>CM061064.1:172710427-173122927 GCA_030762895.1 Sophora flavescens | reverse complement strand
TTGGAGGAGAGACGACAATTCTTGTAACAATTCCTCTTCCTATACAAACAAGCTTCTCCTCCACTTAAGTTACCACATCCAACTATTCTCAACCTATTCCCCACAACCAGCCACACTAAGACCTTTTTGGTTAGAGACTTGGAACAACCTAGGGAGCAATACCTGAAAGCTCCTATTACCTACCCATGAATCAGTCCAAAAAAGAGTGTCGGCCCCATTTCCTAATCTCCTACTAAGCCCTCCCCTAAACCAATCCGCGGATGACAGGGATTTACCAATTTGATGTAGGTCTCCACCAACACGATGTGTTATTCCTACCACTGTTCTCCACACTAGACATCTTACTAGCATCTGTTTCCCCATATCTATATTTTAGAACTCTTGCCCACAAACCTTCCTCCCCTAAAACCAACCTCCACCTCCATTTAACTAAAAGCGCCAAATTGAACTAACCTTTGTTCTTAACCCCCAACCCACCCTCATTTTTAGTTAAACACATGGTGTCCCACTTACCCGAATCTATCTTCCTATTCTTCCCACAACCACCCCAAAGAAAATTTCATTGAATTCGAGTAAGGATAAGAAGTACATTTTTCAGAGCCTTTATACAGGAAAGGAAATAAACGGGTATACTGTTGATGACCGAATTGAGTAATATGATCCGTCTCCCAAAAGATAAGTATCTGCTCTTCCACGATGACAACTTCTTCTTAAGAGAATCTATCACCGACTGCCATGTCCCTAACCTCCTTGGATTAACACCTATAGGGAGAACCAAATACTTAAATGGTGCCCCTTCTCTTTTACAATTAAGGAAAAATGTCGCATCATTAAGGAAAATATTGTCCACATTGACTCCGATAACCATACTCTTGTGAAAGTTCACCTTGAGTCCCGACCCATCTCAAAGCATCTTAGGATAGCTTTCATAGCCCACAAGTTGTTCCAAGTAGCCTCCCCCACCAATAAAGTTGTCGTCTGCATATTGTAATATAGAGATATCTTCCCCTTCGTTCCCGACCTAAAACCTTGTGAAGATTCCCAATGAAACCACCTTCCTCATCAAACCTGCAAGCCCTTCCGCAACCAATAGAAAGAGGAACGGAGCTAAAGGATCTCATTGCTTCAATCCTTTTTGTATAGATACTTATTTCGTTGGACTCACTTTCACAAAAATCGAAAGATCCCCTTTAAAGACACATTTTTTATCCAAGACCTCCATTTATCATCCATTCCAAGCCTCCCCATCATGTAATCTAAGAAATTCCAGTTTACCGAGTTGTAGGCCTTTTCGAAGTCCACCTTAAGATGAAGCACTCCTTTTTCGATTTCTTTTTGCAAAATCGGGTAACTCATTAATTACTAGACCATCAAGAATATTTCTACCTGGAATGAATGCGGACTGATTAAAAGAAATGATTGAATTCAGTACCTTTCTAAGTCTCCACGCTAACAACTTTGCTAAGACCTTACAAATGCAGTCAAGGAGTGAAATCGATCTAAGTCCGCTTAGGCCTTGTGGGTTGTTACATTTCAGAATCAGAGTAAGGAAATACGAGGTAATTAATTTTGGGAGCTTTGCATTACCATAAAACGCTTCCATCATCCCCTACACATCTGATTTTATGACTCCCCATAATTTATTTAAGAAATCGAAGTTGAACCCATATGGTCCCGACGCTTTATTTCCATCACAACTAAGAACAACATCTTCCAACTCATCCAAGCTGAACGGAGCCGAGACACCTTCAACCTGGGAAAGAGAGTTACTGGAATGGAACCACACCGAGGACTGGCCTTTTCCAACTTTCCTCATTGAATATTTTTTAGAAATACCCTTTTACATCATTTTTAACCGCTTCTGGCTCCTCAACCCAAATCCCACTCACCTTGATCGCCACCATCAGATTTTTCCTCCTTCTAGCAACAATACACGTGTGAAAGTATACAGTATTAGCATCACCATCGGCTAGCCATTTTTGTCTTGGTTTTTGCTTGAGAAAACTTTCTTTATCCTTCAAATTGTTCCATAAATCAGCAAATAGCCTATTTCTCCACTCCAAATCGGACTCGGAAACACTACCTACTTCTGCCTTCAAATCTAACACGCTCATAGATGATACCAGCTAGCGGTGAGCGTGTGACGGGTTATTCTTGTCCCTTACCCGGCCATAAACATTGATAGGGTCAATTCTTTGAACCCGAACCTGTCCCTAGACCCGAAGGAATTCGATCACATGCGAGTTGGTTTAAGACAGGGTCTAAGTGGGACATGAACGTGTTGACCAGAAGTTAAATAGATTTTTTGTAAACTAAATTTCCGTGAGTGGGACAAAATGTGTTTTTTATAAACAAAAATATCAACAAAAGATGCTACATAAAAGCCACTAATTGATCTCGTGTCACCAAATAGATCCAAAACTGAATGTTATAAAATATCAACAAATATATCATTTTGTAGGATGCTTCTTGATGCTTGTGTTACCAAAGCCACATTGTTAAAAACATGATATTTTCATCAAACAAGATTCCTTCAATGTTATAAAAGCCACAAAATGCTTCCTAAAAGTTTAGTAATTTACTTCAGACTTCTTTATCAGTGACTATGCATGAAACATAAGCTAGTGAGTGAAAAAAATAAAAGCATATTTTTTATTATGTGGGACGGACCGAGTAAACCGAAGGTCAACCCGAACCCATCCTTCACCTGACACTGGGTCACTAAATGGGAAGTGTGTACGTCCATTCTCTTATGCGGGTTAGGGTTAGACCCGACCCGAACATTATGGACGAGGACGGGTTCCATGGTCGGACCAGGTTTTGCACACCCCTAATTCCAGCTGCTTTATCTTCTCATCAATTTCACCAAAACTAACCAAATTCCATGATCTGATTGCTAACTTTAGGCTCTTCAACTTTTATTTAACCATAAAATCTTTCCAACCATTAAAACAAACATTTGACCAATAAACCTGTACAACCTCCGTGAACCCACCACTTGAAAGCCAACAGTTGTTAGACCGGAAAGGTTTTGGACCCCACTGCTGATTTCGCATGCTTAATACAATCGGATAGTGATTTGAGACATCCCTCAAGAATGCCCACTGTGCAGTTTGTAACACCCCGATTTTTTTACTGCCTTTCATATTTAGACTCTACTTGATAGTAGAATGTTACGGTTAAATTTTGGGTTGAAAATTCAGACAAAACCTAGTCTGCGTTTTCACTGACAATAAAAGTTTACTGATCAGAAAACCTAATTTTGACTCATGAACGAAACAGTTAAGGTTTATATCACGTTTTCAACGATATTTTTTTTGAAAATTTTCGTGTAAAAATAAAATATTATATTTTATATGGGCGAAATGTTCAAAGAAAACGCGCGTAAAACCTAAGTCGGGTAAACGATGGAGCTGAGATGATGGAAGTGAGTGACGAGACTTGCGAGAGGTGTCGCATCATGACTCATCAAAGTCATGATGACAACCTCTAAATATCTAGATATTTCCTAAGTGAAAGGTCATTTTTGCCCTGGGACTTTTGTAGTAATGCCAGCCACGTCCCAAAAACGAATTCTTCCCAAAATTGCCCTTTGGCATGCACCCCCCCCCCCCCCCGGTTAGTTACTTGGATGCGACATTTTTACTCATCACAAAGACAAACACAAGTTCATTTCTCTAGAGCTCCAAGTGCATCCTTTGTTGAAATTTCCAACATCATCCAATTTTCTTCACTTTCTTCATCCACTTGAGGTAATATTATGATCCATGATCATCTCTTCTCCTTCTTGAAACCATTTCTCCTCCATTCATGTTTCTAGTTGTAAAACCCATTTTGCTAGAGTTTCATGGATAAATTCATGAAAAATAGTATGAATGGAATTTTTGTGTCATGATAATTTCTATCATCTATCTAAGACCTTAGTACCTTGTATTTAAATGATTGATGGAAATAGAAAATCCTAATCATTTTCTTGAGGTCATGGCTGAAACCCTAACAGGAATGGGTAAATGGATTTTGTTTCAATTTTTGAAATATGACACATGATTTAATCTCTCTAGTACCTATACTTACTAAATCCAAGAGCTTGAAACCAAAGAAAATTTCCTTCTAATTTTCCTAGCTATGACCGAAACCCTAACCCTAAGAGGTTAGATGGGTTTTTTCAAATTCTTGACTTATGGAAATTGATCTTGTATTTCTAATACTCCAAGATCATAAATCCAAGAGATTGAAAAATTTAAAAATCCCTAGCTCATTATTTTCATGTTGGCCGAACCCTAACATGAAGGGGTTATGAATTTCTTTTGTTGTTTTAACTTGTTTATATTTTGATTGAATGAAGGTTGAATCCTTAGGATTGTTATTGTTCTCTTGCATAAGTGGAAGGAAATCCTTTTCAACCATTTGAATCAAAGGAAAGTTGCCCTTCAAGAGGTAAAGGGAGTTTACCTGAGGTGTTTAGTTACTCACATACTATATTGTTTTGTTGAGTGTATGTTGATTGTAATTATTTTTATGATGTTGTGTTTAATCGTTGGAAATTTTAATATTGTTGTTTAGAATATGTGAATGTAGTATTTATGTGTTAAATAGAATTTATTGATTGATTGTGAGGTTGAGAGCATGACATTGATCATAGCTTGATAATGAGGACTAAGGAACTAAAACGCTTAAATCAAAAAACTTATGAAGTTGATTTTACTTGTAAGTGTAAAGACTTCTAAGAATAAAAGTAATTGTAAGTTAAAGACTTTTTTTAAGAGTTACATGTTGAGAAAGTCAAAGATGAATCTCCAATGAGTGTTAGTGAGGACGAATCGTGATAAGTTGTATTTATTTTAATTTCCCTAAAACGTTTTCGAAAAGAAGGAAAATGAAGCTGAAAACTTAGGAAAATGTTTCTAATGTATTAAGGAAAAATGTTTTGAAAGAACGTAGCAACCGAGACGTCGGACTAGTGTTCTGATGAGTAAGTATGTTGTCGCGGATTTAAGAATCCTACTTTGGTGGCTTGACTTCGTGTCAAAAGTGGACGAACCTAGTGACCCGTGATTCGTCCTAGAATTTCGTAAACGGGTATTCGGACTGTGTGTCTTGTACTAAAAATGAAAGTTGAAAGAACGAACAAAAAATATGAAACAGCGAACAAAACTGTGTTACGTGTATAAATTGGCAGACGTGCAACCACGTTGACGAGCTACAATCCATAAGTGGATTGATAAATTGGATACACTAGTGCAAAATATGTAATAAACGGGAAAGGTTAACGTCTGTTAACCAAAAATGAGACGTAACAAAGGAGGCGGTGGTAGAACCGTAATTATCAGGTTCACTTAAGTTTCTTTTGACGTCAGTTGTTTCAGTTGTTTACACTACAAGAAAAAATGAATTTAGCGAGGGCCAAAGGCCGTCGCAAAACACATGTTTCTGACGGATTTGCGACGACCACAAATCCGTCACATATTGGGTCGTCGCAAACAGTTTCTGATGGTTTTTTTAAAAGACCGTCGCTAATTAGCGACGGCTTAGCCGTCGCAAATTATGAGAAATTAGCGGCAGCATGGTCGTCGCAAATTATAGAAATTAGCGACGGCCTAACCGTCGCAAATTACCGTCGCAAATCAACATAAATTAGCGACGGAATAGCCGTCGAAAATTGCAACACATTTTTATAAAACTAAATAATTTAATTAACTAATTTTTTATTAATTAATTATTTAAAATATGAATTATTTTTAATTAATTATTTAATATTTAATATAAAATTCAAAATTAATATAAACATTAGTTATTTTTTATATTAATTATAATTTAGACTATATTATGATAAATGAATAATAATTTTAAACAATAAACGAAATTCATAAATAAAAGCAAATTGTTTTGACAGAGTGCATACATCATACAAAATAAAATCTAATATTAAAGAAACTAACCAAACTAATAACCCTCTCTATAGCCCCGCATTAACAAATCTGTAAAGGATTGATCATCATCGTCACTGGTCTGCCGATGACCCTCAGGCTGGGACGGTGGTGGCTGTGGCTGAGGGGTGCTGGTTCCTAAACGTGGCATGAGCTCTCTCTGTGCAGCTGCCATCATCTCTATCTGCTCCATCATCTGTGTCTGTTGAGTAAGCAGCTGCCGATTGATCTCATCCTGAGCTACCAGTTTCTGTCGCATCTTGACCATCTCCACAGACTCATGAGACTGGCGGGGCCTAGTACTGGACGATGCTCGACTCTGCTGAGTGAAGATGCTGGAGCACCCGCGTCGATAGTTACCGGCTAGGTCTCCCATACCGTATATGCGACCCTTGTTCTTACCGCCAGCAACCTCGACCCATGCCTGCAACTCCAATTGGGCTTCCACCTCTAGGTCAAGTGTGGTGGAAGGGGAAGATGAGGCTGCCTGAGACCGAACCTGAGATAACTTATCTTGATAGTCCTCCAGTCATTAAAATTGATGCACATCATCATACAAAATGACCATAATTATTAAATATAAAATAAAAATAATTTCCAACAAAGAGACATGTAAATCACCTGAGTGCGTCTAGAGCGCTCATCTACATACTCGCCGGTACCCTTCCTAGTATGAGTTCGGGCATGAAGCTCAACCGGCTTGACGCTACGGCCAAGCTCCCTAGCCTGCACCAAAAAAAAACTTGTTCATATTTGAAGTTACACATTCTTAATAGCCAGACATGTAAATGAATTGACAAAATATGATGTTGAAACTTACAAGGCGTCGAGCATGCTCCCCGACTTCGATGCCGCGCCAGTGTGCAGGCTCCCACCCTTTTCCGAGGCCCTGTTGAGCTTTGCCTGGGCGGATTTTTTCTTAAATTCTGGTGTAGCCCAGTAAGCACATAGCTCCTCCCAAATGGGTGGGAAACACCATTTTGGACGCTGTCCCTTTTTCCGATATCTCGTCAACAACTCGGAGAGGCGTTTGCTCGCTTTTTGATGAAAAATTATCTCTACATCAGTGGAATGCTCTACTCTCCAAGCAGCCTTCTCCTGTAAATAAGGAGAATATAATATTTTTTAGGATAATAATAAACTAAAGAAACATTAAAAGTAACTAAAAAATGGAAGTAAATTCAAGAGTACAAAATACCTTAAAAGCCGCAAAGAATCGATCCCGATCCTGATCCTCAAGCTCACTCCAATGTTTCCAGGCCCGATCAAACTGAGATGTAACTGCATACGTGACGGCCTCTGCAGATTTTCTCGACGGAAGGAACCTTATCAATAGAACATGAGAACAATCAAAAATCTGCACTCAACAATAAAATAACAATATTTGAGATCTTTCTTACCCTTTACCGGTCGGGGTAACAATAACTTGGTCATCTGACATAACCTCGATCTCCTCATCATCTGATGATATAGGCGATGAATATCCATAAGTCTCCTCGTCGTCACCATTAGACTGATGATCACCGTCCATGGGCAAATCCACCCCTGATGCATCTGGTTGTCTGGAATTGTCTCCATGGGTCTGAGTCGGAATCCTTGGGGTGGGCATCATCGTGATCCCAATGGAGGTGTCCATGAACTGAGTGGCTGAAGCAACAGGTCAGTAGGGAGGTGTCAGAACATGTGTAGGCACGGGTGTGGGCGGTGGACATGGTGTAGGAGCAACATGTGGGGGTGCCGGTGCCATATCATGTGGAGGCATGGGTGTGGGCGGTGGGCGTAGTGTAACAGATGTAGATGGGAGGGACACGAATCCATCATCGACTGTCCGTGTCACGAAGCGGGGTCGACCACGACGACATGCCCCTCCAGCAGGTGCCTTACCCTTTCCCTTACCATCAGTCATGTCTACAGTGAAAAATGATGTTAATAATAATTAATTAAAAGTAACCAAAACACAAATTTGCAAATAATGGAAATTGGTGGTGATAATAATTAACTTAAAGTAAGCAAAAACACAAATTTGTAAATAATGGAAAATGATGCTAATCATAATGAACTTAAAGTTATGAAAATGACAATACAACTTAATACAAAATATATCACTAAAATAAATAAAGTAATTGTTATTCAGAATTTGAGCCAGTGTCATATTCATAGCCATCTTCATCTTCTTCATCTTATGTTGATTCTGCTTCTTCAACATCTTCTTCACTTCTCATGTCTCATATCTGACGAAATTTCAGCAGCATTTCCCATTGGTCTCCAAGTACATGACTTGACCAGGGTGAGATATCACAATCAAGTATGTACCCAGAGAACAAATGGTAATGCGTCAGACCAAATTTTCATCAGATATATCACATAAGAATTAATGAATAGCTATCATACTAGTAAAGAAAAAGTTTTTTCTCAAACTGTCCCACTTGGACAATTCGAGGTCCAATATCAAGAGCACAATGACTTGCAACAATACACGTGCTCTAAAATATTACACCTCAAACGGGTAACTAAGGTTTTTCTCGACGATCAATTCATCTAGAAAATAAATCTTTATTATAAAGACAATTTATAATATCCCTAACATACTTGAAACAAAACATAAACAACATTACAAGAATAAGAATCATTTAATATAATATAGGCAAGAAACTTAAAACTTAAAACACTTAATAGATATAGGCAAAAGTGAACAAAAAGATATAAGGATCATTTAATATAATATTGATAACCATAACCCTGTCAAAAATACACAAAACCAATAAAGAAAATTCATAGTCCATTCAGCACAAGAAGAGATTATGATTCAAGCTACTCACCAATTCAGCCATTAATATCAAAAGAAAACTAACACAACCACCTATAAGATGACCACATTCCAACCTAAAAGCATTTAGGTGATTCAACAAACAGATTATAGACATTAATCAAAAGGCATTATATTACCAAAACAATTACAATCTCCACATCAAGGTGCACCAAAAAATGATCAAATCAATATCAAACATTCTCTCAATTAACGAAAAACAAACACACCTTATCTTGCTTTATTTGCTTGGAAGCGATTTTCCCTTGTTGTTGAACCTCACAGTCGCGTTCTTACTCTCTCAGCGAACGTGACTCTCCAGAACTAATTCATAAACAAATATATGCAACAATTATGAGATTAAATATGGAACAAAAATTAATGATGCAAAATTTCAACTTAATTGTAGTATCCATTTACATCATTGCCAAAACATAGCGGACTAACACCCAATCAATTATTGAAAAATCATCATGAAAATGGGTATTTAAACCCATTGTCTATACACAAGAGATAGACTACATTAAACCACATGGAAAAGGTAATTAAAATCACTTACCAATTAGAATGAGAGCAACACTAGCTTTCTTTCCTTATCTATGGGTATTGCTAGTCTTAGCAAAGTTCTTCTACTCAAGCTAGTAGGAAAGGACACCAACGCCAAGTGGACCATATTAAAATCAAAGGATTCATGTTATTATAAGTATAATCAACCTTTAATTTTAGTAACACTATTAACTTAACATTTATTTGGACCCAAATTACTTGAAATCAAAGATAGAGATTTCTCTCTTTCCAAGATCAAACATCAATCAACTATTTTAAGTGGCTACAGATTCAAGAAAATAAATTGTTTTTTAAGACTCCAAGTCTTCATATTCCAGCAATGCCAACAAGAGTTTCACCAATATCATAATGCTTAACAGTGTTATATCAACAACAAAAAGGTCTTTTAAATCTTTCATCAAACAAATTGGATACATATAGGAGACAATATGTACAATATACACACACCCCACACATAAACCACTTAACCATCATTCTTCATCAGTGCTGAACAATTGAAGGTAAAATGTAGCCATATATAAAGATCAATGATTTTTTAGAAGAAACAAAACTCTAACTGGAGAACCAAATTTCAAAAATATAAAGAGAACAGGCTCCCTTGTCCCTAATAAGTAGTGATCGCACAAAGGTCAGAGCACACAAAAGTATCCTTATATAGAAAGGATGAGGAAACCTTAGGATGGATGTGGGTTTCACTTGATCTATGTGAATTAATTTACTGGACCGGAAACTATCATCAGTTTCAAGTTCATCAAGATATATACAAAAGCCAACTTTTAAAATCTCAGGACTCGGAAGTAAAAGAAACTATAGGAATCACTTTAAAATCTAATATATACAAAAGCTAATTTAAAATCTAAGCATATCTGGTTAACATGGTTGGTCTCCAATTGAAGCCATTTAATTTGAGGCTCTTAGTAGCAAGTTGACTATAGGAATCACTTTAAAATCTAATATATACAAAAGCTAATTTAAACTCTAAGCATATCATGTTTTCATATCACAGCTGAATTCAAATCACGGCTGAATTCAAATAAAAACGGAGTTCAGGACAAAACCATCCTCAAGGACTGCTGAATTCAAATCACAGCTGCAAAATCATACAATAGCATAAAAGAAGCTTAATAACCATCCAACACAAAACTGAAGAAGAGAGAAACAAAATAATGGTTTTGCACCTGTTAACATGTTGAAACCAGAAAAATAGATGTTGGTCATGTATCATATACAAGTACAAATTGCTTATTTCCAATAACTTGTATCTTGTAAAAAAAAGAAACACTCTTCTAAATATCTAGCCCAAATCAGTTTTTATAAAGCTAACAAAATCCACAGTCATTTTGAAATTAAGTCTTCATTCAAGTTCAAACCTCCTTAAAACAAATCCTTCGAAATTTAGACCATATTTCCACAACAAAGAATACAATAAGAGAAATTCTAACCCTTCTTAGAAGAATTAAAACTTCTGAAGCGAAAAAAAAAAGTCCTTCACCCTCACACCTAAGGGAAATTCAATTCAAGTTTTTTACCGAAATAATTGACATGTTATCAAAGTGAACATATTGAACTATTATCCTGTCTGAGATAATTAATGAGTCCATAGATGATTTCCATTTGGGATTTACATGTGGTATGCTTAGTGTACAATCAAGCAATCAAATTCAAAGCCAAATTATTTTCAGTAAAAGGAATCAAACTCATCAACCAACATTTAACACATATAGAGACTAGTCACGACAGTGAAAGTATCAACACCCCAGATTTTAACAAATTTATCAATTTTCACATCAAGTTTCACATAATATTCTTATATCTCAGGACATTGAAGTAAGATTTCTAAACTATCTTAAAGAGCATAAAAGTTAGTACAGGAAAAAATAAACTCATCAAGTGTTAGCATCAACAGACCAACCAGAACATGGAGACTACAAATTAATGCCAAAGTGACAATCTCAACATGTGCAAACATAGATAAATGCTCAAACATTACTATGAGGAGAAGAACCCAAACCAGAAATCAACCCACTGTCGCTGCGTGATAGGGAGTGCCTACGCATAAAAATGAAAGGGAAAAAGGGAATGCGGTTCAGAGTTCAAAAATGTAAAAATGAAAGTGAATGAGGAACACAGTTTAAAGTTTAAAAAATGAAAGGGAATGAGGAATGCGACCAGAGTTACGTACGTCGCGGCAGTGAATGGGCGGTGGAGGAAAGGAGGTGGTGCTGCTGGTCTTTGGGCTGGGTCTGCAGAGGCGGCGCGAGAGGTGGTGCTTGGGCGGCACGCGGTGGGAGGAGAAAACCAGAACCAGATGGAGCAGAGAACCAGAGCAGAAAAATGCGAAGATGACAACTGAGGGAGGAAGAAAATTGTTCGAGTTACTTATTGGAAATTAGCGACGGCTACACCGTCGCAAATTATGATTCCGTCACAAATTGATAATGACCGTCGCAAAAGTACGGTCCGTCGCAAACCAATATGGCCGTTGAAAATGACCTTGGACAAACATTTACACATTAGCGATGGCCATGCTCGTCGCAAATTGATGCCAACATTTCGCGTAAAATGGCGGGAACGTTACTGACAGATTTGCGACAGAACTTCCGTCAGTAATCTCTTATTCCATTTGCGACAGCTTAAGCCGTCGCAAAACATAAAATTAGCGACGGATTTGAGGCTGTCGCAAAAATTCCGTCGCTAATTAACCTTATTCTTATAGTGCTAAACAACTGACATTAAAGTGTATCTTTTACGTCAGTTATTAAAACAACTGAAGTAAAAGATGACTTAGTTGTTTTAACCGCCCCAACCAATATTCACAAAGTGTTCACAGTCTTCACTTCAGAAACCATATCGTAATAACATTAAGACTCTCTGCCTCCCTCTTTCGTTCATTCTCTTCCTAATCCTCCCTGATTCAAGTCTCAAACCCTCAAGTCTCTTCCTTAGTCTCTCCGTCCCCTCCTCAATGTCTCGTTCTCAACCCTCTATCTCTGCTCCACCATCGTTGACGACCAAAGACTGGCAGCTTCAAAGGCTTCTTTCCTCTCTCGTAGAGAAACCTAGAGGCAGAGTAGAGGGCGAACACAGAGCTCTCACTTCTCTTCGCCCTTTTGGATCTGTATTTGCTGTCATCTCACCACCTTGAAGACATCGACTACAACTCCTCCGTTCAGCCCTCCGCCTCTGGAACCGCCGCGCAAAGAAGTGACCAGATCTGCGAAAAAGGAGATTGCGAACAAAGGGGTCAGATCTGCAAGTGAATGGGTCAGATCTTCGAAGAAGGGACTAGATATGCTAAGAAGAAGAATGAAGATCCGTGAAGAAACTTCTTGCATTTTCTTGAAAGTTCCAATCTTTCTTTCTTTTTGTTCATGGTTTGTTTTTGTTTATGGTTTGTAACCTTTGATGCTTTCTGTTACTGAAACTTTCTGGGTTCATTTTCTTTTTTTATGGGTTTATTCTTTAAAAGAACGTCTCTCTTTTCCTCTAGGTGCTTTATGTTAACAATTTTTTTTTGGATAGTTCAAAACCGTATGAACTAACGTTAAAAATATTTAAAAAAAAAAATACTTATAACGTCTGTTGTTTAAAACAACAGACGTTATAAGTAGCACATTTAATGTCCGTTATATTAAATAACTGACGCTAAAAGTTTACTTTTAACGTCATTTGTCAATTGACGTTAAAATTTACACTTTTTACGTATGCTCGGATAACGTCAGGCATTTTCCAGGCGTTAAAAAAGAATTTTAACTGAAGTAAAAATCTCTTCCTGCACTAGTGATAGTTATGGGCCATGGAAACGGGTCTTTAGGGACATCCGGGTTCGAACTCCACGGAAGGCGCTTTTGCAACCTCGAGTCGTGGAAATCGACTACCATGCACGGATGTATTCAATATGGAACTATTTAATATTATTTAGGTTCAACGTGATACCTTTGAACAATTGGGGATCATACCTAAATTGATAGGCCGATCTCACATGAAACAATTGTGTTAGGGGGTTATTGCGGCCTATCATGCTTGATGAAGGGAAGTTAGGATCTCTGGAGATTACGAAATAGAGAGTTGATGTTGAAGTGTCAAGAAATTAATTATAAACATACGATGGTATGAATCCCTTGTTTAATTATTATTGTTATTATGACTGTGAGTTATGTTATGTCTATATGTTGTTGTTGTCATATGTTATTGTTTTGTGAGTCGTTTATGTGGCTACTTCAATGAACTCATAAGCCGATATCTCACCTTTGCATTATTTTCTGTTTGGTTTCTACTTGTGGTATTATGTTTTGCGTGTACAGATGGATCCCCTGAATCGCCTGATACCCTCGGGGTTTCTGGGTCTGGCTTTTAAGCATGTTGATGAGGGGAACGCTGGGGTCATCAACCCGGGGGCCCGAAGCGGTACCTACTCCGGGCCAGTACTCACTACAAAGGGTATTGAAGCAGGACTTACCTCATGTTCCCATAGTGTGAAGACCGTAGAAGTTCCGCTACCGCCAATATGTATTTTGCTGAGGACCTTGATGGGGCAGCGGAACACTTATCACCAGCCTCCACCCTTACAGTCAGCACCTAGAGCAGCACCCTTGTTCCACTTGCCGGAGTTACCCGCTCCACTGATCCTTGTCGGAGGGGATGATGATGAGCTTGAGGAAGACCCTTAAGAGGATGATATGATTGAGGAGGATCCTCAAGAGGACGAGGAGATCGCTGAGTATGATCCGCTTGATGAGGATGTTGACCCCGGGACTGAGGTAGGAGTAGGAGTAGTTTCACCTGATCTTTCTGCTGATAGGGATGACCATGAAGGTCTCCCTAATGGTTTTCATTAGTTTGACCAGCTTAGGACTGTTTAGTTCTTCTTTTTGAGGCAGGGGTAGTTTCTTATGGTTTGTATATTAGGTTGATGAGAGCCATTCTTTTTGGAGGAGTGGTTCTAGTCTTAGAATTTGATTTTTGGTATTGTACAGTAAGTCTTTATTTTCTTTACTTATATTTATTATTCAGATGAATGACATGCACCTATAAAGATCCTGAAAACAGTGATGATGCTTCTTTAATTGCGCCCCAGCCCTATAATACTCGTTGATCGCACCTTCATCATAAACTGTTTCCCAACCTCCAATATCTTTTTGCCGCATTATCTGACATTGGCTGGATGGCCAAATTGGAGCAATGCTTAATCTGAGAATCTGATATAGACAAACCTGATAAGCTTCTTGCCTTTTTCTTTGGTGCTTTCGAAGACTCTGCCAAATAGTCCTTTGGTCTCGCTGCTCTCTCTGACACCCAAGACAAGAATATTTCTTTGGCTTTCTAGGCTCCTTTATAACAACCTCCAACAAACCATCTTCACCGCCTTGAGGTTGCAGTGCCATTGTGACACTACAACTCGATTCTTCGATTTGCGTAGCTCTAACTGGAAATTCCTCCCCTTGCATACCTTGCCTCTGGTTCCTAACAGATTTACATGGATTATCCTGTGATTTTGACTAATGTCTTCTACGAATAGGAACACAGGGTTTCCACCTTTGTAAATCCAGCTGCACGTTTTTTCATTCTTCTTTTTTCATTCGTCTTTCCATCCCATCTTCCGACGACACTAACAATTGGGCTTCAACTTGGCCCATTAACCCCTTTAATCAACCTGCCTTGCTACTCACATTACAACGATTTGGGCTTGGACTTAAAGGCCCACCATTTGAAGATGAGATATCCATGTACCCTTCCTTACACCTCATATACTCCTTCCATCTCCACCGCTCACATTTTGCTGCCTTTTATCAGACACCTTTCCACTCTTGTTTACACAGCAGACGGGACTTCCATAGGTATCCACCACCCTACACTGACATCCTCTCCCATCTGCCAACGTTTCATATCATTAATATACTAATAAGTTTATCTAATAATAATTAAAGTGTGTCCGAGAAAGATGGAAAAAAAAAGATTATATTGATAATCTATTTTTATATAATCGATTATAATTAGATTCTATTTTTGTTTGTGTTTCTTTGCTGAAAAATGATTTTAAGATAATCTATTTCGTTTGGGTAATGTAAAAAAAAAAATCACTTTTATATAATAAATTATGAAAATGATATGAAGATATTTGTTTAGGTTAATGTTAATAATATTTGATGGTTTTTTAAATATTAAAACTTGTTAAAGTGTTTACTTTTTTATCTTGTCATTATTTTTTTATTATAAAAAATTGAATAAAATTTATAACATTTTTTTTTATGATAATGAAATTATGTGAAAATATATTATTTTTTAGAATAGTTAAATATAAACATATAATAATGAAAGGTACCATATATTATTTTTTCGTTTTTTAGAAGAAACACAATAATTGAAAGGCAAAAAGCTTTTTCCCCATTCAGTACTAGCACTGAGATGGTTTAAAACAACTTATTTTTTAGAAAAAAAGTGTTTTAAAAAATTAATCTCTAAACCCAAATACAACAGATTCTTTATGAAACAATTTTTTTTAAGGAAAAACAGATGAATGTGGAATAATCTATCTTTCCCAAATAATCACTTAGACATTAACTTAAATATGTTGTTAGTATAAAATTTTTTACACCATCAATTTATAATATATTATCTTGTATGTATAATTTTAAAGTTATTATAACGTCAAATATTTTTAACTATATATAATTCATGATGATAATTGTTAGTGTAAAAAAAAATATTTTTAATGTAACATAACTAAATATAAAAAATTAATAATGTATCAATATTTAAGCACCTAAATTAGGTACACCAACTTAAAACAAGAGTATGTCTTTTGCTGCGTAAAATATAAGGTGTCTTTGCAACTGATGCGTCACAAGATACTAGGTTAATTTGGACATACACACGATATTATATTATACATTCTCTTCTTTTGTTTCTTACCTTTTCCCTTTATAAAATTAACCGCGAGTAGTAATTTAGGGTGTGTTTGATTTGCAAAAATTCAGAGGATTTGATAACACAAAAATTTTTATGTCTTATTTGATTTGAAAAGTGATCAGGGGACAGGACAAAAAAGGTGGTGAGGGACAGGACAAAAATTCAAAATTTTGTCCCCCACCAAACCATGGAACAAAAAATTGTCTCATGGACAGACTAACAAAAGACAAAATTATCCTTACATCTCTCTCCTCTCCTCTCTTCTCTCCCCTCTCTCGTCTCTCTCTCCTCGCTCTCTCTCCCTCTCTCCTCTCTCTCTTTCTCCTCTTTCGTTCATCTCTCTCTCATCTCCCTCCCTCCCTCTACTCTCTCCCCCCTCTCTCCTCTCTATCTCTTTCTCTCTCATCTGTCTCAACATAATTATACAAAATTATATATTGTATATTTATATATTAAATAATATATATTATAAAGGGTATTGCGGTAAATTTAATATTATTTTATTTGTGTTGTCCATTATCCATCAAACAATGTACAAGACAAAGAATTGTCCTGTAACTCAAGGATTTGTCCTGTGCTGTCCTATCTGCCCCGTACTGTCCAGATACCTTTTGCAAATCAAACGCACCCTTAGAGTCCCTTGTTGACCTGTTAAGTCTAGAATCAAACGCACCCTTAGAGTCCCTTGTTGACCTGTTAAGTCTAGAGTAATATATGTGAACACCCAATTGGGATATCTATTTGAGATATATGTTTAATCATGTATAAATATTTGATTAATTCAGTTTGTTATATGGTTAATAGGCTTATTTATTATAACAATATAAATATTTGATTAATCAAATACAAATATCTGGTTAATTCAATTGTTTATATGATTAATGGATCATCATGAATTAACCAAATATTTGCACGTGATTAATCATATAATGAACTGAATTAACTAAATATTTATATATGATTAATCAGGTGTCCCATTTGGATATTCACCTATCATTACTCTTAAGCTTATATGAATTGTCCTCTCTATGCATGCTCATATCTGAGATGTGCCTCTATTTGTTGGAAAAAATATATGTGCCTGTTTGGTTTGTAGTTGCAAATTGTAGTTTGGGGTCCAAAATTCTATTTGTATTTTTCAAAATCAAGTTTGAGCACTATTCATGTGTTTGGTTACAAAATTCTGTTGACAATAATTGATTCCCTGGTGGGTAGAATTGATTCTGGTGGAAACAAGAATTTCTAGCTTTTCCGTTGAGTAGAATTGATTCTGGGTGTGGGACCCACAAAATTCTTTATATTTACACATCAAAAGTGATTTTACTTTTATCATCCTAACATAAATCATTCTTTTAAACTCATTTTTGAAACATCATTGTCAAATACAAATCAATTTTTTTAAAATTAATTATATCAAAATCAATTCCTTCTCTTCAAAATCAATTCTATCAAAATTTAAACCAAATGGAATATATGCGGCTTGTTAGGGCTAATTGCAAGTATAGATGGCGACTATACGGCCCAACCATCTTGTATTTAGATCTGGATCACAACTAACTATATCTTTTAATTAATTTCTTGAAGTAAGTTTATTATTTCATTTTGAAATTGCTCATCTTTGTTAATGTTCATATAAGAACTACACTATTTCCAGCATGACCGCGGAGTGACTATGTGATTCTGGGCGGATGTTGCGGAGGTGATGTAATGGCGTGATCTGTGGATGCTTATCAGGACTGATTGTTATCTCCCTCTTTGAATGTTTAATTTTTATGCCACCTGATGAATCATATCTTCAAGTATCCTCGGTTTCATATAGAGGATATAGCCCGAGGATAACCTAGTCTTGTGTTAAGTATATGGCCTGAGTGCTCCTTGGCTCATATAGGAATAGTTAATATAATTATTTTGTAGCTATTCACAATTCATTTCCTTTGAAGAAATAGAATTCCAATTTCATTTTCTACTCTCTCTCTCTCTTTCTATTCTCTCTCTCAGTTTCATTCATATTCTGCTGTTCAATTTCTTTCATTTTATCTCTAGTTTCTCACTTACCAAAAACACTATCAATTATTGCCTCATAAACCTAACACAAATCAACACACTTGATTGATTACGTTTGGATAATATTTTCTTTTATTTCCCATGAGATATCGATGGAAAGAAATTAATATTGATCGGCATCATTTGGTTCGTTGTATGTTCTTTTTAGCGGGTTCTAATGGAGAATATATTATAAAGTGCAGCATCGGATACTGGAATTTGTAACCCAATTCCTAGTTAAGGTCTAGAACCCACTTGGGCTAAAGTGTAACCCGGCTTATTCATGTGGTGGAAAATATGTGGTCTGTCTATACTGTGGACTAACTGGGATTCGGTTTCAAAGGCCTGTGGGAAAGTCCAAGTGATGGGGTTACAATAACACTTTCCAGTTATCTTATATATTTTGTGGATTTTTTTTTTTTCAAAATATAGTTTTCGAAAAGTTAAAATAAAAAAAGGGAGCTACCTTTTGGGCCACAGGAATTTGAATCTATTAATCTACTTATTAAACCAACCCCCGTCGAGCTTTGGATAACAAATAAAAGAAAACACACATATTGTTATCACCAAAAATAAAATAACTTAACTGATAGACAGCTGATAGCTAATTAAATTGGAGTGATAGTCGATAGAATAGTCGATCTTGAATGATGAAAATTCGTCTGGATATATATTGGGCTGGGCTTTGGATTAATGGGCTTGCGTAAAGGCAAAGTTCTTGTGGTCAGCTGAAGGTTGAAAGTTAGCTTATAATATGCCATGCGTTGTTCCTAAAGATGCGGGTAATGGATGGAAGCAATGTTTTAAAAATCGGATTCATTGAACTGGTGAAGGTACTTGTTCACGGTTCACTGGTTCAATCATAGTTCAACCGTGGTTGAACCAGTTCTAGTTAAATATATTTAATTTTATATGATATATTTTAATAATAAAATAATGAATTAATACAATAAATTAATATCAAAGCTAGAGACCATAATTATTCATACTCCAGTCAAGACTCTTTTTGAATAAATTTGTTTTCACAAGATAGCATTCAATTCAACAAGTCAATTACAGACTTCCTTACTTTGGCTGATAGGATTTTTTTCCCGCTTTTTCATTCTATTTTATATACTTGAACTGGTTGAACCACGATAAGGGAAAGGCTCCTGCTTAATTAGGCTCATTGTTTAAGAAAAAGAATAAAAGAGTTTGGGTTGTACTTGCTAACTTAGACCAAACCCATTTTCAAAAACACAGATGAAAGCAACCCTAGTTTTCATTCATTCTTCATCTTCAGTGCCGCCTCCCCTTCCTTCTAAGTCTGTCACTCATGTTTATGCTCTTCTTTCATGGCCATTGTCCCAGCTCTCCCTCTTGTTCTTCATGCTTTCTCTCATCCCATCATCGTAGTAACTCGTCCCTTCTTTCTGCTTTCTCTCGCCCCTCCGTACGAACCACCAGTTCAGAATCAGTACTACAGGTTTGATTGTTAGACGGTTTTATGGCTCTTTCGGACCGGACATAGGTCCGATTCCCGGTTCAACCGGTTGGACCGGCCTGTCCAGTTTTGATAACATTGGATGGAAGTGGTTTCAGCACATGTTTGAAGTTCTCTGAAGAATCGAGAGGAGGTTTAAGCTAGAAGATAAGTTGTCAACGGATGCCAAGAAATGTGCCTGAAAATAGGGATACAGTTCTTTGAAGCTAGCCGGTGTAGCAAGAGTGGTTTGAGTTGTTGAAAATCATGGTTATACTGAACATGAATAGTTGCATCAATTTAGGAGCTTCAACTAACGGGGTTGGCTATTCTGGGGGTTAAGCTTTGCCTATAAATATCCTAAGTAACAAATTGTAAAGAATCGGCACTCAATCAATACAATATAGGCTTTTATACTTAGATTTTTTGTGTGCTTCTTGCTTTCTTATTGCTTTCTTCTACATTGCTTTCAGTTATCTTTTACTTTATTGTGTGCAACTTTTAAACACATAGCCTTTTACCCTTCTAGCCGTTAGCTTTTAAGTTCACCCTTCAACCAAATGTTTTCTTTAGTAGTTTAGGAACCCATTGCCGAGGGACATATATTCCCACTTAGTATCTTTCACTTGACTTTAGGAAAATCGAAATGTGAACATCGACTAGTTTTGATACTCGACTGAGTCACAGTTTCACATGACAACAAATTTGGCACACCCGGTGGGACCAACGAAGGTGAAATAATTGAGAAGTTTCCTTCTCCTAATCACGATCATAGTTGGCGTATGCATTTGAGATGGGGTAAGAATTTTAGTAGTACGGATGTGTCACAAGCTAGAAAGAAGAATAGGGATCGTAAGACTGTAGAAGGGGCACCACAAGCCACTTTGGAGATGCCATCATCGCCCCAACCAGCTGGAACATCTAACCCTTCTACCACGGCTTCATCTGCCACTGTGGATCTCAATGATCAATCTCAGTCGACTGTGGTTACCATGTCCTTCATTCGGCAGAAGATTGATCTAGGGATCAATGAGCTAATGTACCAGGTGTCAAAGCAGTTATCTGAGATTGTCAACCAATGGTAGAACGAAGTTCACTATGTATGGGAATTAGAAAAGAAACAAACTAATGTGGGTGAAACTTCGGCTCAGTCCGTGGTGGCTGGGCAAGCAGGGCACCCTGTTGTCAGCCAGGTTCAGGAAAAACCTCAGTCGTTGGTCCAGCCGAATCAGAGCGTGCGCAGGTCACTCCCGTGTTCCAGCCCACTATCAATGAAGGTGTTATGTTATCGAGTCTGAATTTTGGGCAGGTACAGATGCCCTGAAGACCTCTTAACTCTGTAGGGCCAATCGATATGCTGTATTTGGCGCCTAATACTTCGGTTATAGGTGCTAGTCCACAGGCAACTGGACCTGGAGGCTTAATGTATTTGGCTACTGGAGCACCTGCTAGAATGACTGGTGATTAATGTATTCGACTACTGGAGCACCTTCTAGCTTATCTAGTTTTATAGCCAGAAAGGCTATTATTTTTATGCCAGTTGAGCGATTTAACCTCGCTAATCACCGGAATTTGACTTCTTCTGTCCCTAAGCAACACTTTGAGTCTCTTAGATAGTTTTAAGGAAATTTTGGTTAATTTTGAGTCAATAAAGTATTAAAATGCTACTTTTATATTTCAGGTTAAAAGTGAAGCTCGAGGAAGCTAGGAAAATTGAAGAAAACAAGCATAAAGGCAGATTCGCCTAGCGAGAAGGTGCTCGCCTCGCAAATCAAAGGAGCAGAACTGAGCTACAATATGCATCATTCAGCCTCACGATGCGAAGGAAGTTCTCGCCTCGTGAGTCAGAAGCATGAGAATTGAAGGCCACTCAGGCTCGCCTCGCGAGCATCCAAATTTGAATTGGCACCAAACTTAAGGCTCGCTTCGCGAGCCCCTGCTCACCCAGCGAGCGCGGGCAGATCCAATCCACTATATATGGCTTATTTTAGGTCAGATGAAGGAGCATTTGATTTTGCTAATCCTTGTTTCCTTGGAGCTACGCCCCCCTTTGATTTTCAGTAGTTTTCTTCTCTTAGGATGAATTCTTTTACTTCTTTGATTGTTGATCTTGTCTCTATGAGGAACTAATCCTCAATTCTAGGGGGACGATGAAGTCACCCTTGATGGCATAGCGAATTCTGTTGGAACCAAAGTGGTTCTGGTTTATTTAATCTCTAGGTTTTGATGTTAACAAAAGGATTAAATTTTCTTGGCAAAGTGTTAGTTGAGATCTAACAAGTGATTTCAGTTTATGCAGGAATATCCAAAATAATATAAGGTATACAATGCTTGGACTCTTGCAAAGTGTTATCCTTCCAAATGTTATTAAAACTGTTTATATTTTAATCGTTAAGTAGACGACTAATTATATTTCTGTAGACGTCCATAGTAGCCACGTCAGCAGACGAGTGCTCTCCTTGAAACTCAAGTAGACATCCATAGTGCCTAACTAAAATTCAGTAGACGTCCATAGTGCCACGTCATTGGATGGAGTTTCTCTAAAGACTTAGCAAGTCCAAAGACTTGTATGGACGAGCGCTTCTGCCACATTAGTGGACAAGCAGAATAAAACCTTGTGTAGACGAGTTCTAAAACTGAGTGCCTATAGACGGTTCTACATTTTCTATCTTTACTACCTTGAATGTGATTTAATGCAATCTGGACCACATTGATTTTATTTCAAATGATTGATATTTATTTCAATGGAATATATGTTCTTTATAATTGTTTTATCTGGTTAATGCCTTGTTCTTTGTGAGAAAATTCATAGTACTATCAAGGAAATACAAAAAGCAAATAGTACAATTGGAATTGCAAAACAATCTGTACGATGACAACTTTATTGCTGGATAAAAGCTGGGTTATACACAAAGGAGGAAAGAAAGTTTTTAAGGTATGATTGCTCATGACAGTGAGCCTCCATTTTGTGCTTTTCTGATAACCAATGATGCTTTTCAACACGTCCAAAATCAAGCTATCAGTCTCAACGGATATCATGCATTTAATGCTATCTCTAAACGGGATGATTAAAAATAACCGTTGAAAATTTGCAAGAGAAGTTGAATATATAGAATGTCTCAAACACTGAAGAACAACTTTTGCCATTTGAACATTTGCAAGATATTCAAATATCATATTCCCTTTGTAAAGTAAAAGTCTATAATTCTTTAGGTTGAATATTTGTAAAAATATTCAGTAGATCTTAAACCTTCATACCCTCACATATAGTGAGTTAGAAAGATCTTACAAAAATCTCTGTGATTGAATTAGAGCCTGAAGAGGCTTGGCAAGAAAGCAATACTTGTAGCCTGGAGAGGTGTAAAATACTTGTTGTAGAAACTGTTTGGAAATAGTGGAGAAAATCCTTCAAGTAGAAGGGACTGGACTTAGCTATTGGTTGGAAGAGAGTGAACCAGGATAAAATACTTGAGTGAATTTTATATCCCTTATCTTTTACAGTTTTATTTATTTATACTAACTGTGGGATTTGAATTTGGTTTTGTTAATCTTTTAAAAAGGATTTCTTGTGCGCTTAATCTTTTTATCTTCTGCTTGTGAAAAGGTTTCTCAAAAAGGGTTTTTACGAAAATAATTAACAAACACAATTCAACCCCCCTTCTTGTGTTTGCCTGTGCCAACTTCAAATTCCAATGTGATGTATTCTTTTCATTAACCCAATTCTTGTTTCTTAATTCTACATTTATTGTGTTAATCAAACGGGCCCTTGTTAACTTGTCAAGTGCGTTGAGACTTGGTAGGTGATTCCCGCTTAGGACTTGAATTAGGAACACCAGTTGATTTTTGCATTGGTAGTGGGTAGGAGATTGGTGCAACCTTATAGGGAACAAGAACTTAATAGAGTCTAACTGTAGGTTATGAGACTTGGGAGGTGATTAATTTACAGTTTAGAGACGTCCTTTAGAGCATTGATAGTGTCTTTAGGAGAAATTGGGGGTCCCGGTTGATAATGAAATTGAACATAGGAAATAAAAGATCATCACTTGGGTAGATTGTATGATTGGGTAGGCGGATCCGTGACCTTAGAAGCTTTAATCATTAATTTTATCTCTTGATATCTGTTAGCTTTTTTGGATAATTGTTTTTGATAAATTCTTTTTACTTGATCTTTCTCTCTCTTCTCAACCAACTGCTATTGACTTGGTCAAATGTTTTGAATTTCCTTTAATGATTTGGTTAAATTGGTCTCCCAATCCTTGTGCTTGACCTCAGTATTTTTTACCGTGTTTTTATTACTTGCAACTAACCGGTACACTTGCCGGATTCGCAACAAGTTTTTGGTGCCGTTGCCGGGGATTGGCACAACCAATCTTTCTAAATTTTAGGAAAATCAATTCTTTTTGAACAAGATTTTTTTTTAAAAATTTTATGCACTTTTTATCTCTTTAACTTCTTTGATCCACTTGGTCTTGCCTTGGTTTCGTGTATGCGAGGTACCATTCCACCGGAATACTTGTTATACAACCCAGCGATTGTCAGGACTGAGAAGAGGTTGAGGAAGGAATTAAGAGAGAAAAGGAGACTTGAAGCAATCCAAACCATCAATCTTGAAGGGATGGCAGAAGGAGATCCTCCATCTTACAAGCCTCTTTATGGGTATAATCGTCCTAACTTGGATGATTGTGCTTCTACTGTTGTCAGACTGACCATCACGACCAATTCTTTTGAGATCAAGTCATCGGTTCTGAACCAGGTGCAAAGAAATCAATTTGATGGAAGTGCAAGTCAAGATACTCATAGGCATATTGCACACTTTTTAGAGATCCGTGAAATGTTGAAGACTCCTGGAGTTTCCGATGATGCCTTCCGTTTGCGACTATTCCTTCTCTCTCTTCGGTATAGAGCACACGATTGGCTAGATTTGAATGTGGATTGTGGTAGCATTTCTACTTGGGAGGATATGGCTCAGAAATTCCTCACAAGATTCTTTCCTCCCCAGAAAGCGACACAATTGAAGATCGTCGTTGCTTCCTTCAGGTAACATGAGGACGAGACTTACAATGAAGCTTGGGAGAGGTATAATGTGCTATTGAGGAGATGTCCTTCTTCCTACTTTGATTTGGTAACAAAGGTTCAACATTTCTTCAATGGGTTGAGGGGTCGCTACCAGACGAACTGTGATGCCGCAGCTGGCAGTTCTTTCCCTTGCAAGTCAGCGGAAGATGCATGGGCATTGTTGGAGAAGAAGTCTAGGAATGACTATAACTGTAATAGGAGTCACTCTTCTAGTGCATCTCATCAAAATTCTTCCGGATTCAGTGCAACATCCATTGAAGCTATTCTTGAGTAGAACGCACTTCGGAAGAAGCAAAATGAGGCACTTACTAGCAAGATGAAGGTCAATGCAGTGCGAGAAGGTTTGCCTCCGGGTTGTGATTTTTGCAATGGTGATCATGACAGTGAAAGTTGTCCAGGTAATTTTCTCAAGAGCATGTGGACTCGTGCCACAACTTCTATGACACAGTGCCACAGCACAATGACTATCAGGGGAACAAACAGAATGACTACTGTAACATCCCTGGCTGCTTTGTGGATTGACGACTGACCCCACAGACCAACACGAGTCTTTTCAGCATGCTTTGTCCTCACTCACACGCTTCATGGGAAAACTTCTCAGGAAGCGTGTGAGTGAGGACAAAGCACGCTGAAAAGACTCGTGTTGGTCTGTGGGGTCAGTCGTCAATCCACAGAGCAGCCAGGGATGTTACAAATGGTATCAGAGTGGCACCTCTCCCAGTACGGTGTGGTTCGGGGACGAACCAAGCGGAAGCTGGTGGGCATGTAACACCCGGGTGCCGACGAGGGCGGGGAGTGATCGCTGGTGCAAGAAGGCACGGACAAGGAGCGGTTCCTGATAAGCTTCTAGGCGGAGGGACACCTGAATGAACCGATAACACATCCAAATGAGAGGGATCCTGAGACTGTGTAGGTATGGGACTATACAGTTGAGGAAGGCTTATATGAATTGATTGGTACTACCTATACCAACAAGATGCATCTTCTTTTCGGAAGCCCATCACTTAAGAACTTCATAGTTAAGCATGCTTGACTTGGAGCAATTCTGGGATGGGTGACCTCCTGGGAAGTTTACCAGGAAGCGTGTGAGTGAGGACAAAGCACGCTGAAAAGACCTGTGTTGATGCGTAGGGACGATCGTCAATCCATAGAGCAGCCAGGGATGTTACAACTACCACAATGGACGGAATTGGAACATCAAGAGAGACCATCCGAGTTTCTCTTGGAGTAATGACACGCTGTCGCGCACGTGTCAAAAAGAAGAGCGGTTTGTAAAAATATGTAGTTAGGGTGCGACAACTCAAGTATCGTCTCACAAGGACTCTTGGGTTGTTAACAGAAAAGTCAGTTTTGGGGGTTTTGGATTTAAAACTAAATAAAGAAAACAAAGCAGAAAACTATGCATATTAAATAATTATTAGATAAGCTAAACGATCAACCTACTGCTTTCGGTTTCCCACTATCATTGGTTCATATAATTCCAAGCCCTAAGCGTATTCTAATCATCTTTCCGATTGTAGCGTCAATTAACAAGCAAAATTGACACTACGAGACATATGTTCCTAATTCCGAATTAAGTAAACGGATGAAGCTCTCGTGAATTAAGCAAACACGAATGAACACACGCGAATTAAGCAAACACGATTAAGTATAGGAACACACAATCATCGAAACAAATCAATATATATTCTATATAATCTTGAATTAAGCAAACAGAACATATAGAACAAATATTGAAAGAGAGTAGCAATTAAATCAGGAGTTACATAACCTCAAGTGGCAATGCGAACCGATTACAGCAGATTGATCAAAGAAGACTAGTTCTCCATTACAAAGGAAACACAAAACGCTAAACCTAATTCGCAGCCGTACTATAATCAAAAGTCTGGATCTCTCCTCTAATCTGCCCTAAACAGCAATTTATAAACCCAGGATCAGCGTGCGCTCGCGAGGCGAGCATGCTCTCTCGACGCGAATATTAATTATGGCGCGAGTTCAAATTGGGTTCTCGCGAGGCGAGAGAGCAATTCGCGAGGCGAGACTTCAAATTCTGGTTTGTCACAGCCGTGATGCCCATCACGGGCATGCCGTGATCACTTCTGACTTTGGATGCTTATTTGTCATGGCCGTGACCCTCATCACAGCTAGGCCGTGATGGTCTCTGTCCTTCAGGGTTGGATTTCTCGCGGGGCGAGACATTGATTCGCGGGGCGAGTCAGGGAGGATGACATTTCTGGCATAGTGAGGCTTCAGGCTCGTGAGGTGAGTAGTCTCTCGCGGGGCGAAGAACTCCAGAATTGCTTATCTTTATTAACCTGAAAACGACAAATAGCAGTAAATGCTTTATTCGACTCAAAATCACTAAATTAACCTAAAAATACTTTACAGACTCAAAATGTTGCTTGAAGACAATTACATCCAAATTTGGACGAAAACGAGATTAAACTCGAATAAAAACATTGGCTTTACTAGTAAATAACTAGTAGAGACTGAGGATGATCAAAATACCCCAAACTTAAACTTTGCTTGTCCCCAAGCAAACTAAAACTCAAAAAGACTCAAACTTGGCAAGCTTAAGGGATTCAATCAATTTCGCACAAATATCAAGCAATTTATCAAAACAATTTTTCTTCAATGTTCCCCCCTTTTTAACTATGCAATCCCCACATTCATTTACTTTAAACATTGAGAATTCCATCATTCATGCAATCGGTAATCTAAGCAAGGGATCCAAGTTACACACAAAATGGAGATCACCAATTTCAAACAATCGCCTTCCTCACAAGGGCATTTAATGTTTCACTCATTCGCTCAGTTTGTCTAGGCAATCAACATTTCACTCAATTTCACTTTTAAGAGCACTTCCCATGAATTTGATTTTCATCTCAAACAAGGCTCCCACGAAAAACATGCATGCAACATCAGAAGGTCTTTTAAAGGTTGTAATGGGGCCTGGCTAAGGGTAGGATATTCAAAGGTACTAGGCTTAAGTCCCTAGGAACTAAGAGAGCATGAACATTTCAACATACCGAATTTCCACTCAAGTTCCTTTTTCCATTTTTCTTTATGCCTTTGGGTGACTACAGCCTTTCTCTTCTAATACCTTTTTGTTGACATTTTGTTCTTTTTTTTCTTTTTCTTTTTTTTCTTGCCCTTTGGCTCCAACCTTTAATTTTTTTTTCTTTTTCTCAATCCAAAACAGCACATCATATCCTCGTAGCCACCCCAAACTTAGCTTCTTGCAAACCTTGTCTTAATAAGCATCCATGCTCTCCTAATCCTAAGATCGGGTTAACATGGTTTTTCCAGATTTTAGGCTCATAACATAAGGTCATCAAGAAACAATAGGCTAATTAGGCTCAAGGGGGCTAACTAGGGAACATGCATTAGGGACTGGTTCAATTTAGGTCAAGTAGCTAATTCAAAGAAAATTGCCTAAATCATTTGATGCAAGCACATAAACATGCAAACCATGAAGAGATTCAAGCAAATTCGGGAAAGTGCAGCTCAAAAATGATTCACACAGTTAAGAACATGTTGGAGGCTCAAATTCCTCCCCTGGACATTTTTGAAAATAGTTTGACCGAGATTCAATCCCTAGTGTGTGCATCCCTTCACCCCAAACTTATCATAAATCATGCAATCATAACAAAATATCTCAAAGTTTAGTTTTCAATTTTTCATATGGGGGTCAATTTTTCAATTTCAAAACCTAGGGGAAAACAATCAACAAATAACATGCAATCAGTCTATGCAAAAATTAACAAAACCCAATCAAGCTTGCCGACACAAGACTCAACACACAAACTCTTGATCTTCTCAAATTACTCAAGAGCTAAAATAAAACAAAACAAAAACAAAGCAAGCATAATTAAAAAGGAAAAGGTTTAGAGAAAACTCATGGAGGCGGTTCCACCAGGATCCCACAGTCTGTGATACAGCGGCCACGGAATGCTCAAATTGCAATATGATCCTCCCGGATCCCATGGCTTGTAGCATAAGGCCCAAATGATAGACACGGGACGGAAGCTTATTCCATGGTCCCCTAACTTGCAGCCTTGATATGGAGGTGAGCACTTGACAATTATGGTGACCTCGCCAAGTGCGGCAGACTTCTCACTCCCTCTTGAGTCAAAGATGACCTCCTTGTCAACCTTGTCAACAAAGTCCTCCCAATAAAAGTGGGGTTCAACCTCTTGGACTGGCCATAGTGCCTTCATATCCAAGGGTGCAAAATCTAGAGGCTTGAACTCCATCGCTGGTGGCTCCACAGGGGGAGGTGGCAAATAGGTAGAGAGGGTCTCTGGTGCTGCTTCATCTTCTGCACAATTCCCATCCACTGCATTACCAGATTCATCACCTTCTATATATGCAGTAACCTCAGCACGCACCACACAGGTATTTCTCCCATCACAATTGGCACATGCGTAGGAGCCAATGGAATCATCTAATTCCATAATTTCTTCATCATCCTCTAGCATGACGGAATGGATGTCCTCCATATGCCTCTTCCTCTCAATTTCCTTAGTCAAGGGTTCTGATCCTTGAGCTTGTTGCATGGCATTCATCGAAGTGGAGAGCTGTCCGATCTGTGTCTGCAAATTGTGAATGCTAGCATCCGTTCGCTGCTGAAACTGTGCCTGCGAGGCCTGAAACTGTCCAACTTGCTGCTAAAACTGGAGATTTCGTGCAGCCATTTGCGCAATGATTTGTGCAGTCATTTCTGCAGTCATTTGCT
This sequence comes from Sophora flavescens, assembly GCA_030762895.1. Taxonomy (NCBI): domain Eukaryota; kingdom Viridiplantae; phylum Streptophyta; class Magnoliopsida; order Fabales; family Fabaceae; genus Sophora; species Sophora flavescens. The sequence continues at coordinate 173,093,399 of CM061064.1, read as the reverse complement.
TGAACAGGTCCTCTAGTGAAGGTCCAGAAGGTGTAGAGGTGGTCACTTGGGGAGAGTTCTGTGGTGGTGTCAGCGGTAACATCAGTTGTTGTTGCGTGGGTGAGTCCCCATACCAAGGGTTTGGATGGTTTCTCCAGCTAGGGTGGTACTCATCAGTGGAAGGGTCAGGAATGTTGTGCTTGTTCTGATTGTTGCCTTGGTTGTAAATATTGGCTGTATATGCTTGAGGTGATTCATTAACTTGTCTAATACCAAATATCTCTCGCCTGATTGATGCAGCTCTGAAGGCAGGAAAGTATCTCTCTAGGAAGACTTTCTTCAAATCAATCCAGGTTGAGACGGAATTCGACTCAAGACAATACAACCAATCCTTTGCAGCGCCTTCAAGTGAGAGATGGAAGGCTCTCATCTTGATGTGGTCTTCTGTTATTCCTTCAGGTCTCAGCATTGTAGAACAAACAACCTGGAATTCCTTCAGATGCTCATGTGGATTCTCACCTGCAAGACCACTAAACCTTGGCAACCAGTGCATTAAACCAGAAAAGTCAGGATAATATATGCATGGTGGTTCATAATTAACATTAGGCATATAACCTTGCATATAATTATCCATGGGTAGATTCACAATCAGACCAATTCAGCAAATTTTTTTTTTAATTTTCTGTTAATAACAACAAGAGTCCCCGGCAACGGCGCCAATTTTGACACGCTGTCGCGCACGCGTCAAAAAGAAAAGCGGTTTGTAAAAATATGTAGTTAGGGTGTGACAACTCGAGTATCGTCTCACAAGGACTCTTGGGTTGTTGTTAACAGAAAAGTCAGTTTTGGGGGTTTTGGATTTAAAACTAAATAAAGAAAACAAAGCAGAAAACTATGCATACTAAATAATTATCAGATAAGCTAAACGATCAACCTACTGCTTTCGGTTTCCCACTATCATTGGTTCATATAATTCCAAGCCCTAAGCGTATTCTAATCATCTTTCCGATTGTAGCGTCAATTAACAAGCGAAATTGACACTACGAGACATATGTTCCTAATTCCGAATTAAGCAAACGGATGAAGCTCTCGTGAATTAAGCAAACACGAATGAACACACGCGAATTAAGCAAACACGATTAAGTATAGGAACACACAATCATCGAAACAAATCAATATATATTCTATATAATCCTGAATTAAGCAAACAGAACATACAGAACAAATATTGAAAGAGAGTAGCAATTAAATCAGGAGTTACATAACCTCAAGTGGCAATGCGAACCGATTACAGCAGATTGATCAAAGGAGACTAGTTCTCCATTACAAAGGAAACACAAAACGCTAAACCTAATTCGCAGTCGTACTATAATCAAAAGTCTGGATCTCTCCTGTAATCTGCCCTAAACAACAATTTATAAACCCAGGATCAGCGTGCGCTCATGAGGCGAGCATGCTCTCGCGTCGCGAATATTAATTATGGCACGAGTTCAAATTGGGTTCTCGCGAGGCGAGAGAGCAGTTCGCGAGGCGAGCCTTCAAATTCTGGTTTGTCACAGCCGTGATGCCTATCACGGGCATGCCGTGATCACTTCTGACTTTGGATGCTTATTTGTCATGGCCGTGACCCTCATCACGGCTAGGCCGTGATGGTCTCTATCCTTCAGGGTTGGATTTCTTGCGGGGCGAGACATTGATTCGCGGGGCGAGTCAGGGAGGATGACATTTCTGGCACAGTGAGGCTTCAGGCTCACGAGGCGAGTAGTCTCTCGCGGGGTGAAGTACTCCAGAATTGATTCTCTTTATTAACCTGAAAACGACAAATAGCAGTAAGTGCTTTATTCGACTCAAAATCACTAAATTAACCTAAAAATACTTTACAGACTCAAAATGTTGCTTGAGGACAATTACATCCAAATTTGGGCGAAAACGAGATTAAACTCGAATAAAACCATTGGCTTTACTAGTCAAAAACTAGTCGAGCCAGAGGCTGATCAAGTAACACTAGTGGTGGATTGGCCGGGCAACAACAATAGAATCAGAGGCAGAACTACGGAATTCAACAGCACAATACTCAACAAGCTCTCCTTAGGCCTCATCAGTTACAGATCACAGATGGTGGGAAACAACCATGGGAATTGGATATTGAAAAGACTAGTGCGGCCATATAGAAGTTGACAATGCATACAGACACAACCATTGACAAGTTGGCAACTCACATAGGGCGCAACTTGCAAAGCAACTGAATGAGCGTCTTCCAGGCTCTTTCCCAGGTAATACAGATAACAACCCCAAGAACCAATGCAATGTCGTGACAATTAGAAGTGGAAAGGTATTGGAATCAAATGGGGTGCAACTAGTTCTCTTGAAGTTGAAACTCCTGAACAACCACAAGTGGAAACAGAACAAGCAAAGGAAGATGTGGTAGCTAGTGAGAATGTGTCGGAGCAAGGTGGGGAATTGAAATTAGTGGATGAAGAATTCCGAAGAAAAAAGTGGGTTGAACCCCAAGATCTCCCTCCTTACATGAAGGTTCCCTATCCAGAAAGATTGAAGAAGCCTGCGCATGATAAGCAATTCAACAAGTTCCTTGATGTATTCCGTAAGCTTCAAATCAATATTCCATTTGCGGAACCCTTGGAACAAATGCCATCTTATGCTCGGTTTATGAAGGATCTTATCTCCAAGAAACCGAAGATAGTGGACGAGGAAACGGTTGTTTTGACCAAGGAGTGTAGTGGAATTATTCAAAGGAAACTACCTCCTAAGTTTAAGGAGCCGGGTTCTTTTAGCATACCATGCACCATTGGAGAGATCACTTTTGGGAAGGTACTATATGATTTAGGGGCAAGTATCAACTTAATGCCTCTATCTATGATGAGGAAGCTTGGCATTCAAGAGGTCAAAGAGACTATGATGTCACTCCAACTAGAGGATCGTTCTATTAAATACCCTTATAGGGTGGTGGAGGACTTGTTAGTAAAGGTGGACAAGTTCCTCTTTCCGATGGAGTTTATGGTGCTAGATATGGATGAATATGTCGAGGTCCCTCTTATACTGGGTAAGCCTTTCTTGGCCACTGGGCGTGATTTGATAGATGTGCAACAAGGAAAGCTCACACTAAGGGTGCAAGATGAGAATGTAGTCTTCAAAGTTTTTGAAGCAATGAAGCATCCGGTTGAGAAATCTTATGCATATGGAGTTGATGTGGTGGAACCAATTGTGAAAGCTATAGCCACACAAGAAGCCCATGGTTCTACACTTGCAAAAGTGTTGGTAAAATCCCATGTTAAAGATGAAGAAGGGGGCTTTTTGGAAGATGATGATTATCTAGAGTGCTTAAAGAACATGGAAGCATTGCCAAATCTCCCCAAGGATGAATGCCAAAAAGAAAAGCTTGACAAGGAAGGAGTGGAAGAGGACAACAAGGCACCGGAGTTGAAGCAACTCCCAACTCACCTAAGGTATGCATTTTTTAGTGAGGGTGGACATCACCCGGTTATCATTAGTAATTCTTTAGAAAAAGATGAGGGCAAACTTTTGAGAGTTCTTAGGGAACACAAATCCGTCATTGGGTGGAAGATTTCATATTTAAAAGGAATAAGTCATTCTTTATGCATGAACAAAATTTTGATGGAGGATGATTATAAACCGGTGGTTCAACCACAAAGATGGTTAAATCCCATCATGAAGGAAGCGGTGCATAAAGAGATGATTAAGCTTTTGGATGCCAGGATCATCTATCCAATCTCGGATAATAATTGGGTTAGTCCGATTCATGTGGTCCGGAAGAAAGGTGGCACAACCGTGGTGATCAATGAGAACAATGAGATGATTCCAACAAGGACTGTCACGGGGTGGAGAGTTTGTGTGGATTATAGGAAGCTAAATTATGCAACAAGGAATGATCATTTCCCTTTTCCCTTCATTGATCAAATGGTTGAGAGGTTGGCCGGATATGATTATTATTACTTTTTGGATGGTTACTCCGGTTACAACCAAATTGTGGTAGATCCAAAGGAACAAGAGAAGACGGCTTTGATCACATGTCCCTATGGAATATTTGCTTATAGGAGGATGCCTTTTGGATTGTGCAACGCTCCGGCGACTTTCCAAAGGTGCATGCTCTCTATCTTCTCAGACATGGTGGAGAAATCCATTGAGGTATTTATAGAACACTTCTCGGTTTTTGGGACGTCCTTTGATAATTGCTTGAAGAACTTGGCTTGCGTGCTAGAAAGGTGTCAAGAAACCAACCTTGTGCTTAATTGGGAAAAATGTCATTTCATGGTTCGAGAAGGTATAGTTTTGGGGCACAAAATCTCCCCAAAGGGGATTGAAGTGGATAGAGCCAAGATTGAGTTGATTGAAAAGCTACCCCCATCAACCAATGTGAAGGGGGTGAGGAGTTTCTTGGGACATGCTGGTTTCTATCGAAGGTTCATCCGATTTTTCCAAGATAGCGAAACCGCTATGTGACCTTCTTATGAAGGATGTATCCTTTGATTTAAATTTTTGTTTAAATTCTTTCAATACTTTGAAAAATATGCTTGTCACCGCACCCATAATCACTGCACCTAATTGGAATTTACCCTTTGAAATCATGTGTGATTCAAGCGATTATGCGGTGGGTGCAGTTTTGGGACAATGGGTGGAAAAGTTAGCTCATGTGATTTACTATGCAAGTAAAGTTTTAAATGAGGCACAAGCTAGCTATTCCACCAATGAAAAAGAACTCCTTGCAGTGGTTATTGCTCTAGATAAATTTAGAACTTATGTTGTATGGTCTAAAATTATTGTTTTCACTGATCATGCAGCCATAAGACACTTGATGACAAAACAAGAGGCCAAACCTAGATTAATTCGGTGGATTCTTCTTTTATAGGAGTTTGATATTGAGATTAGGGACCGCAAAGGCTCTGAAAATGGAGTGGCGGACCACTTGTCGAGGTTGGTTAATCCCGACACTGAGGAGAAATTGCTAGACATCAAGGAAGAATTTCCTGATGAGAGATTGTTTGTAATTTTTGAAAAAGTTTCTCCTTGGTTCGTGGATATGACCAACTTCAAGTCTTCAAATATGGTTCCGAAGGGATGGACTATGCAACAAAGAAAGAAGTTCTTCTCGGATGCAAAGTACTATGTTTGGGAGGATCCTTATCTGTTTAAGCAATGTTCTGATGGTATCTTAAGAAGATGCATTACTCATAACCAAATTGGAAACGTGTTGGGCATTGTCATAGCTCGGACTACGGTGGGCATTTTAGGGGAAAGAAGACCACAGAAAAAGTCCTCCAAAGCGGGTTTTATTGGCCTACTCTTTCCAAGGATGCACACACTTTTGTTAAGAATTGTGATTGTTGCCAACGAGTTGGAAACATCTCAAGGCGGCATGAACTTCCTCTTAATTGCATGCTTGAAGTAGAGCTCTTTGATGTTTAGGGGATAGACTTCATGGGACCATTCCCACCCTCTTTCTCATACCAATACATTTTGGTAGCCGTGGATTATGTGTCAAAGTGGGTGGAGGCAATTCCAACAACAACGGATGATGCACGTGTTGTCATGGAATTCTTGAGGCGTAACATCTTCACAAGGTTTGAAGTTCCTAGAGTCTTGATTAGTGATGGTGGTTCCCATTTTTGCAACAAACAAATGAACCATCTACTTGAGAGATATGGGGTCAAGCATAGAGTAGCAACTCCCTACCATCCACAAACCAATGGGCAAGCAGAGATATCCAACCGGGAATTGAAGCGCATTCTTGAGAAAATCGTCAACTCTTCACAGAAGGATTGGTCAAGGAAGTTGGATGATGCTTTGTGGACCTATAGGACCATTTTCAAAACACTGATTGGAAGATCTCCTTACAACTTTGGTGTTTGGGAAGGTATGTCATTTACCGGTAGAGTTGGAGTAAAAGTCTTATTGGGCAATCACGGAACTCAATTATGATATGAAGAAGATCGGTGAGAAAAGGCTCCTTGACTTGAATGAACTATCGGAGATCCGTATGCAAGCATATGAGAATGCAAGAATCTACAAAAAGCGGACAAAGGCATGGCATGACAAGCATATCTTGCCTAGGAAGTTTGAACTGGGACAATTATTACTTCTATACAACTCAAGGTTGAGAATCTTCCCTGGAAAGCTTAAATCTAGGTGGTCCGTACCCTTAAAGGTCCTCAAGGTTTTTCCACATGGAGCGGTAGAGCTTGAATGGGCATAGGCTCAAGCATTACCGTGGATAACCATTTCCAACCGATAACCAAGTTATCTTGTTGAATTATCCCTAGGGGGGACCATGACCGTTAGGCTCGGGACGTTAAACAAGTGCTACATGGGAGGCAACCCAATGTAGATATCCTTTTTATGCACTTATAGAGTCTTAAAACATAAAAAGTGTCTGCATTTAGGGTCCTTAGTTTGGAAATTGCATTAGGAAAGCATGTAGGACTTAGATGCATTTAGAAATAGAGGGGAAGAATTCATCTCTGGCTAGCCCCTCGAGCAGGAATTCGCCCTGCGAGCCAGAGGGATGTCAAAATCCATTTTTCTCTGGCTCGCCCCTCGAATCCAGGCCTCGCCTCACGAGCCTGGATAAATAGGAAAGCCAGAATTGGTTGGCTCGCCTCGCGAACCACTGTTCGCCTCGCGAGCCCGAAGGATAGAATCACAGAGGTGTGCACCTCGTTCTGCCTCGCGTCGCGAGCACCTGGCTCGCCTCACAATTCTGGGCAGTTTGAAGATTGGAATGAAATTGCAGATTCGCCTCGCGAATCTGGGAATATGAAAAGGTTATGAAAACCCAAATTCGCCTCGTGAATCATGGTTCACCCCACGAAACCCAAATTAGGGTTTCTGATTTGGGGGAAATTTTAAAATTCGCCCAGCGAACCTGCGTTTACCTTGCGAACGGGGGAATATTATACGCCTCGCGAGCAGAGAACGAACCAATTTTGCAAAAAAAATTCAAAACTCTCTATTCTCTCTCTCGCGCGGGTGATCAAGAGGTAACACTCAAACACTTCACAATCTCACTTTAACACGCTCAATCACTCTCAAAAGGTAAGTCCCAATCACCCTAATCCTTTTCCATTTGATTTTGGGTTCAAGAACTTCAAGAACACCACTTCTCCTTTAAAAATTTTACAAACATTGAGTGGGTTAGGATTTCTCAGATGATGTTCTTGATTTTGATTCTTGCCTGTGCCTAAATACTGAATATGCTTTGATGAATGTTGTACATGAATTGTGAGAATGAGTTTGTGAGACTTTTGATATTCTTGAACATCAATAATGTTGATGTATGATGTTGCCTTTTGTTGAACTGAACTGGATTGTGCAAACCTATGTTTGGGGAATTCCAGGGTTATTATTAGAGTTGATGCATGTTAGGGGACCTTGGGAATTGTTTTTCTGAAAAATTTCAAGAAAGAAAATCTGTGTTCTTAACTGTTAATTGGAATACATGATGCATAACCGTTAGTGACTAGGAATGGATTTCTGAATTCTTAGTTATCTGTACTTTCTGTCATAAACTGTATTGGGACTTTTCTGGTTTTCAGGTTATGACACCACCAAAGAATGTTGAAAAATAGCAGGTTAAGCGCAAGAAGTGTCAATCTACTCATGAGGATGACATAGTGTTGCCTTCAGGACCCGATCTTCTTCTAAGGATGCCACTTCTGCTCCCCGTTTCAGATCTTCGCAGCATGTGAAGCATTGGGAATTGGTGACACAGAAAGAGATAGTTCTCTAGAGGAGCGTGGTCCTGGTGGGCAATAACTACCCGTCAGTCTCTGAGCAGATTCGCACACGGAGTTGGGGTGTGTTGGCAGATCTTCCTCGTCGGTTTGACATCAGACTGGTGCAGGAATTTTACGCCAATGCCCTCAACATCAACATTACCCATCCCGGATGCATTTCCAAGGTCAGGGGCATACCCATCTCTTTCACTCCAGAGGTCATCAACACTTGTTTAGGGATCTCCATCACTTGGGAAGATCGGAGTGAGTATGAGTTGTTGCCGGCTGTTTGGGGCATGGCCAGTGATATTCTAGAGACTTGCTGCAGTCCAAGGGCCGTGTGGGAGGTTGGAACCTCGGGGAACTGCTGAGGTTGAGGAGGCAGGATTTGACCCCGATGGCCTGGGTATGGTCAGCGTTCATTCACGCCAACCTTAGGGTGAGCTCTCATGAGTCCACCGTTACTGCTACCTGGGCCCACCTCTTATATGCCATCTTGAAGGAGAAGAGCATCAACGTTGGCTCGATCATAGCGACAAACATCCAGCAGAAGGCCAACTCTAGGGCCCAAAAGGAGTGTTTAGGGAACATTTTTCTTTTTACTGAACTGATCCGCAGAGCGAGCGTACCGGTGACTAACAGGGTAGAGAAGGTGCCTCGTCAGCCGATCGACAAAGATTATATACATCGCTTCTGTTTCACAAAGCCCGCAACACCCCAGAGGCCAGCAGCTCGACCCCCTTAGAGGCCACGATCATCTGATATGTGATAACTCTTAGAAATAAGGGTTTATACTTTTTAGTCTTGAATATTGCAAATCAAAGAGTGTTTTAGTGTCTTGATTTTGTGATTTTATTTTATTTTAGGATTATAGGCTGCAATTGTGTTGTTTTCTATTTTTAGGGTGTTTAGTTTTGTTTTATTGTGATTTTTGTGGATGTTTGATTTTGAAGGGATTTATAGAGAAATACTGGAAGAAATGCTCTAGGATGCTGTAGCAACTGGGTATGAGTCTCAATGCAGAAAAATGCCAGCTGTACTCATTTTTCTCTCCTGACGTGGTCCCATGTGCAGGACCTGCACTTATTACACCAGAAAAGGACAAAACAGTGGTTCCTCCCAAGATATTTTGGATATTCCTTTATGTGGAGTTGGGCCCTTATGTTTAATGCAAAAAAGGATAAATTGGAGCCCGTTAGAGGAGAGAGAAGGGACAACTCAGCCCTATGAATTAGGTCATAAAACAACTCAGCCGTCACTTTTCATCATCATCCTCTACCTATCATCATCTTCTACCTCATTTTTCTTCTTATTCTCTTTTTACCATTTTCCTCCATTGTAGTTCTTTTTCTTGTTTTAGCTTTAATGGTTTTATTTTCCATTTTCTTTTCTTTTGTTGTTTGTAAGCTCACTATGAGCTAAATTTCTCAAGCTAGGGTACTATGAACTTGTAACAGATTTATGGGTTGATTTATGTGAATGTTTGCTTTGCATTTTCTATTAAGTTGTTCTTCATTTAATTTCTAGTTGAGTTTGGTCATCTTTGCTGGAATAAAAGCTTGTTGAGCTTGGAAAAGTTTAGCAAGTGGAAATGCTTAATAGATAATGATTAATTTGGTTAATTGGAAAATTAATTGAAGTTGGTTGCAATAGGAATATTCTTCCAAGTCCTTAGGTTAGTTGGACGTGCTTAACCTAGAGATGAGTGGAATTAATTTGAGCTTAGTAATAAGAAACATTTAATGAAACTCAGTATTTTACTATTAGAAAGCAAATCTTATTTCCTGGACCAAATGTTGTAGCATCGTGAAGCATAAATTGCCCTGTATTTGAAGTTACAAGGAATTAGTATCTCTAGCTGATTTTATCCTTATGATTTCTTCACATTTGTTTACTTTTCCGCATTTATTACGTTGTCACCATTTTATTTTAATTGCAATCATCAATCACTCCTTATTTTGGTTACTTTGTTACTTGATTGCTGAAGATTTTTGGTAAATAGAATATTGATTGGGAAACTGTGATTATAATCCATTCTAATCCTCGTGGGAACGATCTATACTCACTCTTTATTACTTGTTATGATTGTGTATACTTGCACATTGCACTTTTTATTGCAACAAGTTTTGGTGCTGTTGCCAGGGATTAGCAATGGTGTTATTTTCACAGTTTTTAGATTGATATTTTTGTTTTCTTAAGAATCCGAATTTTTCATATATTGTGTTTAGCATCAGATACCTTACTCTGCCTAAAAATGGAAACTAAGTTCATTGCATTATCAGCTCAATTGGCTTCTATCACTTACATTGTGAAGATCCTCACCACTGCAAGCATTGCAGCAGCTCAACCAACAGTGACAAAACATGTTATGCCCGAACCTGCCATGGCACAAATGAATTCCATTTCTTGTGTCTACTGTGAGGGAGGTGATAAGCCTCTGGCTTATCTAGTTTTATGACTAGATGAACTAGGGTTTATGTGCCTATTTATTCGAGTTCACTCTCGTTTTCGCCCAAATTTGCCTTGTTTTGTTCCTAAGTTGGACTTTGACTCGTTTTGCGTCTTTTGTGTAGTTTTTAGCTTATTTTGAATAGAATTACGCTTTTTGTTGCTTTGGTGTTTTCAGGTCAATAAGTGAAGCTCCAGGAGTCAAGGAAAGTCAAGAAGCAGTGGAAAAAGCACTTCTGGAGATACTCGCCTCGCGAGTGGATGCTCGCCTCGCGAGCCTGAAGAACAGATAAAACAGCAAGGTCATCAATTCTGTCTCGCCCCGCGAGAGTTTGAAGACCCTGGAAGTCAGAGATCATCACGGCCCAGCCGTGATGAAAGTCACAGCCTAGAATTGAAGACTCGCCCCGCGAGCACACTTTCGCCTCGCGAGAGTTCAAATTGAAAGCGCGCCAATTTTAATTCTCGCCTCGCGAGAGGCTGCTCGCCTCGCGAGCAAGCGCAGATCAGGAATCCTATATAAAGGCTGTTTCAGGTCAGATTAAGGGGAGGCTGGGGAGCTTTGGAGATCCGAATCCTAGTAGGGTTTTTCCACTGTAGAGTAGTGTTTAGGCCAGATTTCTTTCCTCTTTGGAGCCGCGTCTCCCTTTTTCCTTTTGAGTTATTTTACGATGGTGATTATGTCCGAGTGCTTGTCTATGAGCATGAGGAACTAATCCCCTCGTCCGAGGGATCAATGAAGCCGCCCATGGCAGTGTAGATTCGACGTGATGTATGTTTTCCTTTCCTTCTTTTAATTAATGTTTTCCAATTCTGTTTTGATTGCGTTGATCATATGTTATGCGTGATTAACTAGTTAACGTGTTTGAGGCCAAACGGCGATTCGCGTTTTAGAACTTGGATTGGAATCACTAATTGAATAATAAACACGAAAGTGGATTTAGGAGATTAGTGCAACCTTATAGGGAACAAGAATTAACAGAATTCGGGATTAGGGTTATGAGACAGAACAAGTAATCAATCCAATCTTCGAATACGTCCTAATGAGCACGACAGTGGATTTAGGAGAATTTAGGGGTCCCGGTTGACATTGTAATTGAACTTAGGGAGGAATTCATCGTCACTTGGATTTACATGATTGGGTAGGTGGATTTGAGACCTTGGACATTTTAATTTCAGATTTTTAGTTAATTAGTTTAATAGATTCGTTAATTTGAATTTGATCCTATCTTCTCTCTCATCCACCTTCTGTAACTTGACCAAATTTATCGGATTTCCCACGGATTAGTCGAATTGGTAGCCCAATCCCTGAGTTCGACCTCGGTAATTACTTACCGTGTTTATTTTATTACTTGCGACGACCCGGTACACTTGCCGGCGTCACCAACAAGTTTCGGGCTCCGTTGCCGGGGATTGGCACAACCAGTTTTACTAATTTTAGGGTAGTTTGATTATTTGGTTAAGTTACTTTTATTTTTATTTTTATTTTTAATTTCTATTATTATTCTCTATTTCTTCATCCCACTTGGTCTTGGCCCTGTTTTGTATGCAAGGTACCCTTTCAAGGTGGATTGCAAATCATGGAGACTATTTATTTTCCAGCCTTGGACGGTGTTACAAAATATGACTTTGGGCCTAATATAACCCTGGGAGATCACTGGCGCTGGGGACGTAATTGCCCTCATGCACAAGCTTATAGTGTAATCATGAAGCATGAGGAGAAATAGGAATGGAATGAGTAAACACCATTGAAAGCTGCTTTAGAACAATTGATAAGCCTCTGGCTCATCTAGTTTTATGACTAGTATGACCGTGGTTTTGTGCCAATTATATCTCGTTTTCACCCAAATTAGGCTTGATTGTCCTCAAGCAAGGTTTTGAGTCCCTTAAGTAGTTTTAGGGTTATTTAGCCAGTTTTTGAGCCAAATAAAGCACTTATGGCTATTTCATGTTTTCAGGTTGACTTAGAGTCCAAGGAATGAAGGAAACAATGGGAATTTCAATCTAGAAACACTCGCCACGCGAGCGGATACTCGCCCCGCGAGAGTGAGGACCAGCCTGTGCCAGAAAAGTCATGTTCTCTGCCTCGCCCCGCGAGCTATAGCTCGCCTCGCGAGCCTGAAGTCAGCAAGCATCACGGTCATCCCGTGACACCCATCATGGGCGTGAAGAGAAACCCCTGGAAGACAGAGACCATCACGGCCTGGCCGTGATGAAGGTCACGGCCATGACAGATAAGCACCCGAAGACAGAGACCATCACGGCCTGGCCGTGATAGGCATCACGGCTGTGACAACCCAGGTTTTGAAGACTCGCCTCGCGAGAATCACGCTCGCCTCGCGAGAATCACGCTCGCCTCGCGAGAATCACGCTCGCCTCGCGAGAATACAAATTCAAGAAGGCGCCATTTTAATATTCGCCTCGCGAGAAGCCACTCGCCTCGCGAGACTGCGCAGTTTCTGAAAGTTATAAATAGCTGTTTAGGGCAGAACAGAATCATCATCTTTTGCTAATCCTTGTTTTCGAATTTCTCTGGTTGTTTTGCGTTTTTAATGGAGAACTAGTCTCCTTGATCAATCTGCTGTAATCGGTTCGCACTGCCGCTTGAGGTTATGTAATTCCTGATTTAATTGCTACTCTCTTTCAATATCTATTCTATATTCTCTGTTTGCTTAATTCAGTTTGTATCGAATGGGTATTGATTTGTTTCGATGATTGTGTGTTCCTAAACTTAATCGCGTTTGCTTAATTCGCGTGCGTTCAATTCGTGTTTGCTTAATTCACGAAGGGCTTCATCCGTTTGCTTAATTCGGAATTAGGAACATATGTCTCGTAGCGTCGGTTTCGCTTGTTAATTGATGTTACAATCGAAAAGGGTTTAGGATCCGCTTAGGGCTTGGATTTATATGAACCGATGATAGTGGGAAGCCGAGAGCAGTAGGTTGATCGCTTAGCTTAATTGGTAATTGTTTAGTTTGCATTAGTTTTCTGCTTTGTTTTCCTTGTTTAACTTGAATTCCAAAACCCTCCCCCCGTTCTGACTTTTTCTGTTAACAACAACCCAAGAGTCCTTGTGATACGATACCCAAGTTGTCGCACACTAAACTACATTTTTACTAACCGCTCATCTTTTGACGCGTGTGCGACAGCGCGTCAACAATATTCCCAGGAGCTATCCACCTCTGAGGCCAAGGCAAGAGCCAACTGTGACAATATCGAAACTGTGATGCAGAATTTCAAAACGCAAGTCGAGGAGATTTGCAAGCAGTTAGTACAAGGGTCACATGAAGCCCAATTTGAAGAAAATCTGGTTTTGGGGATAGATCAAAATGAAGACGAAGTGGTAGTGGATTCCACACTGTTTGCCAAGCAACCAAAAATTTCTGCATTGGATAACTATGTTGACTTACATGCATGTGTGGACATGGGTAAGTTAGACCCTCCCACTCGTCTGGCACACTTCCTCGAGAAAACACCATTTGACCCGAGAGGAAGTGAATTCATAATTACAGAGGTCAATGGAGTTTTCACACACTGGCTGGGTGGAGTTGATGATAAAGTCATATTGCTGCTACAATCTCCACTCCAATTACCATTTGATCCGGGTGGAGAATCTCACATAATGAGCATCTCTTGGCCGTTGTACCACAGACTATGGGATCCAGGTGGATGCTTCTTAATAAGTCAGGCTCGGGACGTTAAACAAGCGCTACTTGGGAGGCAACCCAAGCTAGGTATCCCTCTCTTCTCCTAACTTTTGTTTTGTTTTTGCTTTTCGTTTTGTTTTTGTTTGTCACTATTGAATAATTTGAGAAGATCAAGAGTTGTTGTATGAACATCGTGTCGGCAAGCTTGTTGGATTTTAATTAAATTGAGCATAAACTGATTGCATGAATTATTTGACCATTGATGATTTCCCCCAAGTTCTGAAATTAGAAAAGTTTATCCCCACTTAAAAATTGAAAACTGAACTTTGAGAACTTTGTTGTGATTACGTGATTTATGATAAGTTTGGGGTGAGGGGGGTGCACACACTAGGAATCGTATCTCGGTCAAACAATTTGCAAAATGTCCAGGTGAGGATTTGAGCCTCCAACTCTGTTTTTGAATGTGTGAATCGCTGTTAAGTTGTACTTTCCCGAATTTGCTTGAATCTCTATATGGTTTGCATGTTTATGTGTTGCATCAAATGATTTAAGCAATTTTCTTTGCATAACCACTTGGCCTAAAAAGGACCATCCCTAATGCATGTTCCCTAGTTAGCCAAATTGAGCCCAATTGACCTATTGTTTCTTGATGACCCTATATTACGAGCCAAAATCTGAAAAACCATGTTAACCCAATCTTAGGATTAGGAGAGCATGGAAGCGTAGCAAGAGAATGGTTGTGAGGAACTAAGTTTGGGGTGGCTACAAGGTGATGTGTCATATTGGGGGTGAGAAAAAGAAAAATAAAGGTTGAAAAAAAAAAGAGAGAAAAGGGGCAAATCAAAAGATTAGCAAGGAAAAAGGCTGTAGTCACCCGAGACAAAAAGAAAAATGAAAAAAGGAAATTGAGTGGAAAAAGTGTCAAAATGCTCACGCTCTCTTAGTTCCTAGGGACTTAAGCCTAAATATCCTTCATTATCCTACCTTTAGCCAGACCCCATTACAACCTTTGAAAGACCTATTGATGTTGCATGCATGTTTTCGTGGGAACTATGTTTGAGATGAAAATCAAATTCATGGGAAGTGCTCTTAGAATGTGAAATTGAGTGAAAAGTTGATAGCCTAGACAAACTTGAGCGAATGAGTGAAATACTAAATGCCCTTGTGAGGAAGGCAATTGTTTGAAATAGGTGATCTTCCTTTGTGTGTATCTTTGAGCCTCAACTTAGAGTAATGATGGCATGAATGATAGGTTCTCAATGGTTTAAAGTAAATGAATGTGGGGATTACATTGATGTAGGGGGGAGATCATTGGAGAAAAACTGTTTTGTAAAGTTGCATTAAATTTGTGCGAAATCGATTGATTCCTTTAGGCTTGCCAAGTCTTGAGTCGTTTTTGAGTTTTAAGCTTGCTTGGGGACAAGCAAGGTTTAAGTTTGGGGTATTTTGATAATCCTCTGGCTTATCTAGTTTTATGACTAGATGAACTAGGGTTTATGTACCTATTTATTCGAGTTCACTCTCGTTTTCGCCCAAATTTGCCTTGTTTTGTTCCTAAGTTGGACTTTGACTCGTTTTGCGTCTTTTGTGTAGTTTTTAGCTTATTTTGAATAGAATTACGCTTTTTATTGCTTTTGGTGTTTTCAGGTCAATAAGTGAAGCTCCGGGAGTCAAGGAAAGTCAAGAATCAGTGGAAAAAGCACTTCTGGAGATACTCGCCTCACGAGCCTAAAGAACAGATAAAACAGCAAGGTCATCAATTCTGTCTCGCCCCGCGAGAAGAATCTCGCCCCGCGAGAGTTTGAAGACCCTGGAAGTCAGAGATCATCACGGCCCAGCCGTGATGAAAGTCACAGCCTAGAATTGAAGACTCGCCCCGCGAACACACTTTCGCCTCGCGAGAGTTCAAATTGAAAGCGCGCCAATTTTAATTCTCCCCTCGCGAGAGGCTGCTCGCCTCGCGAGCAAGCGCAGATCAGGAATCCTATATAAAGGCTGTTTCAGGTCAGATTAAGGGGAGGCTGGGGAGCTTTGGAGATCCGAATCCTAGTAGGGTTTTTCCACTGTAGAGTAGTGTTTAGGCCATATTTCTTTCCTCTTTGGAGCCGCGTCTCCCTTTTTCCTTTTGAGTTATTTTACGATGGTGATTATGTCCGAGTGCTTGTCTATGAGCATGAGGAACTAATCCCCTCGTCCGAGGGATCAATGAAGCCGCCCATGGCAGTGTAGATTCGACGTGATGTATGTTTTCCTTTCCTTCTTTTAATTAATGTTTTCCAATTCTGTTTTGATTGCGTTGATCATATGTTATGCGTGATTAACTAGTTAACGTGTTTGAGGCCAAACGGCGATTCGCGTTTTAGAACTTGGATTGGAATCACTAATTGAATAATAAACACGAAAGTGGATTTAGGAGATTAGTGCAACCTTATAGGGAACAAGAATTAACAGAATTCGGGATTAGGGTTATGAGACAGAACAAGTAATTAATCCAATCTTCGAATACGTCCTAATGAGCACGACAGTGGATTTAGGAGAATTTAGGGGTCCCGGTTGACATTGTAATTGAACTTAGGGAGGAATTCATCGTCACTTGGATTTACATGATTGGGTAGGTGGATTTGAGACCTTGGACATTTTAATTTCAGATTTTTAGTTAATTAGTTTAATAGATTCGTTAATTTGAATTTGATCCTATCTTCTCTCTCATCCACCTTCTGTAACTTGACCAAATTTATCGGATTTCCCACGGATTAGTCGAATTGGTAGCCCAATCCCTGAGTTCGACTTCGGTAATTACTTACCGTGTTTATTTTATTACTTGTGACGACCCGGTACACTTGCCGGCGTCACCAACAGGAGGACATTTGTTTGAAGAGTGTCTGAGCAATCCAGTTTCTGTGCATTATGAGAGGAATAACACCCGGGGCAACAATCCTTATTCTAATACATACAATCCAGGATTTCCACATCAAGGTCATCAAGCTCAATATTATGGCCAAGGAACTCAGCAAAGTCAGCCAGCAAACCAAGAACCATCACTTGAAGCTATACTTAAATCCTTCATGACAAAAACGAAAGCTTAGCTTCAGAGTCTGGATACAACAATAAGGAATATAGAAAACCAAATTGGACAGTTGGCTACTGCATTGAGTTTAGGACAAAATGGCACACTGCCCACCACCAGAGACACCCAAGCCTAATGAAATGGGGCACTGCAAGACAATATTCCTCGAAAATGGGAAAGAAGTTCTTACTTTAGTAGGGCATGAGGGAGATACATGATCTGATAGAGCTAAAAGCAAGGTCTAGAATGAAGAATCCGAGTTTAAAAAGACTGATGTAGTTATTACAGAATCTTCTGAACATGCTGCAACAAAGAAAACTCAGCAGAAAAATTCTGCAGAAACTTCTGCAAAATCTACAGAAAAGTCTTTGCCCAAATTTGTACCAGAGAGGCCTTCACTACCTTTCTCCCATAGATTGAAGAGGCAACTCAAACATATGAGTAGTAAGATGAGGTGGCCATTACCAAAGAGGTCAAAGGTCCGGGAAAGAAAACACTTAGGCAAATGGCTCAATCTGCTCAAAGGAGGAGCAACTTTTGTCTGGCCCAGCTTTGAAGAATTTATGCACCCAAATACGACAACATACGGCAACATCAGAACAAGGGATGCTTTCTCTTTTATGCTTTTGCTATTTTGGAAGTTTCTATTCTGTTTGATGTTGCAGTCTTCTTTGTAGTACTGTAGTTTATGTTCTGTTTGACAGTGGTTGTCTGCTTGCTGTTTTAGTATGTTTGTCTCTGATTGGACCACAAATCATTAATGAACAACCCCATTCAGGGGCATCTTTTGAACAGTGAATCAAGTTGTTTGGACCACAACCTTAATTTCTGAACCTTTGACATGACTCTTGAACTTTTTAGCTGTTTGGATTGACTGGAATTGTTTGAAGCTTAAACATATGCTGCAACATTTTGATATAACCTGTGATATTTTGAGCCTCAACAATTTAATTGATTGGAAGTTCCATTCATGTGCTTTCTCTGTCAAGTTTGACTTGCTTCTTGCTTGTTTGAACACATCACTGCTGCACACATTTTTTGCTTGAGGCATGTTTGATTGTTTCAAATGCTAGTTTTAGCCTAAATAGCCTCCCTTTTGATTTTAACTTTGTGTGTGATCCCTTTGAGCTTGAGCCCCTTATTCTGTTATTAACCACATTACAAGCCATATAACTTGAAGAATAATACTTGTCCTATCTAGGTGGAGTTTAGGGATGCTTTCTTGAATATATGCTTGTAACATAAGTTTGAGGGTGACTTGAGGACAAGCACCATTCTAAGTTTGGGGGTGCCACACAGCAAAGTGGTATAATGTAAAATGACCGAGTTTTGCTGAGTTTTATTTACTGAAATTGTAGGAAAAAAAAAACAGAGAGCATGAATAGGACAAAGGTCTTAAAATGTGAAACTTGTTCTCTGTTTTCAAAAAAAAAAAGAAAACAAAAGAAAAGAAAAGAAAGGCAATGAAATTAGGAAAGGAATAAGGGATAAGGAAACTGGAAAAAAAGGGAGTACCCCCTCCTTGTTACTGAGATTACTGTGGCAGTTTGTGGTAAGCATTTGGTGTGGAACGCGTTGTAGGGAAATCATTTTGGAACTCCACCTAATGTTAGCCACTTCCCAAAAATTTATCCTTCCCTAACCTTAGCCCCATTACAACACAATAAAAGTCCTCTAGCAGTGTAAAGCTTTGAGAATGTTCTTGTGTGCTTAGAAGCTTGTCAAGCGTATGATAGGGTTTCATGTGGATGATGATTGAGTGAACCCATTTATATATGTGAGTGAGGAAGAACACACTATTCTAGGTGCATGTTACTGTAGCATGTTGTTCTGGGATGAAAATGATCAAAGTCATGAAAATTTGATGATTTGTGATGCATGAATGTTGAGGAAGTAAGAGGTTTTGTTTGTGGTGCATGATGTTGCTTTGGTAAAAATGATTTGTGTTCTATCAGTCTTGTGTGCATGTTATGACCTTGTTGATTTTTGTGTCTTTATCTTTTGTGTCTTTCTTTCCTTCGCTTGAGGACAAGCAATGATTTAAGTTTGAGGGTGTGATAAATCTTAGAAATAAGAGTTATTTATACTTTTTAGGCTTGAATATTGCAAAGCTAAGAGTGTTTTAGTGTCTTAATTGTGTGATTTTATTTTATTTTAGGATTATAGGTTGCAATTATGTTGTTTTCTATTTTTAGGGTTCTTAGTTCTGTTTTAGTGTAATTTATGTGGATGTTTGATTTTGTAAGGATATATAGAGAAATGCTGGAAGAAATGATCTAGAATGCTGCAGCAACTGGATACGAGTCTCACTGCAGAAAAATGCCAGTTGTGAAAGAAAATGAAATGTGAAACTTGTTCTCTGTTTTCAAAAAAAAAAAAAAGAAAGAAAGGAAATGAAATTAGGAAAGGAATGAAGGGATAAGGAAACTGGAAAAAAAGGGAGGACCCCCTCCTTGTTACTGAGATTGCTGTGGTGGTTTGTGGAAAGCATTTGGTGTGGAATGCGTTGTAGGGAAACCATTTTGGAACTCCACCTAGTGTTAGCCACTTCCCAAAAATTTATCCTTTCCTAACCTTAGCCCCATTACAACACAATAAAAGTCCTCTAGCAGTGTAAAGTTTTGAGAATGTTCTTGTGTGCTTAGAAGCTTGTCAAGCTTATGATAGGGTTTCATGTGGATGATGATTGAGTGAACCCATTTACATATGTGAGTGAGGAAGAACACACTGCTCGGGTGCATGTTGTTTGTAGCATGTTGTTCTGGGATGAAAATGATCAAAGTCATGAAAATTTGATGATTTGTGATGCATGAATGTTGAGGAAGTAAGAGGTTTTGTTTGTGGTGCATGATGTTGCTTTGGTAAAAATGATTTGTGGTCTATCAGTCTTGTGTGCATGTTATGACCTTGTTGATTTTTGTGTCTTTATCTTTTGTGTCTTTCTTTCCTTCGCTTGAGGATAAGGAATGATTTAAGTTTGGGGGTGTGATAACTCTTAGAAATAAGAGTTATTAATACTTTTTAGGCTTGAATATTTCAAAACTAAGAGTGTTTTAGTGTCTTAATTGTGTGATTTTATTTTATTTTAGGATTATAGGTTGCAATTATGTTGTTTTCTATTTTTAGGGTGTTTAGTTCTGTTTTAGTGTAATTTATGTGGATGTTTGATTTTGAAAGGATTTATAGAGAAATGCTGGAATAAATGATCTAGGATGCTACAACAACCGGAAGAAAAATGCCAGTTGTACTCATTTTCTCTCTCCTGACGTGGTCCCATGTGCAGGACCTGTACTTATTGCACCAGAAAAGGACAAAATAGTGGTTTCTCCCAAGATATTTTGGATATTCCTTTTTATGGAGTTGGGCCCTTATGTTTAATGCAAAAAAGGACAAATTGGAGCATATTAAAGGAGATAGAAGGGACTACTCAGCCCTATGAATTAGGTCATAAAACAACTCAGCCGTCATTTTTCATCATCATCCTCTACCTATCATCATCTTCTACCTCATTTTTCTTCTTCTTCTCTTTTTACCATTTTCCTCCATTGTAGTTCTTTTTCTTGTTTTAGCTTTAATGGTTTTATTTTCCATTTACTTTTCTTTTGTTGTTTGTAAGCTCACTATGAGCTAAATTTCTCAAGCTAGGGTACTATGAACTTGTAACAGATTTATGGGTTGATTTATGTGAATGTTTACTTTGCATTTTCTATTAAGTTGTTCTTCATTTTATTTCTAATTGAGTTTGGCTTCCATCTTTCCTGGAATACAAGCTTGTTGAGCTTGGAAAAGTTTAGCAAGTGGAAATGCTTAATAGCTAAGGATTAATTTGGTTAACTGGAAAATTAATTGAAGTTGGTTGTAATAGGAATATTCTTACAAGTCCTTAGGTTAACTGGACGTACTTAACATATACCTGTGTGGAATTAATTTGAGCTTAGGAATAATAAATATTTAATGAAACTCTGTATTTTACTGCTGGAAAGCAAATCTTATTTCCTGGACCAAATGCTGTAGCATCGTGAAGCATAAATTGCCCTGTATTTGAAGTTACAAGGAATTAGTATCTCTAGCTGATTTTATCCTTCTGATTTCTTCACATTTGTTTACTTTTTACCTTGTCACCATTTTATTTTAATTGCAATCATCAATCACTCCTTATTTTGGTTACTTTGTTACTTGATTTCTTAAGATTTTTGGTAAATAGAATATTGATTCGGAAAATTATGATTATAATCCATTCTAATCCTTGTGGGAACGATCTCTACTCACTCTTTATTACTTGTTATGATTGTGTATACTTGCACATTGCACTTTTTATTACAACAATATGGCTCTGCTCCTGCAGAACCAACAGGCTATGAGGAGGGACCAGGTGGTGCTACGACAGTTTTTTAGAGAGTTATCTTTAGCTCAGCAGGAGGGCCGGGTACCCCTTTACCCTTCTAAGGAGGATTTGGCACCTCGGCTTGGGTGGCAGGACTATCCTCGGGACCAAGATGCTATGCCACAGGGGGGTGCCCGAGGTACCTCAGGAGGATGCAGCAGCTCAGCAGGGTGACCCAGTGGACGAGATTGACTTTGATTGATCCGGGCCCCGAATTCCAAAACATCAAAAATGTAATCCTGGTTAGACGAATCGCATTCCCAGAAATTGAAACCTTAACTCATGATCAAAGGGAAAAGATTCAAGTGGGTTCCTATCCCGGATTTGATTAACCACTTTTGGAATTTTGTCGGGATGCGAATGAATATTCCTGGATTGAGATTCATAAAGATGTTGAAAGGAGAGCAAGATAATTTCTACCGTGCATTAGCGATGGGCATAAAGAGATGCTCGAAAAGGGGATCAAGAAACCAAATGAGATCCCATTCCCGGAAGTAGAAACTGAGACCGAGGAAGAAGCGGAAAGATGACATTGGACTTGGTTGGAAACTCTCAAGAGCGTGAATGACTATGCATGGCTTAAGATGGAAGAGGCTAGGCTTGCTAAGCTAGCATTGGAAGGAAATCCGGAAGGAGAATCAAAAGTGAGGAGAAAGAGAAGGAGTCCCCTCGGACTCCTTGAGCTAACAATTCTTCAAACTCGTATCTTTTCTTTTCTTTTCTTTTATTTTTATTCCCTCTCTATCCTCTTTTTCTTTTAAATTGTTTGCTTGTGAATAATTGGTTAGTAAGAAAAACTCATAGTGTCATCGAGTCTAGTTGGTAAGTTTGTGGATTAAATTAAATGCAACTTGGTTGAATGCATGAGTTTTTGTGAAAAGCACTTTGATGAACCCCCCTCGATGTTTTGAAAGTTAAATCCTCATGTGAAAATCGAAAATTAGAACTTAGAGAATTTTTATTGTGATTGCATGATTTATGATAAGTTATGCACGCATTAGGAATTGTATCTCGGTTAAGCAATTTACGAAAATGTCCAAGTGAGGAATTTGAGCCTCCAACATTGTTCTTGAATTGTGTGAACCACTTTTAAGTTGCACTTTCCCGGATTTGCTTGAATCTTTGCATGGTTTGCATATCTATATGTTGCATCAAATGATTTAGGCAATTTTCTTTGCAATAACTACTTGCCATAAAATAAACCAACCTTGATGCATGGTCCCTAGTTAGCCACATTGAACCTTAAAGCCTTTTGTTTTAGATAACCTTACATTACAAGCCATAAATCCAGAAAAACCATGATTACCCTATCCTAGGATTTAGGAGAGCATGGATTCTTTAGCCTTGTAAGTGTTGTTTAAGAATTAAGTTTGGGGTGGCTACAAAATGTCATGAATCATGGTTGTGAAAAATAAAAATAAAAACGTTAAATCCAAAGGCAAAAGGAAAAAGAAGAAAAATACAAAATTGCCAAAGAGGGCAAAAATAAAAGGGTGTCAAAGGAAATAGGTTGTAGCCACCCAAAGTATGAAAAGGGGAAAAATAGAAAAATAAATGAGAGTTAGATCAGAAAGTATAATTTCACATTTCATGCTCTCATAAATCTCAGGGACTTAGCCTTGATCCTTTACATATCCTACCTTGAGCCAGGCCACATTACAACCTTTAAAAGACCATTTGATGTTACATGCATGTTTTTGTGGGAACTTTGTTTAGATGAAAATCAAATTCATGGAAAGTGCTCTTGGAATGTGAAATTGAGTGAATGAGTGAATTACTAAATGCCCTTTGTGAGGAAGACAATTGTTTGAATTGGTGATCTTCCTTTTGTGTGTGTTGGATCCCTTGCTTAGAGTAAAGATTGCTTTGATAATGAATTTAGCTTTTGCTCAAAAGTAGATGCATGTGGGGGTTACCATAATGAATAATGGGAGGGACATCAAGTTGAAAAAGAAATTGTAAACAAGCACATGAAGCTCAGTTAAATTTGATTGAATCCATGAATCTTACCTTGTTTTGAGTCTTTTTTATTTTTAGTTTACTTGGGGACAAGCAAAGTTTAAGTTTGGGGTATTTTGATAAGCCTCTATCTTATCTAGTTTTATAGCTAGAAAGGCTATTGTTTTTATGCCAATTGAGCGATTTAACCTTGCTAATCATAGGAATTTGACTTCTTTTGTCCCTAAGCAACACTTTGAGTCTCTTAGATAGTTTTCAAGAAATTTTGGTTAATTTTGAGTCAATAAAGCATTAAAATGCTACTTTTACATTTCGGGTTAAAAGTGAAGCTTGAGGAAGCTAGAAAAATTGAAGAAAACAAGCATAAAGGCAGATTTGCCTCGTGAAAAGCTGCTCGCCTCCATAACCAGAGGAGCAGAACTGAGCAAGAACAGGCATCATTCAGCCTCGCGACGTGAAGGAATTTCTCGCCTCACGAGCCAGAAGTAGGATAATTGAAGGTCACTTAGGCTCGCCTTGCGAGCATCCAAATTTGAACTGGCGCCAAACTTAAGGCTCGCCTTGCGAGCGCGCATAGATCCAACCCACTATATATGGCTTGTTTTAGGTCAGATGAAGGAGCTTTTAATTTTGCTAATCCTTGTTTCCTTGGAGCTACGTCTCCCTTTGTTTTTCCGTAGTTTTCTTCTCTTAGGATGAATTCTTTTACTTCTTTGATTGTTGATCTTGTCTTCATGAGGAACTAATCCTCTATTCTAGGGGAACGATGAAGCCGCCCTTGATGGCATAACGAATTGCAATGTGATGTATTATTTTCCTTAACCCAATTTACTTTTTCTTAATTCTGCATTTATTGTGTTAATCAAACGGGCCCTTGGTTAACTTGTCTAGTGCATTGGGACTTGGTAGGTGATTCACGCTTAGAACTTGAATTAGGAACACCAGTTGATTGTTGCATTAGTAGTAGGTAGGAGATTAGTGCAACCTTATAGGGAACAAGAACTTAATAGAGTCTAACTGTAGGTTATGAGACTTGGGAGATGATTAATTTACAGTTTAGATATGTCTTTTAGAGTATTGGTAGTGTCTTTAGGAGAAATTGGGAGTCCCGGTTAACAATTAAATTGAACATAGGAAATAGAAGATCATCACTTGGGTAGCTTGCAAGATTGGATAGGCGGATTCCTGACCTTAGAAGCTTTAATCATTAATTTTAACTCTTGATATCTGTTAATGTTTTTGGATAATTGTTTTTGATTACTTCTTGTTACTTGTGTTGTTTTGGCTTCAATGACTCAAGAAGGGGGGGGGGGGGGGGGGGTGAATTTTTTTTTATTAAAATATTTCCCCCTTAAAAACTTTTCAAATCAGAGTTGCGGATTTGTGGCTTCAGGATCTTTTACAAAATCGATGAAGGGTTTATATAAAATCTTGAATTGGAAGATGATGAAGATAAGAAAGATTAATTCATAATAGGTTCGGGTTCAAGATTCAATAATAACAAAATACAGAAACTGATTAAACCTTTAAAGATTAATAACAAGTTACGCAAGTTTCAGATACAAACATTAACAATCAAGAATAAACTTGCAGGTTTCAGTTTCAGTATTAGTTCAGTTTCAGTTTCAGCAATCAAGAATAGTTTTGATCAACTTAGTTTTGAACGCAGATAACACAGACTTGATTGCAATCAGACTCAGGTTTTAATACAGTTTATACAGATCAAGAACAGAAATTATATTGAACTTTAAACAACAAAATCATAGGTTCTTGATCATAAACAGAAAGTAAAAGAGTTTGAGTTTAGGGATACAACACAACCAGATTTATCATGGTTCAGTCACCTCCATTGTGACCTACATCCAGTCTCCACTCCACCTGTGGGATTTCACACACTAACACACAAGCTTTGCCAGGTAGCTTGAAAAACCTTTACACCACAAAGCACTCCTTCACGTCGAGATACCACACTCTTGTGAAGAGTCTCAATGTTCAACCTTAGGGATACCTCACCCTAATCACTCAGAGAGACTCCCTCTCTTTACAATCGAAAAGTAAAACAAAAATTGATTCCTAACTCTCAATAGTCAGATAAACAAATTGAAGCACTTATGAGTGTTGAAACACTCTTTTTTCAATAATTTCAAGGAAGATGATGAATGATATGTGTATCGTATTCGATATGTTATTCGTTCTGTAAAAAGTGTTCATTTGATCCCTCTTTATATAGAAAATAAGTTATAGTCGTTTGGATCAATCAAAATAGATTTGGATTTGATTTAACAGAATCTGTTTTCTCGATTCTGGTTCTTGAAATAAGGTTCTTATAGCATTCGCGTCCATCTTGAAAATAACCGCATCCATCTAGCCATTTTGAATTTAAGATTTTACATTCGGACGGGCTAGTAGACGGGCTCCATATGCCACGTCATTGGACGGATACTCCTTAAGGACTTTGCAAGTCCAAGGACTTATGTAAACTAGCGCTTCTATCACTTTAGTGGACGAGCACTTCTGTCACTTTAGTGGACGAGCGCTTGTATCACTTCAGTGGACGTGTGCTTCTGTCACTTGTTGGACGAGTGCTTCTATCACTTATTGGACGAGTGATTCTATCACTTATTGGACGAGCGCTTATATCACTTGTTGGACGAGCACTTCTATCACTTGTGTTTGGATAAGTGCTTGTATTACTTCAGTGTTGGACGAGGGCTTTGGACGAGCACTTCTTATTTCCAAAAATAATTTAACGAAAAGTTATTCCTTTTAATGCAGGTTATGAAATTTGATTTTCTTCATGCATCTTTTTAGTTGAGCTATTTGTGAATAAGAGATTTCATCTCTTACAAATCATCTAAGATTTAACTTTTAAATTTCTCTATTAAGCTTTTGTCTTGATGATTCCTTGATCTTTGTCTTTGCTCTTTGATTTCTCCAAGTGGCTCTTTTGGTTTCTTCAAGTTCTTCATTGTCTTTGCTCAGTGAACTTGTTGATTACTGCTTGATACCCGTCTTTGCAATTTGACACTACAACACTTGCATACACATTAAGCTGTATCTGTCATATATCAAAATCTCTAAGTCATTGAATCTAACAATCTCCCCCTTTTTGATTATGACAAACCTTTTAACAAATTATAAGATCAATGTATAAGTGTAGCTGACACTAAGTGTTTTTTGACAGATTTATATCATGATATCAGAGCAGTCAAAGCAGAAGTATATCAGAGCAAAAAAATATTAACAGAGCAGAATTTGATTTATTCTTCATTAATCATGTAAGCTTTTAAGCTCCCCCTCAACATATGCATGTATAATTCATTATTATCTCTTTTCTCTATATTATACATTTTTTTCATGTATAATTTGTTATTCTCCCCTTTCTCTATATCATACTTTTTCGTCCCCTTTTTGGCATCATCAAAAAGGTAAAGAAAAGAAACATTCAAAGCAATAGAGAAGGTAAGTATTTAAACATTCAAACATAGCATATAAAATTGTTCATGATAGAGGGATAGGTGCAGGGACAAATCAAAGAATAAGTGCGTCCATCTAATTTTCCTCCCCTTTTTGATTTTCTTCTGTTTCTTTAGAGATTAGATATAGGATTGATCAATTATGCCCAATTCTCTTCTAATGAAAAAGAAGCTTTCTGACCGCGCTGTCGCCACGCGCCAAAAAGAACGAGCGATTATTAAAATAATGTAGTATAGAGCGACAACTCGAGTATCGTCTCTCAAGGACTCTTAGGTGTTGTTATTATTAACAGAAAAAGTTAGAAATGGGGGGTTTTGGATTGAAACTAAAATAAAGAAAACAAAACAGAACAAAGAAGGAAAACAGAGCAGTAAAACAGATTAACAAATAAACTAAAGCAATTAACCTACTGCTTTTGGTTTCCCAACTATCATCGGTTCATGCAAATTCCTAGCCCTAAACAGATTCTAATCCCCTCTCGGTTGTAGCAATAATTCACAAGCGGAACCACTACTACAGATATATGTCCCTATTCCCGAATTAAGCAAACGGGGTTAAGCACTTCGTGAACTAAGCGAACACGAAACGTACACACGCGAATTAAGCAAACGCGATTATATATAGGAACATGATATCACCGAGATAAACCAACACAACACAATATACTCCTGAATTAAGCAAACAGAAATATAAAGCATGGCATTGAAAAGAGAAAAGGAAATGACAGCAGGAAATACAAGAACCTCAAGTATAGATAAAAACCAATTACAGTAGATTAATCTAGGAGACTAGTTCTCCATAACAAACATAAGCAGAAAAGGAAACAAAACAAACTACAACTACTGACTAGCTAAGACTAGCCAAAACTGACTAGCCCCCCTTTCATTCTGCCATAGAGCAGTTTATATACAATTTCTGGAATCCAAGGACTTGCGAGGCGAAGCACTTCTCGCGAGGCGAATAACACGAAAGGTCTGCAACTCTTGGTCTTCTCGCGAGGCGAGCATATCTTCGCGAGGCGAACTCTTCAAATTCCCAACTGTAACGCCCGTGACCTTCAACATGCCCAAACCGTGATGGCTTCTGGTCTTCCAAGACTCGCGAGGCGAAGGGATACTCGCGAGGCGAACGCTTCAACTTCAAAACTGCCACGGCCGTGATCTTCAACACGGGTAAACCGTGATCGTCTCTGACTTTTCAGGCTTGCGTGACTCGCGGGGCGAGATATCCTTCGTGGGGCTAGTGGCTCCAGATTTATTTTATTTTATTTTATTAACCTGAAAAACAGAAAATAACATAAGTACTTTATTTAACTCTAAATCAACTAAATTAACCTAAAAACACTTTACAGACTCAAAATACTACTTAGAGACAATCAAGTCTAATTTGGGTAAAAATGATATAAAATTAGCACAAAGCCAAGGTCTTTACTAGTTATAAAACCAGTCAAACAGAGGCTCATCAAAATACCCCAAACTTAAACTTTGCTTGTCCCCAAGCAAACTAAAACTTAAAAAGACTCAAGACCTGGCAAGCTTAAGAATTCAATCAACTTTCACACAGATTTCAAGCAATTTATCAAAATATTTTTTTCAATGTTCCCCCTTTCAAACAAAGCAATCCCCAAAATCTTTCATTCTAAACAATTGAGAATTTCATTATTTAAACAATCATCAATCTAAGCAGGGGATCCAAGTTACACACAAAAGGGAGATCACCAAATTCAAACAACTGCCTTCCTCACAAGGGAAATTTATGTTCACTCAATCGCTCAGTTTGTGTCAGGCTATCAACATTTCACTCAGTTTCACTTTTAAGAAGCACTTCCCATAAATTTGATTTTCATCTCAAAAATGATTCCCACAGAAAACATGCAAGCAACATCAGAAGGTCTTTTATGGGTTGTAATGGGGCCTGGCTAAGGGTAGGATATACAAAGGAACTAGGCTGAGGACCCTAGGAACTAAGAGAGCATGAACTTTTTACACTTTGAATTTAAACTCAAGTTCCTTTTCTCATTCATCTTTTTGCCTTGGGTGACTACAACCTTTTATTTCTTTTTGGCATTTTTGCACTTTTAAAATTTTTTTTCTCTCTTTTTTTTTCTTTTTCTTTTTTCATTTTTACACTTTTCTTTTTTTCTTTTTCTTTTTCCCAATCCCAAACAACACATTGCACCTTGCAGCCACCCCAAACTTAGTTTCTTGCACCCATTCTAAGATTACATGCTCTCCTAATCCTAAGATCGGGTTAACATGGTTTTCCAGATTTTTGGGCTTATAACATTAGGTTATCAAGAATTAACAGGCTAATAGGCTCAATGGGGCTAACTAAGGAACATGCATTAGGGATGGTTATTTTAGGCTAAGTAGCTATTTACAAGGAAAATGCCTAAATCATTTGAAGCAAACATATAATCATGCAAATCATAAGGAGATTCAAGCAAATTCAGGAAAGTGCAATCAAAAGTGATTTTCACACAGTTTAAAACATGTTGGAGGCTCAAAACCTCACC
This sequence comes from Sophora flavescens, assembly GCA_030762895.1. Lineage (NCBI taxonomy): Eukaryota > Viridiplantae > Streptophyta > Magnoliopsida > Fabales > Fabaceae > Sophora > Sophora flavescens. The sequence goes on along the minus strand of CM061064.1, from coordinate 173,064,175 downwards.
TGGACATTTTTGCAAATTGGTTGACAGAGATTCTATCCCTAGTGTGTGCTTCCTATCACCCTAAACTTATCATAAATCATGTCATCATAATAAAATCCCAAAGTTCAGTTTTCAATCACATGGGGATCATTTTTTCAAAAATTCAAATCCTAGGGGGAAACAGTCAATACATAACATGCAATCCATCTATGCAAAAATTAATAAAATCCAATAAACTTGCCAACACAAGACTTAACACAACTCCTGAGCTTCTTAAATTATTCAGGAGCTTTATTGAAAACAAGACAGAAATAAGCAAGCAAAGAAAATTAAAAGAACAAGGTTAAGAAAAACTCATTGAAGGGCGGTTCCACCAGGATCCCATTGCTTGTAACATAAGTCCCACGTGGTAGCCAAAGGGTGGAAGTTCATTCCATGCTTCCCTAACTCGCAGCCTTGATGTGGGGGTGAGCACTTGACAATTATGATGACTTCGCCGAGTGCGGCGGACTTCTCACTCCCCTTCAGGTCACAGCTGACCTCTTTATCTACAAAGTCTCCCCAATAGAAGTGGGGCTCAACCTCTTGGACCGGCCATGGTGCAAAATCCAAGGGTTTAAACTCCATCACTGGTTCCTCAGGGGGAGGTGGCAAACAGTTAGCTGGGGTTACTGGTGCTGCTTTAACTTCTGCAAGGTCTTCATTCACTGCACTAACAAAGTTATCACCTGCTATACATGCAGAAATTTCAGCACACACCACACAAAGGTTAGAGTTAGTAGAGTCGGTACATATATCACAATAAAATGAATCAGAAAAATTTTGAATGTCTGGAAATTCAGCAATTAGTTCATCCACCCCATTAATCTCAACACATACAATTGTTTTACTTGAATCATCTACTCCCAAAGGTTCTTCTTTATCCTCAAGCACGGTGGAGCAAATGTTCTCCTGATCCTCCTGATGCTCATTTTCTGTGTTTCCTGAACAGTATAAAGCTGCATAACAGAATATACACAAAGCAGCACTGCCATCACAATAACAATCATTAGAATCAGGGGATTCAACACACAATTCATCATCAACATAAATATTATCAGAATTATCATCAGAAATATTTTCAAGAATAACTTGTGCCTCTGTAGGTTCTTCATGGGGCTGTGGAATTAGCATTACAGCCGAGTTGGCGGTAACTTGATCAATTAGAGCGGACAACTTCTGAGATTCAGCTTGGTCCCTCTGGTATTTAGCCTCCATCTTCTGTTGAAATTCAAGATTGCTCGCCTCCATCACCTGTTGAATTTCGAGAAAGTTTGCTTCCATTTGTGTAGTTATCTGTGCAGTCATCTGTTTGCACAGGTCCTCTAGGGAAGGTTCGGAAGGTGCAGCTCCGAAGGCAGGATAGTATCTAAACAGGAAGGCTTCCTTTAAATCAAACCAGCTTGAGATGGAATTTTCATCAAGACAATACAGCCAATCTCTTGCAGCACCTTCAAGTGAGAACTAGAAAGCTTCCATCTTGACGTGGTCTTCTGTTATTCCTGCAGGTCTCAGCATTATAGAACAAACAGCCTGGAATTCCCTCAGATGCTCCTGCGGATTCTCACCTGCAAAACCACTAAACCTTGGCAACCAGTGTGATAAACCAAGAAAATCAGGAAAATATATACATGGTGGTTGCTCATAGTAAGCATTAGGCATGTAATTTCGCATATAACTATCCATGGGGGGTGCTAAAATTCACAACCAAACAATGCAGACAAAACTAATTAGCAAAGAGAATTTTTTTTTAATTTTATTTTCTGCTAATAACAACAAACCAGAGTCCCCGGCAACGGCGCCAATTTTTGACCGCGCTGTCGCCACGCGCCAAAAAGAATGAGCGATTATTAAAATAATGTAGTATAGAGTGACAACTCGAGTATCGTCTCTCAAGGACTCTTAGGTGTTGTTATTATTAACAGAAAAAGTTAGAAATGGGGGGTTTTGGATTGAAACTAAAATAAAGAAAACAAAACAGAACAAAGAAGGAAAACAGAGCAGTAAAACAGATTAACAAATAAACTAAAGCGATTAACCTACTGCTTTTGGTTTCCCAACTATCATCGGTTCATGCAAATTCCTAGCCCTAAACAGATTCTAATCCCCTCTCGGTTGTAGCAATAATTCACAAGCGGAACCACTACTACAGATATATGTCCCTATTCTCGAATTAAGCAAACGGGGTTAAGCACTTCGTGAACTAAGCGAACACGAAACGTACACACGCGAATTAAGCAAACGCGATTATATATAGGAACATGATATCACCGAGATAAACCAACACAACACAATATACTCCTGAATTAAGCAAACAGAAATATAAAGCATGGCATTGAAAAGAGAAAAGGAAATGACAACAGGAAATACAAGAACCTCAAGTATAGATAAAAACCAATTACAGTAGATTAATCTAGGTGACTAGTTCTCCATAACAAACATAAGCAGAAAAGGAAACAAAACAAACTACAACTACTGACTAGCTAAGACTAGCCAAAACTGACTAGCCCCCCTTTCATTCCCGCCATAGAGCGGTTTATATACAATTTCGGAATCCAAGGACTTGCGAGGCGAAGCACTTCTCGCGAGGCGAATAACACGAAAGGTCTGCAACTCTTGGTCTTCTCGCGAGGCGAGCATATCTTCGCGAGGCGAACTCTTCAAATTCCCAATCGTAACGCTTTGTGACCTTCAACATGCCCAAACCGTGATGGCTTCTGGTCTTCCAAGACTCGCGAGGCGAAGGGATACTCGCGAGGCGAACGCTTCAACTTCAAAACTGCCACGGCCGTGATCTTCAACACGGGTAAACCGTGATCGTCTCTGACTTTTCAGGCTTGCGTGACTCGCGGGGCGAGATATCCTTCGCGGGGCGAGTGGCTCCAGATTTATTTTATTTTATTTTATTAACCTGAAAAACAGAAAATAACATAAGTACTTTATTTAACTCTAAATCAACTAAATTAACCTAAAAACACTTTACAGACTCAAAATACTACTTAGAGACAATCAAGTCTAATTTGGGTAAAAATGATATAAAATTAGCACAAAGCCAAGGTCTTTACTAGTTATAAAACCAGTCAAACAGAGGCTCATCACTTTCCTTGTTCAAGGGCTTGGTAAAAATATCTGCAAGTTGTTTAGTTGTATCAACATATTCAATCTTAATTTCTCTACTTTGTGTATGATCTCTAATGAAATGATGTCTGATTTCTATGTGTTTAGTTCTAGAGTGCATTATGGGATTCTTAGTTATGTTAATTGAAATTGTATTGTCACATCTAATAGGAACTTGGTTTAGTTGAACACCATAATCAACTAATTGTTGTTTCATCCATAAAACCTGTGCACAACATCTACCAGCTGCTACATGTTCAGCCTCTGCAGTGGATAAAGCCACACTAGATTGTTTCTTACTGAACTATGATACTAACGAGTTTCCTAGTAAATGGCAAGTTCCACTTGGACTCTTTCTATCTAGTTTACAACCAGTAAAATCAGAGTCTGAATAGCTAATTAAAGTACATGTAGCTCCCTTGGGATACCATAATCCCATGCCTTTTGTTCCAAATAAATACTTAATTATCCTTTTAACTGCTCTTAAGTGTGATTCTTTTGGATTTGCTTGATACCTAGCACACATGCATACACTAAACATGATATCTGGCCTACTAGCAGTAAGATAAAGTAGTGAGCCTATCATACCTCTGAATTTAGAAACATCAACAGGTTTACCTTGCTCATCCTTGTCCAGATAATAGGAGGTACTCAGTGGAGTAGCCATCTCCTTAGCATTTTCCATGCCAAACTTCTTGATCAACTCATTGCAGTACTTGGTTTGGCTAACAAAGATTCCATTTTCAGTTTGCTTTATTTGCTTTCCAAGGAAAAAGTTCAGCTCATCCATCATTGACATTTCAAACTCACTCTGCATAATACTTGCAAACTCAAGAGGGGGGGGGGGGTGAATTGAGTTTTCTTAAAATATTTCCCTCTTAAAAACTTTTCAAATCAGAGTTGTGGATTTGTGGCCTCAGGATCTTTTACAAAATCGATGAAAGGTTTATATAAAATCTTGAATTGGAAGATGATGAAGATAAGAATGATTAATTCAGAATAGGTTCGGGTTCAAGATTCAATAATAACAAAATACATAAACTGATCAAACCTTTAAAGATTAATAACAAGCTATGCAAGTTTTAGATACAAGCATTAACAATCAAGAATAAACTTGCAGGTTTCAGTTTCAGTATTAGTTCAGTTTCAGTTTCAGCAATCAAGAATGGTTTTGATCAACACAGTTTTGAACGCAGATAACACAAGCTTGATTACAATCAGACTCAGGTTTCAATACAGTTTATACAGATCAAGAACAGAAATTATATTGAAATTTAAACATCAAAATCACAGGTTCTTGATCATAAACAGAAAGTAAAAGAGTTTGAGTTTAGGGATACCACACAACCAGATTTATCATGGTTCAGTCACCTACACTGTGACCTACATCCAGTCCCCACTCCACCTGTGGGATTTCACACACTAACACACAAGCTTTGCCAGGTAGCTTGAAAAACCTTTACACCACAGAGCACTCCTTCACCTCGAGATACCACACTCTTGTGAAGAGCCTCAATGTTCAACATTAGGGATACCTCACCCTAATCACTCAGAGAGTCTCCCTCTCTCTTTACAATCGAAAAGTAAAACAAAAATTGATTCCTAACTCTCAATAGTTAGATAAACAAATTGAAGCACTTATGAGTATTGAAACACTCTTTTCACAATAAGCTCAAGGAAGATGATGAATGATATGTGTATCGTATTCGATATGTTATTCGTTCTGTAAAAAGTGTTCCTTTGATCCCTCTTTATATAGAAAAAAGTTATAGTCGTTGGGATCAATCAAAACAGATTTGGATCTGATTTAACAGAATCCGTTTTCTTGGTTCTGGTTCTTGAAATAAGGTTCTTATAGCATTCGCGTCCATCTTGAAAATAACCGCATCCATCTAGCCATTTTGAATTTAAGATTTTACATTCGGACGGGCTAGTAGACGGGCTCCATATGCCACGTCATTGGACGGATACTCCTTAAGGACTTACCAAGTCCAAGGACTTATGTAAACTAGCGCTTCTGTCACTTTAGTGGACGAGCACTTCTGTCACTTTAGTGGACGAGCGCTTGTATCACTTCAGTGGACGTGCGCTTCTGTCACTTGTTGGACGAGCGCTTCTGTCACTTATTGGACGAACGCTTCTGTCACTTGTTGGATGAGCTCTTCTATCACTTGTTGGACGAGCGCTTGTATCACTTGTTGGACGAGCGCTTCTATCACTTGTTGGACGAGCGCTTCTATCACTTGTGTTTGGACGAGCGCTTGTATTACTTCGGTGTTGGATGTAACAGCCCGTTTTTAGTTACGCTGTTTAACCGGTTAAAATATAATTAAACATATGATTAATTATTTTATTTGGATGTTTATGTTAATTTTGTTATGTGGTTTAGTTTGAGTGATTAAATTACTCTCTTCAAATTATTTTATTGGGTGCGTTAGCACTGACTTATTTCAGTGAATGCACGCTTACTAGACAATAAGTTACATTATTGTCACTATTACTACCAGTGTAGAAAAATATTTTAAATAATATGTTTAAGAGAAAAGCATTTTCATATTTTCATTCAATTTAATTTTAGAGTTGAAAATAAACTGGTTTGACCTTAATCGGAGATTAAATTTTGGACCGAGTATTTTCTTAGTTGATCAGTTCAATTATTAATCTTTACTCTAATTTGAATTTCGAAATTATATCTTTATCAATCTTTATTTTTTTGATTCAAAAACTAAAAACATGTTTATTTTAGGCTTAATATTTTATCACTCATTTTATACCTATTACTAAATAATTAATTTAAAACCCAACTTTCTCACTTTTCTCTCTCTCTCGACGCCTCTCCTTCACTTTTTCTTTTCTTCTCTGCTTTTTTCTTTTTTCTCTTTCTTTCTTTTCTTCTTTTTCTCTTTCTTTCTTTCTTTTTCTTCTTCTCTCTCTTCCTTTTCTTTCTCACCCGTAACCCTCTCTTTCTTTCTTTTTTCTTTCTTTCTTTCTCTTTCTTCTTCTTTCTCCTTCTTTCTCTGCTGTGCTTTCTCCCTTTCTTCCTCAACTTCATCTTCTCCTCCTCCACCCTAGTTCCCAGCCACCGTCTGAGCACGTCCAGCCGCGCGCCATTGCCAGGGAGACCGCCGTCACGGTCGCGTGACCCAGCTTCTCCTCACCATGCGTTGCTGTGCGCGTCACCGTGAGCACGTCGTCCTCCAACGCGTTTGGTTCGTTCCGCCACTGTTCATCATCATCTCCGCTGCGAGCGTCGCCTGCAACCCGTCTTCCTGACGCCGTTTGGCCGCGCCTGGTAGGGAGCAACACCTAGGGCTGGCTGGTATCTTCCCGGACTGTTGCAGCAGCTCAAAAAATGGAGCTTCACCGCTGATCCGTCGCGTCTCCACCATCAGCCGCCGTGCCGGACCTCCAAGACAGCACCATCATAACTTCTTCTTCACCTTGGGTAAGAGTTTTACCCCTAACCTCTTCTCATTTGTAAATCCCCAAATTTATTTTGAAACCCTAACCCTAGGTTTTGATTTTAATTCTCAAAATCTGAAATTAATTGGTGTTTTCTGAAATTGGGAGCATGATTAAGTGTCTCCCTAAATCAATTTTGTCAATCTCTTGTTAAACTAATTTTTCTCAATTTTCACATTGAGCCTAAAAACCCCAAATCTGTTTTTAATTTAAATCAATGAGTTTTTGAGAATTAAATATATTATTGAATTATATTTATATTTTGATTGTTGAGAAATTAATTTGGTGAATTGTTTGGTTGTTTCTATGTTTAAATTGACTCTCTGGGTTGTCGTTCGTGCTCGTACTCGCTTGCAAGAAGAAGAAATTACTTTCTGGGAACTGTTTGGAACTAACTGCATCGCCGCCAAGTGCTTTTAAAAACTCTGAACATCTTTAAGGTAGGGGAAAGAATCAACCTATCGTCGGAATCGATAAGTAGTAAATTATGTAGTAATTATGTAGGGCGACCTAAACCCTACTAGAAGTCAAATAATCGACAAGACCAGAATCGCTTTAAATTGCTTTTATAAAACATCCATGATGATTCGGGGATTGTAGGTTGATCGATATTAGGTTGATGTTTATACTGTTGATGGTTGATCTGAGCTTTATTACCTTTATTGAACTGATTTAGTGCTATGTTGATGTTTTGAAATATCTTTGATTGACTTGATGTTATGCATGATCTGTGTGGTATTTACTTTATGCTTAGTGGATTAAGCGAAGATATATATGTGGTCTAAGAGATGAGTTGTTTTGGGAGTGAGGATCATGATGATTTTTAGAGGTGCCTAACCTACATGAAATATGTTAAAGAGGTGTTGTGACATAGAGCATGTGTTGAGGTCTTGATGAGAGGTTAAGGCACTAGGTTATGACCATAGGGGTCTGCGAGGTTCACAAGTTGTGTTGTTTCTATAACCGTATGTGAGACACATACAAGACCCGAAGTCCTTGTGGGACTGTCCAATGGATAAACTAAACTTGTGCAGCTACGAGTGTCATGCTTTACATGAGCACCTCTGTGAGTGGATGAGGTGTGCACCGGGATCATCGTGCAGCTGTAGTGTCACGCTTTGCGTGAGCGTTCTTACCATGGTGAAGGTGTGCACCGGGATAATCGTGCAGCTATAGTGTCATTGCTTTGCATGAGCACCCACGGTCCGGGGTGTGCACCGGGTTTATTGTGCAGCTATAGTGTCATTGCTTTTCATGAGCATTCTCACCATGACTAAGGATGTGCACCGGGAATGGGACGTGTCACTTGGACACCTGACAAACTCAACTTGTGCAGCTACGAGTGTCATGCTTTGCATGAGCACCTCTACGAGTGGATGAGGTGTGCACCGGGATCATCGTGCAGCTGTAGTGTCACGCTTTGCGTGAGCGTTCTTACCTTGGTGAAGGTGTGCACCAGGATAATCGTGCAGCTATAGTGTCATTGCTTTACATGAGCACCCACGGTCCGGGGTGTGCACCGGGTTTATTGTGCAGCTATAGTGTCATTGCTTTGCATGAGCATTCTCACCATGACTAAGGATGTGCACCGGGAATGGGACGTGTCACTTGGACTATTGACCGATAACCATAACTATGATGAGGAAACCATAGCCATGCTCAGTATCGAGTTTTAGTTGTAGGAGTGAGGGTATGATGAATATAAGAATTTTATGGAAGATGGATGAATTGACTGATGTTGTGTCTGTGATAATTACTGTATAGTTTACTATGACTCTTTTCCGTTTTTGATGGTAGAACTGTTTCTTATCCCCTTCATCTTTCTGCATGTTGTATTTTGTTTTATGATGAAATCGTACTAGAAGACCTGGTGGACAAACTTAATGATGAGGGATTGGACGGGATTCCCTATGAGTCGGATGCCAGAGCTCGAGTCTTGACCCATGGTGATTAGGGTCCAGGTAGTATATGGCCAGTGCGTCTTGTGAGACGTTTTAGATGTTTTCAGTTGTTTAGTATTCTTGTCTAAGTCTATGCCTGTGAGGGCTCATACCGAGAGGATACCCTCAACAGTGTTTTGGTAATGTAATAGATAAATTTGGAGTATTTATATATTATAATCTTGAGAATATTCTATGTTATTAATGAAAACTGTTTATGTGTATAAAAAACCAATTTGGGATTACTGTATCTATTTATCTCCTAAGTCTTTATCACGATTGGAGTTTGTGTATTTATTCTTCCGCTCCTGGCAGTTGATGTAAGACCAGAGACCATTTATGGTTGGATTGAATTTTGAAGTTATAAAACTGTCTATCAGGTTTTTTCCGACTTCATTCAAATCTCCGATTTTTAAAGGGGACATTTCGAAAATGATTTGTGAAAATCTCTAACGCTAAACGCGTGCTTAAGGAACTAATAATTGTGGTTTTAAAGTAAATGTCACAAAGGGGCACAGCGGGGTGTCTCATTGGACAAGTGCTTTGGACGAGCACTTCTTATTTCCAAAAATCATTTTCATTAACGAAAACTTATTCCTTTTAATGCAGGTTATGAAAAATGATTTTCTTCATGAATCTTTTTAGTTGAGCTATTTGCGAATAAGAGATTTCATCTCTTACAAATCATCTAAGGCTTAACTTCTAAATTTCTCCGTTAAGCTTTTGTTTTGATGATTCCTTGATCTTTGTCTTTGCTCTTTGATTCATCCATGTGGCTCTTTTGGTTTCTTCAAGTTCTTCCTTGTCTTTGCTCACCGAACTTGTTGATTACTGCTTGATACCTGTCTATGCAATTGACACTAAAACACTTGCATACACATTAAGTTGTATTTGTCATATATCAAAATCTCTAAGTCATTGAATCTAACAACTTGATCTTTCTCTTTCTTCTCAACCAACTGTTGTTCACTTGGTCCAAGGTTTTGAATTTCCTTTAAAGATTTGGTTAAATTGGTCTCCCAATCCTTGTGTTCGACCTCAGTATTTATTACCTTGTTTTTATAACTTGCAATGAACCGGTAGACTTGCCAGATTCGCAACAGTACACCTGAAATTCTTCCTTATGGACAGACTATTCCTATTAGAGGAGTTACTTGTCGAGCTCTTGGAGATTACTTGGGGGACCAGTCGTGGATTAACATCCCACAAGTGGTGCCGATGGAACCATTTACCCAGTCGCGGATGATTTTCCCACCATACCTAGCTAATAACTCGAGGGTAATACTAGTTCAAGAGCAGTCGCATCAGGTGCCATATCATGCGGGAGCCTTGCCTTCTAGGTCAGTTAGGCCCATTCAACCCAAGCTCACAATTATGCTGTTGAAAGAGCCCCTGGATTACAGTTGATAGAGCCACTTCGGCATTCAGCTTAAATTTCTTGACAAGCATGTATGCAGGAATCCCTACCCAGAATGGGTAGATCGAATGATGCCTCTGCCGAGAGGTTTTAAGATCCCAGATTTCACCATTTTCTCAGGGGAAGATGGGAAGTCCACCATGGAGCACATCAGGAGGTTTACTGCTAAATGCGGTGAAGCCTATCAAAACGATCTCTATAAGATCCGACCATTCCCATTATCTTTGACCGAGGCTGCCTTCACCTGGTATTCAATTCTTGCACCTAATTCTATGCATAATTAGACTGACATAGAACGATGCTTCCATGATAGGTTCTATATGCTTCAGCCAGATGTTACTATGGCTGAAACAATAGGTAGATGAGCTTGTGGGAGATTTTATAGAGCGGTTCAGGAAGTTAAGAAATCGATGCACTGTTCAGCTGCCAGAGGCAGAACATTCTTCAATGGCTATCAGTAATATGCATCCTTGGCTCAGAGAAAGGTTGGTAGATCAAGAGTGCACCGATTTGAGTCTGCTTACCTCAACGACTTCTACAGTTGAGCAATACGTTATGGAGAAAGAAACGAAGAGGGGGAGCAAAGAGAGAGGATCTCACTTGATATTTAAAGTGGATGTGGAGGATTCGGTTAGTTTGTTTGATGAGTCAGTCGATCAAACGACGGATATCATGGCAGCTGAGATCCTGAGGGGCAAGCCGTACTCCTACCGTGCTTTGAGACCTCCAAAAGGAAAGGAGGTACAGACATTTGAAAATAAAGTTGAATATTCATTTGACATCTCGAGGGCTTACTCATATTTGATTATTTTCTAAAAGATAAGCAAATTCGTTTGATAGAGGGACATAAGATCCCCTCGGCTGACGAATTGAAAGGTAAGAAATACTGTAATTGGCATAATTCTTACACACATGCTACGGTCAACTGTATTGTGTTCTGAAAAGTGACCCAAAAGGTTGTGAATAAAAGGAGGATCAAACTGATCGAAAAAAAATGGCAGTAACCATAGATCATTTCCCTACAGCAGGGATAAACATGGTGTCTTCTTTTGGGGAATCGTTGTTAGACTGACCATCTAAAAATGGAAGCAGCTGACGCAATGCCAGTGGAGACAACAAAAGGGTTTTTGATGAGCCGAATGGTGCTAGGAGAGCCTTGGTTGTTTCCATTCAGTCAAGAGCTATCAGCAAGTGTACCGGATCGAAGCAAGTAATGATAAAATGGTGAGAAACCGAGTATCAAACACAGGGATTGGGTGACCAAGTACCACTTCACAAATTTAACAACTATTTAGTCCAAAATAAATTGAGATTTTAATTAAGATAAAAGTTATGAAAAGAAAGTAGAATTGATATTTTTGGATTTTGGAATTTATTAAAAATCAAAATTAAACAAAGAACAATCAAATAAATAAAACTCTTGGGATCAAATTTCACCAACGCTATGAATATGCATTCCTCATAGACAAGGAATCCTTATCCCACTTGGTTTGATTTAATTATATCAATTCCTCTTAACCTCTAATCAACTTCTAATGTCAACCAAGAATCCTAGACTATCCCAAAGTCTCTCTCGAGTACTCTAGAAAACACCCCTTAATAATTAACCAACTATATCTCTATGATGATCAACTACCAAGGAATTCATTAAGATCAATGATTCTCTATGAAAGTTGCACAAGGTTCCTATGGTATATCTCAATCTATATTAACCATATGGTTTTATCTCAATACCCTTGACACATAAATCTCCTCTCAGTCTCATTATGATTAGCCTATCATCTAATTGGTGATCAAGCAATTAGAAGCATTAAGAACAGAGAATAAAACACAAAATAAGAGAAGAAGAAATTAAGAAAACCGAAATAAAATCATCAAACCATCATGGCGTGGTTACATCGTCACCCTAGAAAAAGGGATTTAGTTCATGATCAATGGAATAAAAAACAAAGCAATAACAATCAAACCCATTGATGAAAACACTGTGAAAAAGTCGCAAAAACACCTCTTAAAACTTTGTGAGACGCAACCAAAAGAGTAACAAAAAGATGCCAGGTCGATACAGAGAAATTCCATATATAGGTTTCTGCAGCGCACAATGCACCGTGCCTAAGTATGTTGCGCCTGACGCAACTTGAAAAATAAGCCCAACAGAAAAGGGGCGTTAGGCCGAACCTAATAAACTTGCACCGGGCCTAAGCACCAAAATAGCCAAACTCCAATTCTTCATCTGCTTGTCCTTGTTCCTTTGCTTCCAATGCTCCTAGGCTTCACTTTTCTCCTTTACTAGTGCAAGTATACACCTGAAATCACTTCAAACAAGAAATTATAGAAAAGGACTCAATTTCCTAATTAAAAAGACAAAAACACACTTAAAGACTCTAAACATTACTTAAAGAAAACAAAGCAAAAGTTAAGTAAGAATTGAGAATACAACTAATCAATATGGTAAATTCCACTAGAAAATCTAGAATAAAACTAGATAATCTAGCGGATTATCACTCACCATCTAAAAATGGAAGCAGCCGATGCGATGCAAATGGAGACAAAAAATGGTTTTTGATGAGCCGAATGGTGATAGGAGAACCTTGGTTGTTTCCAATCAGTCAAGAGCTATTGATCAGAGGCCTTCAGTGTTTTAGAGGTTGGTGGTGTCTAAGTCCGATAAGCCATACTCCCATGCTCATGACATTCTTGAGAAGTGGACAAATGAATCCGAGGAGGAAAAGAGGGTATCTACCTCCAATGGTAAAAAACAAGCTATGTTTGAAGGCTGGAATTTCCTCGGCGAAGCAAGTATACTAATTGTTCCCATAATTTTGTAGACGTGAGGTGGACTAAAGGTTCAGATGTCAGGAGCACTTCTACTCCTAATAGGAAGCTCCTCGGTAAGAAGTGTGCAATGTTGACAGGTTAGGGAGGCCCATTCATACTATGGGACATAAATGTGTACCAGCTAGACACTACTTGGTTAAAACCCCAGTAGGGTTTTCAGATCCTAAGAAGGATCATGGACATTTAAGAACAGCTGCTGAGTTTGTAGAGTCGGTACAAAAATCCACCGAAAGATTAAATAGCAAGGCCTTACCGAATAAGGAGGGGGAGAAACAATTATTTGCCGATAAAAGGGAAACGTTAGTTGTGGATGATTCTCCTATACCCGATGGAAAGAGGAGAATAGCTCGGTTTGATGTGGAAAAAGGAATGATCACCCTCAAGATCATAGCAAGGAATGAGAAGGAGATTAAGCCACAACAGATGGTTAAACCACCTGTCGATGAGGAAAAAGAATATTGGTTCTTAAACACGTATATGAAAAGGAAAACCCCAGTGGCTCAACACCCTGCTTCATTGACCTGGGCCCAAAAAAGGTATGTTCAGAGGAATAAATCCCTTCAGAGTATGAAGCAAACTTTGGTGATGTTAGTCGAAGCCAATTAAATGGATAGAGGTGAGATTTAATCTCTAAAGGTAGCTAAGATTCTAGAGCTTTCCTTTAGGAAACCTACGAAAAAAAGGCAACCGAAGGGGATAAGCAGGTTGAACAGCCAAAAGAAAACCATGATTATATCATGAAGGAAGAATATGAATTCCAGGATATTATCAATAGTTTGGAAGTAGGTGAGCTTGAAGAAGTCCAACAAGTGTTTAATGATGAACAAGAGCCTTTGATAGTCGAGGACATGGAGAAGGAACTTGGTATGGATTTGTTACTTGAAGGTTCAATGTTAGACTCTATAATGGGAGAATATGGAGATTAGGTCACATCCAAGGCAAATGTTGTGGGACTTCTCACTAAAGAGTTCTCGGCTCATCAAGAGCAACCGGAACAACTTAAAGGAGATGTATTTACCGAGGAAGTTAAGCGGGTTGTGCTGGGCCCTATCCCATAGGAGCCTAAAGTGGAATTCCCCAAGCCTTCCAAGGAAATGGTCAAGCACCTCAAGCCCTTGTATATTCGGGCTCAGGTTAACGATAAAGTGGTTAGCCGACTTCTGGTTGATGGAGGGGCTGTATTGAATATGATTCCCTCAAGTACTATGAAGAAGTTGGGTAGAACCAAGCAGGATCTGGTACCCACCAATATGAAGATGACCTACTTCACTGGTGATGCCACTACTACACTAGGTATTCTGGTGGCCGATATCATGGTGAGTGTGATTTCACCTCTTATTTCTTCATCATTTTTGCATGCATTTTCATGGTAGATTAGGCATTTTTGTTTAGTTATTTGTTAGTTTTCATTATGGAATGGATACGGCGGTGTTGTGGTGTGTTTGTGCAGGAATTAATGATCAAAACGCTTAAATCAAGTTGTTTTAGAGATTGCATGAAGATGGGTCTTGAAAGGAATGAAATATATGCAAAGCAGAAGCTATCACGGCATGAGCATGAAAGGCATCATGGCCATGATCGGGAAAAATTGAAGAAAAAGAAGAATCCAACACTTAGAATCTGTCATGACCGTGATCAGCATTGTAAAATCAGGATGTAGGCATTTTTATGCTGTCACGGCCTGGGGGTGATGTGTTGGAACCAAAGTGGTTTTGGACTAAATAATCTCTACGTTTTGATGTTAACAAAAAGATCAAATTTGCTTGGCAAAGTGTTAGTTGAGATCTAACATGTGCTTTCAGTTATGCAGGAATATTTAAATATACGTAATAGAAACTTGGGATAAGTTTTCATTGAGAAATACGCATCCACCCTTGTAGATGGGCTGCTCAATGTTTTGGTAAAAGTTATTTATTTGTTTATTTGAGTAGACTGGTTTACTTAAGTAGACGAGGCTATAAATACTTACTAGACAAAAATCAAAATAACTTCTTAAATACAGCAAGTCCAAACACTTGATAGTAAACGTGTCTAGATTGCCACGTAAGCAGACGAAAGTAATTGGTAAAATTGAATGAACTGAAAAATAAAGTAACCAGGTAGACGAGCTCTATCTGCCACGTCAATAGTTAGAGAAATTTATAACTCATTAAGGAATAGCAAGTCCAAATACTTGATAGACGAGAGGATATGCCACATCATCGGACGAGGAAAATAATTTGTTGAAACATACTTGGTCTCACATATAACTAAGTAGACGAGCTCCATCTTTGAATAAATAAATGCAATCCAAATCTCTTGAATTTATTTCAAATGATTGATATTTATTTCAATAGAATATTTGTTCTTCACATTTATTTTATCTGCTTTAATGTTTTACCTGGTTGTAAAAGAAACATAGTACCATCAAGAAATACAAAAAGAAGAATCATACAATGAGATACTGCAAAACGATCTGTACGATGACAACTTTATGGCTGAAAAAGTTGGATTTTACACAAAGGAGGAACAACAAGTTTTCAAGCTGCAATACTCAGAGCAGTGAGCCTCCAACTTTATGCTATATCGATAACCAAGAGTACTATTCAGCATTGCCACAATCAAGCTATCAGTCACAACGGATATCATGCATTAAATGCTATCTCTAAACGGGATTATTCAAAATAACCATTGAAGAAATACAAGTGGTGAAGAAGGTCACTATAAATAGAAGACCTGAGATACTGAAGAACGACACTCTGGCCCGCACAACCTTGCTAGCTCAACTCTTGTCAATCGATAATCACTCATTCTAATATTCTTTCAAAAGCAAGAGTCTATATTCCTTAGTTTGAATATTGTGAAAATATTCACCTGATCTTAAACTTTCATATCCTCACACATAGTGAGTTAAAAAGATCAAACGTTAATTCTCTTTGTTAGAGTTAGAGCTTGAAGAGGCTTGGTAAGAAAGAAATACTTGTAGCCTGAAGAGGTGTTGAATACTTGGTTTTAATCTATTTGGGAAATAGTGGAGAAAAACCTTCACGTAGAAGGGACTAGACGTAGCTCTTGGTTGGAAGAGAGTGAACCATGATAAAACATCTTGTGTGAATTTTCTCTCCTAAACTCTTACAGCTTTATGTGTTTCTTTCTAACTGAGGGGTTTTGATATTGCTTTTGTTAAAGCTTTTTAAAAGATCTATTTCTTTGTGCTTGCTTCTGATTCTAATCTCCTTGTGTGAAAAAATTGTTTTAAAGGTTGTTTTCAAAAATTATTAACAAACACAATTCACCCCCTTCTTGTGTTCGCCTGTGTCAACTTCATGATGTCCATCACGACCGTGACGAGATAAAATCCGAATTTGTTATCTTTTTTTGATCTGATTTGTAATGGGCTTTGACCCTTTCTTAACCTAACCTTTAAATAGGATGTTAGGGCTCGAAAATAGGCATTCTTGGCTGCTATTTGGAAGGCATTGGCTTTAGGATTAAGATTGCTCTTCTTCTCCCAATTCTTCTCTCTTCTCTCTTGGATTTTGATGTTTCTCTTGGTCAAGATTGCTATGACCATGGCAATGCTTGAGTAGTTCTTCTATTTCTAGGAATTGGGGCTATGCCCAAGACTTTTTTCTTGTAATGAATTGGTAAATTCCCTTTATTAATTTTCTTATGCTTTTGATTTGATTCATATTGTTATAATTACTTGTGAATTTGGTGCGCACTTATTTGCATGTTATAGATATCTAAGGATGAACTGAGAGGTGAACTTAGGTATTAGATCTATAAGGATTGAACTTAGGACTTAAATCATGAGAGTTAGAAGTGGTCCTTCGAGGGTTCATTGAATTGTCATAATTTTTAAAGGGTCTAATTTAAATACGATTACGACAAGAATAGGAATCGGTTTAGTTGGGCACGGTTTTTGTATCTCGATAGGAACATTAACTGTTTTTGGATAAATTCACCTTCAAAGTTTCTACTTAAGGTCCTTCACCAGTTTGGTTTTGATCCTGTTTTCTGTAATTGGGTGAAAACTGTCTTGCTCTCTGCAAAGCTATCCATTTCAGTTAATGGTAATCCAGTTGGCTTTTTCTCTTGTATGAGGGGCGTTAGGCAGGGTGATCCTTTGTCCCCCCTCCTTTTTTGCGTAGCAGAGGAAGTACTTAGCAGAGCTATCTCTCTTCTTGTCCAGCAAGGGAAGTTGTTAACTATGTCGAGTCCCAGAGGATACCAAGTCCCTTCTCATGTGCTATATGCTGATGACATCCTAATCTTCTGTAGGGGAACCAAGAGAAACATAGATTGTTTAATGTCTTTGTTCACAAGGTACGGTGAGGCCTCGGGCCAATTGATTAGTCTAGACAAATCCAAAGTCTATCACGGGAATGTTCCATCTAGAAGATTGTCGGAGATTATTAATACCCTTGGTTTTAAACGGGGCCACCTCCCTTTTATTTATCTTGGTGTGCCCCTTTTTAGAGGCAAACCAAAGAAGACTCATCGATGTATATTGCAGACAAGATCAAGATCAAATTGGCCAACCGGAAGGGTGCAATGTTGTCTGCAGTTATGGGAAGGGTCCAGCTGGTCAAGTCTACAATTCGAGGCATGTTACTCTACTCTTTCCGATTTATGTTTGGCCGACTTCCTTGTTAAAACTGCTAGATACCCGGATTAGGAACTTCATTTGGTCGGGTAGCATTGACTCCGGGAAGATAGTCACGGTGGCCTGGAACACATTGTGCTCCCCTTTGCGGAGGGTGGCCTTGGATTGAGATCCCTTAGCTCTATTAATAAAGCGGCCTTCTTTGAAAAGATGCTTTGGGAGCTAGTTTCTTCGGACAAACAATGGGCGCATCTCCTTCGTGCAGGGTCTTTTTGAAAAAAAACCCCATCCAATATCACATAAGCTCCTCAATTTGGGCAGGTATGAAAAATCAAATCTTGATTGTCATATCTAACAAGTAGATGGAATGTTGGAAATGGCTCAAATATCAATTTCTGGACTGATTGTTGGTGTCCAATCCTATTGTTGATCTTTCGGGTATCCCGGATAGTGTACACCATTCTCTGCGGGCCAAGGTTGAGGATTTTATTGATCATGGCAAATGGAAGATCCCTCATGCCATCTTGGAGCGCAACCACAATCTGTCATCTGAACTCAGCCGTATCAGCATCCCTATATCTCCTGTGAATGACTCATTGTCTTTGGGCCGCCTCTAGTTCAGCGAGTTAACCTCGAAAGATGCCTACAATTTCCTGTTTCCGTAACGTCTGCTCAATCTTGGTGTAAGCTTATTTGGGCCACTTCTATTCCTCCATCCAAATCTTTTCTCATCGGGCGCCTCATTCACAATAAGGTCCCAACTGAGGATAAGCTCTGGTCTCGTGGATGTCATGTGGTTTCCATTTGCAGTTTGTGTTGCCAGGATTATGAAACTTCGGATCACCTATTTTTTGGTTGCAGATTTGCTCTTGCTTTCGAACTGGCTTAGTTATGTGTTGAACATGCCTATTGATACCTCTTCAATCCAAACCGTCCTTTTCGGTTTGCGGCAGAAAATGGAGCTCTCAAGTCGGAGACATCATTGTCTCTGCAATTGTAAACGTTATTGGGGGCATTTGGTTCAGTAGAAACCAACCTGAAATTTGAAGGGAAGGTAATATCTTTTGAGGCTTCTTTGAATTTGATCCGGCTAACGTGGCTTTATCCGGAAATGCTTCTTCAGGTTCCATGTCTTCTTCTATTGAGGATTTCATTATTTTAAAGCACTTCCAGGTTATTGGTAAGCCCATTCGAGCTCCGGTGATTAAGGAGATTTTTGGTATCCTCCAAAAACGGGTTGGAGTTAAGGCTAACGGTGACGGTGCAGCCGAGGTTCACCCGGACGGGCTGCTTGTGGTGGTATTTTTAGGGACAGCAGCTCAGCCATTCCGGGTTGTTTTTCCTATCATATTGGTATATCCGATGCTTTCTCTGCTGAGATCATGGGTGCCATCCTCTCCATTGAATTGGCACATAAGAAGAATTGGCGCAAGCTTTGGCTTGAGTGTGACTCAAAATTGGCGGTGGAATCTTTCTCCAACCCAAAGTTGGTTCCTTGGTCACTTCGTAACAGGTGGATGAATTGCCTGAGCTTAACTAAGGAAATGCATTTTGGTTGCTCACACATTCTTAGAGAGGGAAATTCCTGCGCTGACAAATTAGCAAATTATGGCATTCTCTCCCAGGGGTTTGTCTGGTGGAATTTAGGTCCTAATTTTATTTTACAAGACTTCTTCCGAAATAGGATTGGTCTGCCTAATTATAGGTTTAAATAACTCTGTTTCTCTCATGGGTTTTGGTGTTGTCCCCCCATGCTTTGTACTGTTTTCTCCTTTTTAATAAATTTTGGTGTGCTGCAAGTGATTGGTGGGGCTTGGGGTGCCAACATAGTTGGGATGTCAAGTCTCCACAGTGATGCCTTTGCACCCCATTTTGGTTAAAAAAAAAAAAAACCTTCAAAGTATTTTGATAAATTAATATAGGGAAAACGAATTTAATGGCATGAACGGCCTTGTTGGTTACCCAATTCCTGAAAATTCCTCTTTAATTTGAGAAACCCCAATTTGATTTTCTTTTCAATTTTATTATTGATTTTGTTTAATTTCTACTTTAGTTTTGATTTATTACTTGATAATGATTTCAAAAATCAAATATTTTCTTGTTTAGTTTAATTGATTTAAATATTAATTGGTGTTCATAATCACGGTCCTTGTGGATTCGATCTTTTTATTACTTGACAATGAAACCGTACACTTGCGGATTTACACTATCAAGTTTTTGGCGCTGTTGCCTGGGATTGTGCTTTCTTGAATATCAATTTAATTTTTAAATTGATTTTTCTAAACATTTTTTTTCTAGCGTATCTATTTTTTTCTTTGCAGGTGATTTTTTTCTTTTATGCAAAGATCCCAAAGTCTTTGAACTCTTATTGAAGTAGATCCCGAGATCGAAAGGACTTTTCATAGACGTAGAAGACTAAAAAGGCAAAGAGCGAGAGAAAAGTTGATCCCCATTCCACTTATGGTCGATCAACAAGATACCAAACCACCGAAGGACTACGCAGCCCCAAATGCTAGGGGTTTGGGAACAGGGATTGCTAGACCAGAGATTGAGGTGGAGAACTTCACCATACCACCCTAGTTAATTGGCATGATAAGGCAATATCAGTTTGGAGGATTACCCTCGGAAGACCCGAATGATCATATGGATACATTCTTGGAATTTTCTGATACAAGTAGAATTCAAGGTGCTCCAGTTGATGCTATCCGTTTGAGGTTATTCCCCCTCGTCTCTCACTGGAAAGGCAAGAGCTTGGTTGTGCTTGCTAATACTTTGATAACATGGGACCAACTATAGTAGGCATTCTTGGAAAAATTATTTTCACCCTCCAATACTGTTAACCTACGAACTCAGATCACCAGTTTCTTCCAAAAGGACATAGAATCCTTATCCGAATCTTGGGATCGTTACAAAGAATTGCTAGAGTCTTTCCCACATCATGGGCTCGAGAAGTGGCTATTAGTGTATACCTTCTAAAATGGATTGGAGTATTCTTTGAAGGTGTCAAGTGACTCCGCAATTGGTGGAGCATTGATGAATAGACCACTAACTGAAGCATTCAACATCATTGAAAGCATAGCCACCAACCATCACCAATAGGCAACGGAAAGAGGTAATAACCCGAAAAAGCTTTCAGGAGGTAGGTTTGATGTAGATGGTGTAGATTTTATTATGGCTAAATTTGATTCATTAAACAAGCGCTTTGATAAGCTTGAAAAATTTAATGTGAATTCAATAGGTGCTACTAATGTTGCTTGCGATATTTGTAGAGTTTAGGGACATGACTTCATGGAGTGCCCACATGGTAGTGATCCTGAAATTGGCGCTTCGGGTGAACAGGTAAATTCATTTCACGGTTTCTATGACACAAACCTGAAGTTACCAAACTATGTTCCCCCAAATTCTTACAACCAAGGAAGGAAGAATAGCCTTTACCTCTCCTACCGGAACAACAATACATTGAACCCGTTGCTCAAAAAGTGCAATGTGCTAGTATATACAATCGTAACAACTAATAAAGAGTAAGTAAGTTATCTTTCCCACTAGGATTAGAATACTGTAGCAATTACCAAAATTCAGATTAATTGTTCTTGGTACTTAAGATTAAGGAGTAACCAAATAGTGTGTGAAAGTGTTGATTTTCAAATATTAAAAAGGACAATATTAAAAGGCAGTAATAAGAGAACAAGATAATAAAATGGGGTTATGAATAGAGATGATAAAACAACCACAAGTATGATCCCTTGTAATTTAATTTTAGCTTCAGTTATGCTTCGTGATGCTGTAGCATTTAGCTACAGGAAATTAAAGTTGTGTTTTCCAACACTTGAAAGATAAAGTTCATTAAACACCTTCTATTCCTAGATTCATATTAATTACACCCTCTTATTAATAAGCATGTTCCAGCTAGCTTAAGGACTTGAATGATTATTCCTAATCCATTCAACATCTCCTAATTTTTCAATTTGAGACTTAACCCTTATCTCTTAACCAAATCCACTTAACTTTACTTTTTCCAAGTTCAGCAAGCAAAAGTTCTACTTAAGATAGCCAAGCTTAAATAAAACATCATATAAACCCAGATTAAGAGAAAATGCAGAAGCAAAGCATCACATAACAACAACTAACATTCATTACAAGTTCAGCTTACCAGTGTGTTGTAGCAAATTAGCTCATACTGAGCTTACAAAATCTGGAAATGAAATAAAAAATGGAAGAAGAAGCCATGAGAGCACGAAAATGAACAATGGAGAGGAGGAAAACAACCCCCAGCTACTGTCTTTGCTGCCTAGCTGTTGTCCACTGATATGAGGCAGCCCCTCTTAATATTAAGAGAATATTCCCCTTTTTAGGGTTTTGGAAGGGCCCTTCTTCTCTTTTTTCCTTTTGGACCATCAACACAATATTAAAATAAAGACTTGGTCCATTTCATTAATTGTACCAGCAGAAAACCCATGCATGTGACTGGGCCACGTCGTCAGCTTTTAGGACAGCCCACATGAGAGAGAAAGTGGTCCCGCTTTTGTTCTTTTCTGATAAGGAGTTTGCGTCCCTATGCTGCAGCATGACCAGAGCATTTTCTAGCAGCTTGTCAAGAGTTCAAGCTCATATGCTATAGCATGCCCAGAGCATTTCCAAACTTCAACAAAAACCTAACAAAACTCAAGAAACACATTAAGCATATTCCTAGACACTCAAAAATAGAAAATTAAACGAAATTTATACAAAGACACATATTACACTAAACTAAATTAAAACACCTAAAACATCCACTTAAAATACTCAAAGTATACAAAAACTCAAGCTAAGAAAGAATACATAACTCTCATTTCTAAGAGTCATCAGAACCACCAATTCCAAGAAGGCCAAGGTAGTGTCCAACCCGCTTCAGGATTCCCGCAGGTACAAAAATCTAAACTTGAGTCCTTTTTATAAGGCTTTGTAGAAGCCCGAACCAAACAAACGAAGAGTTTAGGTAACATGGTAGGGCTATGGGTGAAGCTATTAAGGAACTTACATATAAGGTCGATAACATAGTCATTCAACATAAGATGCTTGAGACACAAATCGCCCAACAAGCTAGTATATCTTCTAGGACTAAGGATAAATTTCCGGGAAAACCGGAGTTAATCCCAATGAGCAATGTAATGCTATATACTTGAGGGATGATAAGCTTGGGGTAGTTGAAAATGGTGTGGAATATGAGGTGGACATGAGTGATCATGAAGATATTGAACCAAAGTACGTCCCTCCACCACCTTACCAACCCCCATAACCTTTCCCACAAAGACTACTCAAGAAAAAACAAGTAGAAAAAGAGACTGGGGGCTTAATTGAGGAGCGTGATGAAATGATGAAAACTAATATGCCTCCTAAACTAAAAGATCCAGGAATTTTCTCTATTTCTTGATCAATTGGAGAAGTTAAATTCGATCATGCCTTATGTGACTTAGGGGCTAGTGCGGGTCTGATGCCACTTTCCATCTTTGAGAGGTTAGGAATAAAGGAATTGAGTCCATCCAAGTTCTCTTTACAATTTGTGGATGGCTCCACTAAAAAACCTCTAGGCATACTAGAGAATGTCCCTATAAAGGTAGGGAAATTTTGCATTCCTATTGATATCTTGGTATTGGATATGAACGAGGATTCTAAATTCCATATCATTCTTGGAAGGCCATTCTTGGCCACATCTGGAGCAATAATAGATGTAAAAATTGGTAAGCTCTCTTTGAATATAGAGAAAGGAATGGTTGATTTTGATTTGACTAACTCATATAACAACCCTTCTTTTGAGAGTCATATGTTCAAGATTGAGATGATGCCTTCGATGGTGCAGGAAGAGCTTAAAAATGAAGCAATTCCTAAACTTTGCACGACAAATGATGGACCAAATAAAGACGAAGTTGGAGTTGCTCAACATGTGGAGTTAAAACTTCCTCCAAGAGGAAGTAAGGCCATGAGACTCAATGTGAAAAGAGCCAAGCGAAAGCGCATGTGGTCACATGAACACTATAGGCTCATTGAAGGACTTCTTTGGACGATAGTTGTTCTTTCACTTTCAAGCCTAGCTGATTTCGGTTGATTGAAGGGAGTATGGTCAACCTTACGACAAAAAATAAGAGCATCTTGGGATGCAACCCAAGTTTTCTTTACTTGTTATTTTGTTTTTGTTTTTTTAGGTCTTTTGAATAAATTGAGAGGTTTAGAGGAGAAAGATCACATATTGATGGTTTTGCCAAATTAGTTTGCAGGTTGGAAAAAAATGAGGTGCAAAGAGGCATGAAAAATGAAGTCAGAAGAGATCATGGCGTAGCCCTAATGGCCATCATGGCCGTGAAGGAAGAACTGAGGATCAAAAAGGCGTTCATTCCCTGGCCGTGATATGGGTCATGGCCGCGAAGGAGGAACCAAAAACAAAAAAGAAAGGTGCAAAGAAGCAAAAAGTTAGACTCAATCATGTCCAAGTCGTGATACAATTCACGGGCGTGAAAAAAGAGGAGTTTCTGCAACCCACGCGATCACGGCCTAGCCGTGAACAAGGTCACTGCTGTGACGTGGCTAAACAACGTTTTCACGAGCGTGAAAAAAAGTAAAATCTGGGACCCCACCTGGTCACTTCCTGGCCGTGACAGACTACACGACCGTGACGCGATTCTGCCCAGTTTTAAAAAAAAAACACATTCGCCATTTCCCTATTCCAGTTTTGCACAGCCCCTGCCCCCTCCTTCTTCCTCCTCTCGTCAACCTCCATATCCAAGATCTCAACCTCTATTCCTTCACCATTTTTCACCCCCAATCCATCACTAAATCACTCCCATTTAACAACCCATCATCATCTCCACTCTCATTTCACCATCTTCTTCATCCTCCCCAACCTCTCCACCATACCCATTCACCCGAAAACTTGAGTTTGTCTCCCTCCATGCCCACAATGCCTAACCAACCTTGTTTACTTGCTACCTACACCTAAACCATCAAATCCCACAAGCCAATTCCATCAATTTCAAGTCACATAAAAAATCCCCAAATTTATTAGAATCAAAACCCCAAAATCCGAAATTACAAAAAACAAAAAAAGGGATTCGACATTCTATTGTTTCGAGACTTATTGGACAAATAATGGCAAGCAAGCATCAAAGGATAGTTGAAGCTTCGAGTTCTCACAGTAGGAGACACCGTAACTTTGTAGGTAACTCGTCTGATGCCAACTCATTTGGTATAGTTTTTATGAATAATGAACAAAGAGATAGGTTTGAAATATTAAAGAGTTGGAAAATAGTTCAAACTAAATATATGGATGATGCTTGCATTGATACCCTGTGCTTAGCTGTTGATATTAATTGGATGTTAGATAACGTCGGGTGGAGCGAATTTGCTTGTACCCAATACCCTGCATACATTGGCCCTACTTTGGAGTTCTTGAGCTCCCTAGATGCGGAAATTTTGAAAGTGCCACATTATAGAGAGGGTCGGATTATATTCCGGCTATTTAATGAAGATTTTGTGATGACTCTCGCTAAATTTAATGAGATTTTCCAATTTCCTGTAGGGGTGATAGGAGACACCCTTCTGAGTTTAATCTAAATCAATTTTGGAGGCAAATTAGTTTTGAGGGAAATAGTTTTAATGATAGGACGTCCAAGTCCACGACCCTTGTCAACCTGAGCTTGTGATATATCCATCGGGTTTCGGCCAACACCTTGGACGAGGTTCTTATATTATGGGCCATGCTTTATCCCGAGAGCAATGTGGATACAGGGTCATATATGGCTAGGCACCTTCTTAAGGTTTCCAATAGCTCTAGTGGTACGATTGTCATTGGTGGTTTCATCACCGCCATATGCCAGCACCTCCAATTTGATTTGGATGGTTTTGAGGCCGCCCTGGGGCAGACACGTATTACTTTAGCTACCTGTGAGTCTATGGTGATGATTGTCCAGGAGGATGACATCTATTGCCTATACCACCTCGGTTGAAAACGCCCAATTCCTCTCCCGAAACCCACAATCTTGGATATAAAAAATCCAGCCAATTGGAAAGTGACAATGGGAGAGGAACCTAAGCCTATTGAGATAGAGAGGTCACTTCACTCGCCACCGCCAGCAAGGCCATCTGGATGCCCTTCTTCATCTTTTGCGGGTACATCTTCTAAAAAATACATATGCGCGGTTCTCATCTTCTTTGGATACCATCTTAGCGAACCAAGAGCGCATCATGGAGGAGAAATCATAGCAAAGGATTTTGTTCCAGCAGCTCTATGACTGGCATCTGAGCTAATGCCTACCACAACCACAGTGAGTTGTTCCGTTTTTCTCCTTCCTCGGACTTGATTATTTACATTGGGGACAATGTAAGTTTTTTAAACTTGGGGTAGGGGTATTATTTTTGCATATTACATTTTTCATGTTGCATTCATTTAGGCGTAGTTTTGCATGATCACATCATTAGATTGCCCCTTGTCTTGAATTTGCATCCTATTGTGAGAACTTTGTGCCAAATGAATTAAGACAGTGAATTTTTTAACCCAATTTTTGTACTCTTGTGATAGGATAAAAATAAAATGTTAGAGATGATCTATTGATGGATGTTAATTAGCATGTGGTTCCTTGAATTTGTGTTTCTCATTGATTTTAAACTACTAAATGTGAGATTTTGAGCCTAAAAGGGTAGTTACTAAATTGGCCCCGTTCTTTGTGATTGAGTGTTTACTTTCTCTTGGATTGTATCCTCTAGAACTTGACTTGAAACCATTTTGAAACTTAAAAATTTTTTAGAACATATTTGAAAATGATTGAGGCACTAGGTATTTTTTTCGGTCAACTGTGTTTTTAATGTTTAAATGCTACCCCCTTAGTTGCCCAATTTTGATCCTAATAAAATAAAATGCTTTTCTTGGTACCTTGATTTTTTTTGGTAAATGATGCATGGTATGACACCTTTTAAAGTATTGCAAAAAGGGCAAGAAGGTAGTTTGAAAAATTATGGGATAAAAAAGAAAGGAAAAAAAAATTTCTCTTGAGTTGTAGTTCTTCTCCTCTATTTAAAGGGTCATAAGAATTTTGGACCAAATTTTTATGCCTAAGGCATTGTGGACAAACCTCTAAAAGACTATTAACTTTCTATATATATTTTAATTAATGGGTAAAGACCCATTTTGGTCGCTGACTAAAGATGTGGTGCCTATTTTAGTCACTAACAAAAAAAAACTAGTCTATTAGTCTCTAGCAATTACTAGCGTGGGACAAGTTAGTCCCTACGTTGACTTCAGTTACCCGGCCTCCACTACTTTGATGACATGGGCACTAACTTGTCCTAGTTGTTCGTTATCTTTACCTAGGTGGACTTAATTTATTTTTTTCAATTTTTTAATGTTACAATAGGGACAAAATGTTGTCGTTTTTTTCCCTCAACCTAAACCCCAAAATTTCCCTCCCCTGGCATATGAAGAAACACTCAAAAAAACCATTTTCAGTAACTAAACACTCGAACCCTAACCTAATCCCTTTCTCCATTTGTGTTTTCGTCCAGAAATCTTGGGGGTTCTTTGCGATTTGCTACTGTTGAATTGTGATTTGCCATTTGGGGGTTCTTTGTGATTTTCATCCAGAAACCCTAACCAGTGGTATGTAATTGCATATGTTGTGGTAGATGCTGAAACCAAGGATGAATGGAAGTGATTTCTGAGTCTTCTTGAAGAAGATATAGGAGACCATGTTAGCAATGGATGGAACTTTGTATTTGACCAACAAAAGGTACAATATACGTCACTTTACTGATTGTTGATTCTGGATTACTTTAACTGACATGATTGTACTTCATTGTTGCTACACTTTATTTACAGCACTTTAAATGGCTTGAATTTATTTTTGCATATAATTGAAGTCATTTTGATGCACTTTATTTCTAGTTACTTTATTGATGGACTTTTCTGCACTTTGCTGCATATGTTTTGGTTCTCGACAATACACAGGGACTAATATGTCCCCCCGATAGTAATTGTCAGGGACTATGATGTCCCCCTATAATAATTGTCAGGGACTACTTTGTGCCAATTTAATATATTGCTGTAAATATGCCACTGTATGTAGGGACTACTACCTGCACTGAAAGAGGCGAAATCAAGGTTCGGTATATTATTGTTGGTTGTTGCACCGATTCATGGGGTAAATAATAGGGTTGTTACGCATGAGATTGGGGCGAAATCGCAAGTTAGAAAATTAAGGTTCTTGTTTGGGTCTTAGCTGCTAATGTAACACCCCGTTTTTCATTAAGTGCTTTTTATGTGTTATATATATATATATATATATATATATATATATATATATATATATATATATATATATATATATATATATATATATATATATGCTTAAGCCTTTAGGCCTTAGCTTTAGAGTTGTTGTAGAAGGGTTATGTGGGGTTTCTAGGCTTAAAATTCCTTTCTGGTACACGAGCACGGCCTTGCTCATGTCCAACACGCCTGTGCTCGAGGCACGTGTCTTGTGGCTTCTTGAGTCACAAGCATGGTCGTGCTCAATAGGGGGCACGACCGTGCTCAAGGGAGAACGCGTCTCGGTGACTCTGATATCAGTACGACTGTGCTCAATGAGGAGCACGACCGTGCTCGAGGCTGAAGTCTATAAAATCATCACAGTAACCGAGGGTTTCATTTTTATAAAAAAAAACCCTATTTTGGCATCTTAGCCACCCTAGTGCGGCTACACCTTGTTTCTTCCCTATTTTCTCTAAACCCATAGAATTCTTGGAGTTTTGGAGACGTCTAGGAAGGCTTAGTTCGTTTGTGCCAATCTTAGAAGGTAATGGTTCTTCCCTCTTACGGTTTCCTTTCTTTTCTTTGAATTAAGAATAATTGGTTAACCCTTTTGTTGACCAAGGCTTGGAAAGCTAGTTGAACCGCTCGAGGGAACACGTTGGGTTTACCGTTTAGCTGTCGTTGTTGGAAGCTTCATACCAGGTATGGGGATAAGGATAGTATGGACATTAGGCAATGGGTAGCGTAAGATGAGGGGTTCCCATGACCCCATTGGTTGTTAAATGTTGATTGCTATCTTGTAAATGTCTAATTGTTATAATTGTTTTAATGTTCCTGATGATGTATGCCAATTCATATATGTTTAATGATATGCCTTATGCCATGATTATTTGGTTGAATTGGTATGATGTTTATGCCATGAATGTTGTTGGTTTAATGATGATGATATAACCTGACTGAACGTTTTTGGCTGATAATGTTGTTATACGTTGTTGGTTGAATGTATGATGGTTGATGATGAACACGATAAATGAGACTCTAATTGCTTAAAATAGGGCTCTTTTTTAACATGATAATTAATGGTTTATTTCCCAAAATGTTCATAAAACTTGGATTTAATAGTAACGAGAGGTGAGTTATTGTTTGATGGTCCTTGACTAGACCCTAGGACTGATTTAATAGTGTTTTAGGGAGTTTTTGGCTTAAAGAATTTAACCAATTCTACCCAGACAGTACGGTTAGGCTTCAGGAGCACGACCATGCTTAACGGGAGCGCGCCCATGCTCCCAGTTTAAATCAGGAAAATGGCCACACATTGAGCATGATCGTGCTTCACTTAAGTGGAAGCACGCTCGTGCTTAGGGTGAGCACGCCCGTGCTCCCCCTCCAGAACAGAACGCGAGTTTAATGTTTTAAAGGGGTGTATACCCCAATTGTCTCCAATGATGAAATAAGACACCCATCGAATTAATACAAGTTAGGTCACTTGATTAAGGACTAATTAAGTTAATTAATAATAACAAGTTGGTTAAGCCGGTACCCAATGGGTTATTGCACGTTGATATGCTTTGGTGCTTTTTGGCCAAAGTGGTCTCGATGCTTTTGTGTCGAGGTGTTGTTGAAGTTGAACCTTGGTGCTTTTTTGCAAAGGGGGCCTTAACTCTTATGGGTCAACCTTGAATCTCTTACACCTATTTCCTACCTATTTTGAATTAAATTTCCTTCCTTAGTTGATGAAGATCACGGCCAAGGAGTGTTAAAAAACACTCTTCATTTCATTTTCTTCACATTATTAAGATCAAACATTTCCTTGCTTCAAGAACTTGAAATTTTCTCTCATCTCCCTCCCTGTGACACCCACTACCCAGCATACAATAAATGTGACACCCTCTACCCCGCATAAGTATAAAGCATTAAAGATAAAAGAACTAAAATAAAACATGCATCATTTATTTAAAAAATAAAAACAACAACGGATAGAGAATTCCACATTAAATAAAACGCGGAAATAGAACATTACATAAAACCAAACCCAACCCCTGATGTCACATACAGAGCTGATATAACCAATCCGGAAAATATCGTTAGATACAAACTGAAACAAAACAAAACAAAACTAACAACATAAAACTGGAAATCCTAACTACGAGTCGCGGCTCCTCAGAGTCACTCCTCAACTGGCTGTTCACTGCCCTCTGCATAAAAGATAAATTCAACAAATCACAAACATAGCAATGGGGAGTAAGAAACATGAATATAAATATAATGGCAAGGAAGCAGTTAGCAAGACGAGCATACATCAATCAAGCATGTTATAACAACAACAATATATCATAACAATCATCATCATACAACGTGTATGCTATGCCATGCAGTTCTGCCCCACTACTCCATTATGCACTTGGATCCATTCTACCTCAGGAAGTCAACTTCGGAGTTACAGACCCACATTGACCAATAAGCACTAACGCTGGGGCAATTCACTTTACCATGGGTGGACTCCTAGGTTAGACGACACACCTTACTCTCGAATGCGCCACCGTGGGGGAGCACTGTAACACCCCGATTTTTGCTGTTTGGTAATATCGGTAATAAATATATAAATATATATTTTTATCCGAGACTTAGAAAATGATTTTGGATAAACCAAGGTCATTTCCTTGTTATACTTATTTTCATAAGGTTACGGGGAAGTTTTTGGTTGAAAATTCAGACGGAAGTCTAGGTTTGCCGTTTTACGTGTTTTTATTTGTGATAAAAGTTTACTGCTCAGAAAACCAAATTTTAATTCGTGAACGAAAGACTTAAGTTTGGTATTTTATTTTCTACGATTCTGTATTGATAGAATTTTTTCAGAAAAAAATAAAATAATTTACGTTTTTCAGGCGGAACACGTAATCGGGTAGACGACGGAAGGGAAATTAGAGTTTCTAAGAGTGGATAGAGGGTTTATCTTAGGATTTTGATATGATTCAATGGGATGAATCATATTTTTAAGTCTAGAAGGTTTTTCAGGGTTAAATAGAAAATTTGAAATTTACGGTTAAGTCCCTGAACTTTCTGTAAATTACCCTTTTGTCCCTAAATTAGTTTTTTTCGTTTTTTAAAGTGGATTGGGCTAGAATCCTTGTTTCTAACCTTAAATGGTCGTGGCTTAGAAGCCCAAACTTTTCTAGTTCATAGTTGAGTCCATAAAGCCCATTTAAGTTTCTTATCTTAAGCTTAAAGGCTTAAATCTTCAAGTGGGCCCCACAACAAACAAGAAAATGAAACTAAGCCCAAATGTGTCAAGCCCAAATACATAAGCCCATGAGAGAAGATGACTTTCTCATTTGATGGATGAATCAAGATTTTTCTAGAATGTTCCACACTTTTCTACATCATTCTTGATTTTTCTTCAACAATCTTCTTCAACAAATCTTCTTCAACAAGTTAGGTTTTCTCTAAAATATCTATGACACCAAAATCAGCCAACTAAGTCAAAGATAAGCTAGCATTTAATGTGATTAAACTCATCATCATGACATTTTATTGTCTATTTGCAAACTAGTCCTTCAACTATTGGAATCTTTGCAATTTGGTCCTTAGAACTTAATTGCATTTGAATCCTTTAGCAAGACAACTCATCATCATCTAGAACCTTCCCATGATGGCGCCACTATCACTATAAAATCCATACTCTCACTTTTCATTTAGTTCTTTGGTTAGTTGTCTTCTAAAACTCTAAAGTTCTAAGTTCTTAGTTCTAAGTTTCAAAGCAAGTTCTTGGATTGTCTTCACCATTGATTCTCAAGAGGTAAATCCTAATCTTTGTCTTAAATCATGTCTATGTTCTTTAGATAGTTTCTTGATTCAAGACTTATATCATGGTGATTCATCATTTTCAAGTTTCAAACCCTAGAACTTTGAAAAATCATAATAAATCCTAGGAAAATCTAATGATGATGAAACTACTTTCTATCTTCTAGATATCATGTCTACTATCTAAATCCAAGAGCATGAAGTAATCAAAAATCTCTTTCTTGAAAAACTAGCCTTGGCCGAATCTATCACCTTAGGGTTGGTAGAGTTTTGTTCATGTGTTTTCATGTATGATCATGTATTCTATATGGCATGTATGACTACACACTATAATCCATGTTAGTTTCTTAAAATGACTATTTTACTCAAAAATGTTCATGTTGGCCGAACCCTAAGTGGGTGAGTTTTGTTGAGTTTTGTTCATGATTTTCATAAATGATCTTAGAAATCAAGTGTTTAGTAAGTATGCTTTATAAATCCAAAATGATTTGTTAATCTAAGAACCCTAGCTTCATGAACCTAGTGAGGCCGAATCTATGTATAAAAGAGTTAGGAAGTTTTGAGTTTAAAACTTAGTTGTTTAGTTGATAATCTATGATTTAGGTTAATTAAGGATCATTAATCCATAACTTAATCATGATTAGGAATTTTAAGGATTTTGAACCCTAAAAGTCAGCCCTTGGCCGAAACCCTAACCCTAAAGGTTAGAGGATTTTGTTTCAAATTTTAGTCATGTAATAAGTAATCTATGATAGTTAAGACTCTAGTAATTAGGATCCAAAAGATGACATTAAGAAGATAATCCTAAACCTATTTCTAAGTCTTGGCCGAACCTAGCCCTAAAGTGTCATAGATGGATGTTAGTTGATTAATTATAGTTATGTTATTTAGATGAAGGTGGTTGTGTTAATTCGTGGCGGGATAACGAGGATCGTCTTGTACGTGTTTCCGGTGCTAGCTCAGGTGGGGAAAAGAATCAACCTATCGTCGGAATCGATAAGTAGTAGATTATATGATAATTGTGTAGGGCGACCTAAACCCTACTAGTAGTCGAGAAATCGACAAGACCAAAATCCCATTGGAAACCTTTTCTGTAAAACCAATGTGATTCGGGGATTGTAGGTTTATCGACATTAAGTTGATTTTAAGTATTTGAGGATGTTTGAATTATTTACTTTTGATTGGTTGTGATACGCTGGTTGAGGTATTCCATCTGCATGTGACGTATTGTTTCGGTGTTTGAATAATTATGATTGTGAGGATGTTTGCTGTCTGTCACGGCCGTGATGGTTGTCATGGCCAGGCCGTGACAGGTTCTGTGTTGTAGGATTCTTGTCTTTGTTGTCAGTCACGGTCGTGATGGCTATCACGGCCAGGCCGTGACAGAATCTGACTTTGTTATTTATTTGGTTTGATTTTTATGAGTTGGTTGTGATAAATTGCTTTATATGATATTGAGAGATTTGAATATTTCCTGATGTTATGTTATGCATGATCTGCCTGGTTGTTAATATTGTGCTTAGATGATTTTTAAGTAAGGATATGTGTTGTTCGGGAGATAATTGTTTGGGTGAGAGAATAAAGGTGATTTAGAGGTGCCTAGCCTAATTAAGTGGTTTTATCTAAGAGGAAAAAGGTGTTGAGACTTTGATGTAAGGTTGAGGCACTAGGTTGTTATTGATGTAATTTAGGGAGATTCATTTATTGAGGCATTGTTAGTCACAGTAGTGTGAGTGGAACACACGAGGTCGGGATATCCTATTTTGGGGATATCGGATATTGCGATGCCGAGGTAGACTACCGTAATACTCTTTAGTTCTTGACGAGTTCGTATATTAATGGCACTGGACCGTTATGGAAAAGAGGTTTCTTGACGAGTTCGAATGTTCTTGGCACTGGACCGTTATGGAAGGATGTTCCTTGACGAGTTCGTATGTTCTTGGCACTGGACCGTAATGGAAGGATGTTTCCTTGACGAGTTCGAATGTTCTTGCACCTTTGGACCGTTATGTAATGATGTTCCTTGACGAGTTCGAATGTTCTTGGCACTGGACCGTTATGGAAGGATGTTTCCTTGACGAGTTCGTATGTTATTGGCACTGGACCATTTTAGACTAATACGTGTTTAGTCTTTGATGCGTTCGAGAGTTATGGGTCTTGGACCGTTACGGACTACCGACTAATGTGACGGGGAGTGAAGATGGCCACATCAGTATAAAGTTTTAGTTGCATGGGTTGAGGGTAGAGGATGATATAGTGAATTGAGGATGATTGTTGATTTTGAGTGATGAGTGTTTGTGACAATTACTGTATAGTTTACTATTACTCTTTTCCGCTTTTTGATGATAGAACTGTTTCTTATTCCCTATATCTTTGTGTGTTATATTTTATTTCTGATGTGATCGTACGAGAAGACCCGATGGAGGAACCAATTGCTGAGGAGTTAGATGGAACTCCGTATGAACCAGATGCTGGAGGTCGAGCGGTGATTCATGGCGATTAGAGTGTAGACATTATGGCCAGTGTGTCTAAGGAGTATTTATATTTTCCGCTAAGTACAACTTTTGTTTAAGTTTATACCTGTGAGGGATCCTACTGAGATGATACCCTAAACAGTGTTGTGTAAAATAAAGGATACTTATGTGTGTATTTATGTAATATATTTTGGTGTGTTTTATATCTGCATAAGTTATATAATTATTACTTTAAGTTTTAAATTTTTACGTATTTTCAACGTTAAGCGCACGATTAAGTAAGTAAATATTAAGGTTTTTAATTTAATAATACAATGGGGTACAACGGGGTGTCTCATTAGGGCGTATCAGAGCAGTTCGATTCTAATCGGACTGTGAGGTCTAGGATGTGTTACTGGCCGTGTCTAGTTGAGTCCACATCGGATTTTAACTATGCTTAGAAGTTGGGTAGTGTGTCCGAACCCGATGCGATAATTAGCATTTGTATGGCATATGGTATTTATATACCTGTCTATGTAGTATTATATGTCATACTGATGAGAGAGGATGATTTCTATTACAGAATCATGGCTCATGAAAGAAGAAGTCCGATTATTAGTGGCGACGGATCTCCTAAGGGAACCATTGGAGCTGGCAACGGTGAGATTAATCCTACTGGAAATGGAGGAGAGTCACCTATAACTCCCAATATCATGGAAACGATAGCTGCTACCTTGTTATTACAAACACAACAGAATACGAAGATGCTACAAATAAACAAAGAGCAAGAGGCTGAGAATCAAATAATGACCATTGAAACCGAGGAGGCAGAATTGATTACTTTCCTAAAAGGAAGCCACCACGATTCCGAGGGGACTATGACCCAAAGAAGGCAGAATGGTGGGTACAAGAGATAGAGAAGATATTTGACACCATGCGCTGCATGGAGGGGAGGAAAGTGACTTATGCTGCATACATGTTAACTGGAGAAGCAGAGTCTTGGTGGAGAGGTAAGATAAGAATATTGGAGTTAGAGGGTAGGATTATCTTTTGGCTGTTGTTTACTGAATGCTTCTTCGAGAATTATTTTCCGAATGTAGTCCGACGTGCGAAGGAGAGGAAGTTTACTAGTCTCCGACAAGGAAACATGACTGTAGGCGATTACGTATCACGCTTTGAGGCTCTGATTAAGTTTTCAGAATTCTATCAGAGATTCCCAGATGAGGATTGGCGGTGTAGAAGGTTTGAAGAAGGATTGCGACATGAGTTGCGAAGAGCTGTAGTGTATTTAGATATTCAGTGTTTTCCGGAGTTGGTTGATAGTTGCAGTGCTATAGAAAGCATAGACCAGAGGCAAGATGCTGAGATGAAACAACCAAGAAGTGAAGGCCCTGATCGATCAGGTTCTCCAAGGAGAGTAGATAGTGGTTCTAAAGGGAGATGGGGGCCATATACTAAACCAGTGCAGACAGCTGCACCAACACTAGTGGTTAGATCGGATCAACAACAACAAGTCTATGTTTGCTTCGGATGCAGAGGATCGCATCATTTTACAGATTGCACTGAAAAACCTAGTTGTTTCCATTGTGGTAAACCAGGTCATTATGCTCGTAAGTGTAGACAGAGAAATAGGCATCAGACTGTAGCTGCTGGTAAGGAAGCTGGAAGTTATGGAGGTGAAGCTAGGAGAAGAGATCCAGGAGCAGGTCAGGAGCCGCAAAAGAGCTTGGTGTGCTTCAGATGCGGAGGACCTCATCATGTTAGAAATTGCAAGGAGAACCCTAGTTGTTTCCACTGTGGAAAACCTGGTCATATAGCTAGAGATTGCAGACAGTGGGTCACTGGGAGAGTGTTTACAGTGAGGGGAGTTGAACCTTCTCATTCTGCAGATTTCATATAAGGTATGTGTTTGACATCAATGTCATATAGTTGTTAATAATATGACATTTATTGTAAACACTTGTCGATGATCTTACGGAAGTGGAAATCGTGCTCTTGGTGGGAAAGTCTGAAGATGGTAACGGAAATCCGCAAGTTTTTTTTTTTTAGTTAGTCGGTTGTGGTTTTCATACTTGTTTAAAATCAATTACAGTGAAAGTATAGATTGTTGTGGGATAATTGGTATTAAGGGAACTTTATCTTAAGTGCTTGATATATTTGGATAGTATGGGTAGTCCTTGAAAATAATAAAGAGATAACGAATTAGTTTGGAGCTTATCTAGTATAGGATTCATTTGGTTGAAGCTTTGTAGCCTTTTATTTTTGAGATAATGGTTATAATGATATGTTGTTCTTGTTTAAATGGTGAGTTAGGATTTCACCTTAAGCTCTGATGGTTATGGATTACAATTAAGACTTGATTGAGCAACATATAATCTAGGTATAGTACCTAAGTATTGTTTCCCTATAGTAGGATAAATAGGAAGTGATGGGAGTTTTGAGATATAGATATGACTGGTAAGATTAAGATCAGTATCAGTGAGTAAGACAATTACTATAAATCAAATGTTGATCGAGGCATAGTATCATTATGGAATCTAGGGCAATGATTAATGATCATAGTTAAGATGGATTGTATGAGTTTGGAAAGAGTAAACGAAAGTGTATACAGTAATTTCACCTAAGTTGAATATGAGATTTCACTTAAGTTGAATATGAGCAGAAAAGATGATTTTCGATGTAAATTGAGGTTGCTAAAGAAATTCAAATTTGTTAAGTTAGATAATCCTAACAGGTGTTGTTCTTTTGATTTTATCTTACATAATGTTGAGATGTTTATTTGGAGACTTGAAAGGTGTGATTTTGATATAATCTAGAATAGTGAAATACATTTTAAGGAACTAAGATTGTGATTGGATACATGAAGTAGGAAGTTAGGGTAGTTCGATTTCGGTGTTAATTGTAGAAGTTAGATGTTGAAATTGATTGTGGTGTTAATTGCGGTTAATTGTAGAAGTTAAATGTTGGAATTGATTGTGGTGTTAATTGCGGGAGTTAGATGTTGAAATAAAGTTCTCTAGTAGATCAGTAGTAAGAAGAATGAAATGATTAAGTCTTAATTATGTCCTTCAAGGATGATAGATCAAGGTGAAACGTTAAGGACAATGAATATAATGTAGTGATGGATTGTTTTGAGGATAAATAGAACGATATAAGAATGAATTTTGTTATGAAGTTACCGCTGTCACCTAGGGGAAAAACAGCGATGAGAAATATATTGTTGGAGCTTTAGATTAAGATAAGATTACAAGATGATGTCTAGTGTTGAGTTAAGAAATTCCGAGGACGGAATTTTTTTTCTAAGAGGGGTAGTAATGTAACACCCCGATTTTTGCTGTTTGGTAATATCGGTAATAAATATATAAATATATATTTTTATCCGAGACTTAGAAAATGATTTTGGATAAACCAAGGTCATTTCCTTGTTATACTTATTTTCATAAGGTTACGGGGAAGTTTTTGGTTGAAAATTCAGACGGAAGCCGGTTTGCCGTTTTCTGTGTTTTCGCTGACAGTAAAAGTTTACTGCTCAGAAAACCAAATTTTAATTCGTGAACGAAAGACTTAAGTTTGGTATTTTATTTTCTACGATTCTGTATTGATAGAATTTTTTCAGAAAAAAATAAAATAATTTACGTTTTTCAGGCGGAACACGTAATCGGGTAGACGACGGAAGGGAAATTAGAGTTTCTAAGAGTGGATAGAGGGTTTATCTTAGGATTTTGATATGATTCAATGGGATGAATCATATTTTTAAGTCTAGAAGGTTTTTCAGGGTTAAATAGAAAATTTCGAAATTTACGGTTAAGTCCCTGAACTTTCTGTAAATTACCCTTTTGTCCCTAAATTAGTTTTTTTCGTTTTTTAAAGTGGATTGGGCTAGAATCCTTGTTTCTAACCTTAAATGGTCGTGGCTTAGAAGCCCAAACTTTTCTAGTTCATAGTTGAGTCCATAAAGCCCATTTAAGTTTCTTATCTTAAGCTTAAAGGCTTAAATCTTCAAGTGGGCCCCACAACAAACAAGAAAATGAAACTAAGCCCAAATGTGTCAAGCCCAAATACATAAGCCCATGAGAGAAGATGACTTTCTCATTTGATGGATGAATCAAGATTTTTCTAGAATGTTCCACACTTTTCTACATCATTCTTGATTTTTCTTCAACAATCTTCTTCAACAATCTTCTTCAACAAATCTTCTTCAACAAGTTAGGTTTTCTCTAAAATATCTATGACACCAAAATCAGCCAACTAAGTCAAAGATAAGCTAGCATTTAATGTGATTAAACTCATCATCATGACATTTTATTGTCTATTTGCAAACTAGTCCTTCAACTATTGGAATCTTTGCAATTTGGTCCTTAGAACTTAATTGCATTTGAATCCTTTAGCAAGACAACTCATCATCATCTAGAACCTTCCCATGATGGCGCCACTATCACTATAAAAACCATACTCTCACTTTTCATTTAGTTCTTTGGTTAGTTGTCTTCTAAAACTCTAAAGTTCTAAGTTCTTAGTTCTAAGTTTCAAAGCAAGTTCTTGGATTGTCTTCACCATTGATTCTCAAGAGGTAAATCCTAATCTTTGTCTTAAATCATGTCTATGTTCTTTAGATAGTTTCTTGATTCAAGACTTATATCATGGTGATTCATCATTTTCAAGTTTCAAACCCTAGAACTTTGAAAAATCATAATAAATCCTAGGAAAATCTAATGATGATGAAACTACTTTCTATCTTCTAGATATCATGTCTACTATCTAAATCCAAGAGCATGAAGTAATCAAAAATCTCTTTCTTGAAAAACTAGCCTTGGCCGAATCTATCACCTTAGGGTTGGTAGAGTTTTGTTCATGTGTTTTCATGTATGATCATGTATTCTATATGGCATGTATGACTACACACTATAATCCATGTTAGTTTCTTAAAATGACTATTTTACTCAAAAATGTTCATGTTGGCCGAACCCTAAGTGGGTGAGTTTTGTTGAGTTTTGTTCATGATTTTCATAAATGATCTTAGAAATCAAGTGTTTAGTAAGTATGCTTTATAAATCCAAAATGATTTGTTAATCTAAGAACCCTAGCTTCATGAACCTAGTGAGGCCGAATCTATGTATAAAAGAGTTAGGAAGTTTTGAGTTTAAAACTTAGTTGTTTAGTTGATAATCTATGATTTAGGTTAATTAAGGATCATTAATCCATAACTTAATCATGATTAGGAATTTTAAGGATTTTGAACCCTAAAAGTCAGCCCTTGGCCGAAACCCTAACCCTAAAGGTTAGAGGATTTTGTTTCAAATTTTAGTCATGTAATAAGTAATCTATGATAGTTAAGACTCTAGTAATTAGGATCCAAAAGATGACATTAAGAAGATAATCCTAAACCTATTTCTAAGTCTTGGCCGAACCTAGCCCTAAAGTGTCATAGATGGATGTTAGTTGATTAATTATAGTTATGTTATTTAGATGAAGGTGGTTGTGTTAATTCGTGGCGGGATAACGAGGATCGTCTTGTACGTGTTTCCGGTGCTAGCTCAGGTGGGGAAAAGAATCAACCTATCGTCGGAATCGATAAGTAGTAGATTATATGATAATTGTGTAGGGCGACCTAAACCCTACTAGTAGTCGAGAAATCGACAAGACCAAAATCCCATTGGAAACCTTTTATGTAAAACCAATGTGATTCGGGGATTGTAGGTTTATCGACATTAAGTTGATTTTAAGTATTTGAGGATGTTTGAATTATTTACTTTTGATTGGTTGTGATACGCTGGTTGAGGTATTCCATCTGCATGTGACGTATTGTTTCGGTGTTTGAATAATTATGATTGTGAGGATGTTTTGCACGTCCGTCACGGCCGTGATGGTTGTCATGGCCAGGCCGTGACAGGTTCCGTGTTGTAGGATTCTTGTCTTTGTTGTCCGTCACGATAGTGATGGCTATCACGGCAGGCCGTGATGTAATCTGACTTTGTTATTTATTTGGTTTGATTTTTATGAGTTGGTTGTGATAAATTGCTTTATATGATATTGAGAGATTTGAATATTTCCTGATGTTATGTTATGCATGATCTACCTGGTTGTTAATATTGTGCTTAGATGATTTTTAAGTAAGGATATGTGTTGTTCGGGAGATAATTGTTTGGGTGAGAGAATAAAGGTGATTTAGAGGTGCCTAGCCTAATTAAGTGGTTTTATCTAAGAGGAAAAAGGTGTTGAGACTTTGATGTAAGGTTGAGGCACTAGGTTGTTATTGATGTAATTTAGGGAGATTCATTTATTGAGGCATTGTTAGTCACAGCCGTGTGAGTGGAACACACGAGGTCAGGATATCCTATTTTGGGGATATCGGATATTGCGATGCCGAGGTAGACTACCGTAATACTCTTTAGTTCTTGACGAGTTCGTATATTAATGGCACTGGACCGTTATGGAAAAGAGGTTTCTTGACGAGTTCGAATGTTCTTGGCACTGGACCGTTATGGAAGGATGTTCCTTGACGAGTTCGAATGTTCTTGGCACTGGACCGTTATGGAAGGATGTTCCTTGACGAGTTCGAATGTTCTTGGCACTGGACCGTTATGGAAGGATGTTCCTTGACGAGTTCGAATGTTCTTGGCACTGGACCGTTATGGAAGGATGTTTCCTTGACGAGTTCGTATGTTATTGGCACTGGACCATTTTAGACTAATACGTGTTTAGTCTTTGATGCGTTCGAGAGTTATGGGTACTGGACCGTTCTGGACTACTGACTAATGTGACAGGAGTGAAGATGGCCACATCAGTATAAAGTTTTAGTTGCATGGGTTGAGGGTAGAGGATGATATAGTGAATTGAGGATGATTGTTGATTTTGAGTGATGAGTGTTTGTGACAATTACTGTATAGTTTACTATTACTCTTTTCCGCTTTTTGATGATAGAACTGTTTCTTATTCCCTATATCTTTGTGTGTTATATTTTATTTCTGATGTGATCGTACGAGAAGACCCGATGGAGGAACCAATTGCTGAGGAGTTAGATGGAACTCCGTATGAACCAGATGCTGGAGGTCGAGCGGTGATTCATGGCGATTAGAGTGTAGACATTATGGCCAGTGTGTCTAAGGAGTATTTATATTTTCCGCTAAGTACAACTTTTGTTTAAGTTTATACCTGTGAGGGATCCTACTGAGAGGATACCCTAAACAGTGTTGTGTAAAATAAAGGATACTTATGTGTGTATTTATGTAATATATTTTGGTTTGTTTTATATCTGCATAAGTTATATAATTATTACTTTAAGTTTTAAATTTTTACGTATTTTCAACGTTAAGCGCACGATTAAGTAAGTAAATATTAAGGTTTTTAATTTAATAATACAATGGGGTACAACGGGGTGTCTCAAGCACGATTCACCTAACTCTCGGATGAATCACCGCGGATGGCCAGATCACCATACTCTCGGATGACCTCCCCTATGTTAAACATCCCCCGCTAACATCTCCGATGCGTGAATGCATGCTCAACACAACACACAAACACAACCATCACCTCCACTTGAGTCACTAGGCTACCCAAGTTTTATCACCATCAACACCTCAACCAGTCGGCTATTGAGGATTATCGTATCGTTTCGTATTCATTCATTAGATACTAGTCGTTCTGCACTAGAGATTACCACCTTGACCATCATGCATCAAGTCCCCCTTGGCCACTAGGCTACCAACGTACCATATCATCATTAATTAACACTCTACCCATTGAGCACTAGAGATTACCACCTTGACCATCATGCATCAAGGCCCCCTTGGCCACCAGGCCACCAAGGTACATTCTCTTCTCACTTTTCTTTTGTCATCAAGTTCTTTGAGTGTCTTATTAAGTCTTTAAGGCATTTGGGGTCAAACCCCTACTTTCTACACTATTCTGCATTATGTTCTGGTCAGGTGAGCACGGGCGTGCTCAAGTGCGCGCACGCCTTGATCTGGGATTTGAATGGGAGCATGGGCATGCTCCCTATTAAGCACGGGCGTGCTCAAGGGCGCACCCTACTGATCTGGGCAGAAGGGTCACAGACCCTTTGCCAAATTCTTGGGACTATTTATATATTCAAACCTAGTGGCTTTTACTAATCCGTTGATCATCAGTTTCATTAATATTGATTGAATGTCCATGTCTTACAATTAAGGGAAATAATCCGTTAATCTCATCTAATTAATTGTCCCTAATCACTCATAAATCAATTCCTAGGGTCTCAACTAAACCGTTTGGTATAATTCTCACTCTCATTACTATCATTCATATTTATGAACAAAGGGGAACAACCTCCCTTAACATTGTTTAACAGTTTTAACGCATTAACATTATAATGTTCACGACATATATCCATCAACCAATAACATCATGATATCATCATTATAATAATACACTTTTTTAGCAAAGAATGACATGCAAAGGCATCACAATAGAGCAAGACATCCCAACTATGTTGGCACCGCAAGCCCTATCTATCATTTGCAGCATGCCAAATTTTATTGAAATTATAATAATACACTCATACATCATCAATTCAACATGTTATGGCAAACAACATTATCATCAATAACAATCATTCCAGCATCATCATAAACAGTTTAACATCAAATAGAAATTAGGCATATAGGCATACAAACATGTTATCAAACACAAAGGGTTATGGGAACCCTTCGTCTTACGCTACCCCCAAGCCTACATACTTATACTATTCCTTCTCCCTATACATGGTATGAAGAATTCCTGATAAACTGACGACGATCCTAAACTGGTTCCCACGAACGGCTCAACAAACGTTCCCAAGCCTTGGCCAACACAAAAGGGTTAACCAATTAGTTCCCAATTCATGAAACAGAAAAGGAAACAAAAGAGGGGAAGACCATTACCTTTGCTAATTGGCACTAACACGTGAAAATACTCTCTCAACTACGAACAGAACACCAAACAATGATTGGGTTCAAAGGGAGATAATGAGAGAGGTTGTCATCACACTTAGGGTTGCCTAAAGTGCCAATTTAGATGGTTTTACTCGCAACCCTCGCTATTAGCAACATATATATAGACTCTGCACCGAGCAAGGTCGTGCTCTCCCTTAAGCACGGTCGTGCTTACAATAGAGTCACCGAGACGCGTTTACACCTGAGCATGGTCGTGCTCCCTATTAAGCATGACCGAGCTTGTGGCTCAAGCAGTCACAAGACACGTGCATCAAGCATGGGCGTGCTGACACATGAGCACAGCCATGCTCATGCATCAGGAAGGGATTTTTAGCTTAAAAAACCCCACTTAGCCTTTTTCTAAACATCCTAAACAAACAAGGCATACATAAAAGCACTTATACGAAAAACGAGGTGTTACAATAAACATATGTAAAAAGTCACACCTAGCATTTTCAGGTCAATCAAGTATTCTTTCTGCAAGCCTCTATAGGCTTTACAAGATAATGGAATTTGTTTGAAGCAAAATCTTCATGTTACATCAATTAGAATGTCAATCGTATAACACACAACGAGTGAATATAGAATAATAATAGGTGTGACTTCTTAAACTAATTTCACTAGGAATTTTACAATGACTATCTTGAGAGAAGAAAATGGGATGAACATCGGTGTTTCTGAATGCTTGTGTTTTCTTTTTGTGCGCTTGGGTGTGTTCTCTGAATCTATTGATTTTTTTAGAACTTGTATTGCACTCTCTCTTGTGTGTTATGAGCAACTTCACTGTTCTTCTTAAATAGACTTCTTCTCCAAATATATTTGTTGAAGTGATGAACTCAGAATTTGTGCTTTGTCCATTGGAGACACAAGAGTCATTCTGTACATGTGCAACGTTAATATTTACTTTGCTTTGTTTTCTTCATGCTTTCTGCGTAGCAGACATAAAGTATGCTTTTGACTTTCTTAGGTCAGAGCAGTGCAGTGCTTTACGTACTTGTGCAGCAACAAAGTGTCTTTTGCATTTTTCCCTTTCTGAAAGAGGTGAGCGAAAGTTCTTTGATAAAGAATATTAACATAATATCCTTTTTTCTCAAAGTATCTGATTCTATTCCTTTATGACAACGCAATTATCTTTTCACTATGCTCTTGGATGAATCATTCTTTCATATGAATGAACTTCAAGTGGGTCTTCTAGAATCATAATGACTTCTTGATCCTTTTTCTTCAGTAAATTCTTCATGCCAAATTTCACTCATAGATAAGTTTAGACGTATTCTTGAATTTGCTGACTTGTCGTCCTAACATGGCTTCGGACACTTCTTTCCTTTGTGTCAGAAACAACATGCCAGACATCAGACACTTAA
This sequence comes from Sophora flavescens, assembly GCA_030762895.1. NCBI lineage: Eukaryota > Viridiplantae > Streptophyta > Magnoliopsida > Fabales > Fabaceae > Sophora > Sophora flavescens. Next base: position 173,019,959 of record CM061064.1, on the reverse strand, counting down.
TCATCAGACTCATAGCTGTCAAAGTGAGCCAACCTTGCTCACCCGGGTTGGCTCACCACCGGTTGACCGAAAATTGAGCCGAGCCGGATTGGCTCATTTTTTCAGTGAGTCAAAAAATAGCCAATGTAACATCTTGTTTTTCCTATGTTTTCTGTAGCAGTAAATACATATTTAAATGTGTTTATTTTAGATTAAACTCAGAGGATGATTTTAATTATACTAAAATCATTTTCTTGTGTGTTATATCATATGAAGTCACGGTAAAAATTTCGGTTGAAAATTTAGACGGAAGTCGGTCTGCGTTTTCACTGCCGGTACAAGTTTACTGTGAAGAAAACCTAATTTTGACCCGTGAATGAGACAGTTAGTGTTTTTATTATGTTTCCTTAAACTTTGGTTATTTTGAAAATTTTCGTGTAAAAAATAAAATAAAATATTTTATTCGGGCAGAAACGTCGGAAGAATTACGATCGAAAATGCAACCGGGTACGAAATGGAGCAGATTAGGGACCATAAAAGAAGTGAGGAGACATGATGGAAGAGGCTATGACACACTCTAAAAGTTTAATCATCACACTTTTCAAATTATAATACTATTCTAATCCAAAAAGTCATTTCCCTCTCTTCTTCCATCCAATCAAGCATTAAACCACCAAGCTTGCTCAACAAGCTCTTCCTCACACCCCTTGGTCGTGAACTTTCCTTCCCCCCTCTATATATACCCCTTTCATTTTCACTTCATCATCTTCCTCCTTCAACCTCCATTAAACCTTCATCTTCTTCTTTCTTCTAAAAGTTCAAGCTCTTAAAGCTTTAGTTTTTATTCATCTTTTCTACTTAAGTTCTTCATTAAAGTTCTTCCTTACACTAAGGGTAATGCTCTCATATGAATCTTTTTGCAAGTTTCATCTTTTATTTCTTAGTTTACTTTATGTGTTCTTTATATGCTTTAAACTTCTAAAATCTCTCTAAAATGGTAGAAATCTCCTTTTGAGTTGAAACCACTTTCTATAGTCTTGTATTAACTTATATTTTCACATACTAAGAGGTTGTGTAAAACAAAAATCTCTACCCATCTCTTCCAATGAAGGCCGAATGCTTGCATTTGTGACCTAGGAAGTTTTTGTTTCAACTTTTGGAATATGATCATGTGTTTGAGTTTCTAACTATCCCTTGATCTTGAATCTATAAATCTTGGAAGTTTTGATAGCTTGTTCCTATGATGGCCGAAAAATATGAATAATGTGGCGTTTGGAAGAGCTTATTTAAGCTCCTTTTGACTTATCTGATGACATAAGTTCTTATGCAGCATGTTTGGCAGAGCTTATAAAAATAACTTATGTCATCCCATAAGGAGTTTTTGACTTATTTTCATAAGTCACTGGGAGAAGCTTATGGAATTATCATAAGAGCTTATGCACTAAATACCCTCTCCGTGTTTTTCACTATTTGAATCCTCTCATGCCCCTTTCTTTATTTAAGCGCTTATGACATAAGCTCTCATGCGATAAGGTCTTATGTGATAAACTCTTAATTAAATTGTTTACCCAAACGCACCCTAAGTAGGCGTAGGATACTACGTTTCAACTTTCCAAGTATTGGTCATGGATTTAGAACACTTAATACCTTGTGATTCTAAACCTAAGAGTTATTGTTAAACAAAGAATATATTCCTCGTCATCCTATGATGGACGAAACTTAGTGTTTAGGTGCTAGGATGTTTGAGTTTTTATTTTTCCAAAATGATCATGGACTTGAGCTCCATAAGATATTTGGATGCTAAGTCTAAGAGATTTGAAAGTTTAAATATTTCTAACTTGTTTATTCTATGTTATTAAAGTTAGGATGTATTACTTTCATTTTTCCAAGATGATCATGGACTTGAGCTCCATAAGATATTTGGATGCTAAGTCTAAGAGATTGGAATGTTTAAGTTTCCATTGTTTTCCAAGTTGTCATGGACTTAAGCTCCATAAGATATTTGGATGCTAAGTCTAAAAGATTGGAATGTTTAAGTTTCCATTGTTTTCCAAAATGATCATGGACTTGAGCTCCTTAATACATTTGGATGCTAAGTCTAAGAGATTGGAAAGTTTAAAGTTTTCTAGACTATAGATCCTATGAAGGTCGAACCTAGAAGGTTATGGGCCTAGAATACTTTGTTCTTATTTTTCTAAAATGATCATGGTTTGGAGCTGCTTAATACATATGGATGCTAAACCTAAGAGATTGGAAAGTTTAGTGAATGCTAGCCTATTTTACTAGCCTTGGCCGAATGCCCTATGTTTATAACTTAGTGGGATTTTAATTCAACTTTGTTAAATGATAATTGTTTATGAACTCCTAACACTTAAGGATCATAAATCCATGAGTTGTATAATTTTCGGGAATCTCTAACCCTAAGAACTAGTCTTGGTCGAACCTATACCTTGTGGTTTAGTGTTCTTGTTTGATTTTAACTTGTGATTTTGTGTTCATAACCTTAGACTTCCATCGTGGAGGAAACGAGAACGTTCGTGACATACCTCTTCGAGCATCTAATCTTCCTACCTTCACAGAAAGTAAGAGGGGATTGCCTAGGGATATTCAATAACTATATGCATGTGTGTATGTGTTTAATTGAGTGATTTGAATATTATTATGATGTGGAGCAAACACTTGAATGGCTTGTTTACTTGAACTATTATGATTATCACTTGAAGTTGATTATTACTTGCCTTAAAGTATTGTGAGTTGTATATATGTGATGAACTGTCATTAACTGTGATATTATTGTTGAGAATATATTACTGTTGATTGAAGTTTGAGAAGCCGGACTTGAGTCTGTGCACAATGATTATAAGGATTAAAAGACTTAATAAGCCTTGAATAGAACTTTGAAAGTATTGGTTTCATTTATAAAAGTTCCTTGTTTAAAACGCTTACTTCAAGAGAATGAGATTCTAGTTTTGAAAAGAAACGTTGAAGTGTTTTTAAGTCAATAGAAACTACCTTTTTGTGATCCAAAGTTTGTACAAGATAAAACCTTTTTCGAACTATGTGTTTCATGAAGGAACAACCCCTTTGAAAACATTTGACTTTATTCCATCAAAGATTTTAAAAGCAAACGAATTTCCAAATGTTTTATAAAAGACTTTGTAAAGGAAAAGATTTTCACCTAAATGATTTAGAAACATTCCGGTTACTTGGATAAGTGACCGATGTTTTGTTTTGGTTTTTGATTTTCACCGAGCGAAAAGTAAGCACCTGTGAAAGAGAATACTAGTTCGCGAGATGTCGCCTCTAGCATTCATTTTATGCACATGATCTGGGATCCATGTCAAGAATTATAGACCAAGGGTCCTAATCGTGATATTATGGGCTATGAGTCCTAATTTTGGAATTGAGGACTGTATGTCCTAATTTTTTTGTTATGGGCTCGGAGTCCTTATCATGTTGAAATAAAACATGGATAAAATTATAATTGTTTCTACGACCACAACCTTGGACTGCGGCATCGGTCTAAGGTGTTGTAATTGAGCACTCGGACTATGTGTCCCGTGTTATTGATTTTCAAGTAATGAAAATTGTGAATAGTCGTTAGCTTTGAGCTTCGACAACAGAAAAGAGTGAACACAAAGAAAAATCTCGATAATGCAAAGTCTTTTAATCATATGCATTTCCCCTTAGCAGACGTGCTTGAATTAACCGAATACCCGCTTAAGATGTGGTATTCGATGAGGTATACATCCGAATGGCCGTTATAAGGGATTCATGACGATGTTGATCCGGGTGCATAAGGTGACAGAGACAACTTGCCAAATGTGGCATATGAACTTGATCAACTCTTTTTTTCTTAATGATAAAATGGTGATGGTATCTCATGAGATTAAGATTAGAGCCTGATGATTGAAGTGTCATGCATTATCTTTATAAAATTGATTGATTCGGGTATGAGACCCATTGAAATAATACTTGTTGTTTACCTATGAGTAATGTTTAAAATTTTAATATGCCAAGGTGTTGTATGTATCATGTGTATGGTTATTGTGCAATATATCCGTTGTCGGTATCTCACTCTTTCATTTCTACTTGTTATTCTCTCTTCCCTTTTGGTACCGCCGTATGTGTATAAGTTCAGATGGATCCTAATATCCCACTTGTGCCGACAATGTCGAAGACTGAGGGCTTCGACGATGCAGGGAGTGCCGGGGCATGGCTGATACATCCAGGGGCGACATCTGCCATATACCACGGAGCAATCACCACAACCGATTTAAATGATGACGGAGACCCAATCCATAGTAGCAATACCGTGGAGACTAGGAGGGTAGCTCTGCCTCCGACTTGGTATTATCTTCACACACTACGAGCTAATGGACTGCTACATGAGCCACCACCTCTAGATGTAGAGCCGGCAGCATCGATTGAGGAGGATCCCGAGGAGGACCCCGAGGACGACCCTTAGGAGGACCCTGAGGAAGACTTCTATAAGGTCACGGAGGAGGATGAGCCGGAGTATCACGTTATAGATCATGACAATGATGACACAGCCAACCCGACTCGACCCACCATGGGTTGGTGGGTTGAACGGGTTGGCTCACTTAGAATTTAAAAAAATAAAAAATTTAGAAAAAATTAAAGAAAAGAAAAGAATTCAAAACAATAACGAGAAGCAATATTATAACCAGCAAAACAGAGGCTCCAAATTAACAATAGAGGCTCCAAAAGGAGATGATAAACTAATAAACAGTCTCCAAAATAATCATTAACATCTCCAAAATAGAGGCTCCAAATCTAACACAATGATTACAAAAAAAAAAAAAATCTACCACAAGTCCAATGATCATTTCCAAAGTCTAACTAAATCAAGTCTTGCACTAGTGCACAAAAGGGATTCCACGTCGGTTATTTTTGGCTTTCCACATCGGTTTTGAAACGGATGTGGAAACGACCGATGTGGTTTATTGCCACTTTACACATCGGTTTTAAAACCGATGTTTAAAGTATATTTTAAACTTCGGTTTTATACTAACCGATGTGTAAAATTAATTTAGCAATTGTTAAGCAGTTTTAAATTTAACTTTCTACATCGGTTTTTCTTAAAACCGATGTGTAAAATTGACTTTCTACATCGGTTTTCTAAAGAACCGATGTGTAAAGTTAAATTTACACATCGGTTTTAAGCAAAACCGATGTATAAAGTTAAATATACACATCGGTTATTGAGAACCGATGTGTAAAATCTCATTTTTTTTTTAATCTATTATTTACATTTCAATCATTCCTGTTTCACTAATGCAGATCAATAAACAAACCAGCAGTACCCTGATCAAACAAGAAACAACAACAGAACACCAAACCAGTTTTGACACAATCATTCAAAAGCAAAACATACTTCATTCAATTTTCTTAGCACACCAATTAGCTCTTACACATATGGTTAAAAATACTGACATTTCATCAAATGACTAGTGAGCACGAGAATCCAAAACAGAGGGCATCGAGGCCTAATTAATTTCGAATGAATGAAAACAACACTTTATCAAAGCTACATCAAAACACGAGAGAAGAAGAATTGAACAGGACACGAGCACTAATACATATCATCAGTCAAAGGTACGTACACTATAGCTAGTATATGATAAGTTTTTAAACTAACTACATATATACAAACTATGGGTGGTACACTTCAAGAAAGAAAGTTGCCCAACGCCTCTTTATGATGTTGATGTCGGAATCGGACAATGGAGATGGATTGTTGAATATCTCGCAAGTTTAATTGGACAAAAGATTATATCTTTTAAGTAATAAACTAACATAAAACATATAACGAATCTATACTATTACTTCTAATTGTGTCAATTAACATTTACCTCACTCCATCTTTCAGGTGATCCCGGAGGAGATAATTTCCAACATCCACTTGCATCACATAGTAGCCACATTCCCATGACCCACGTTGTATACGTGACTACGTACAAATGAAACCCAATTAGAATATGAGGAATTAAATAAAATAGAAATCAATTATTGTACCCACTGCATTTGATGCATTTGAACTAATAAATATCTTACGCTGGGAATAATCCATCCGATAGCCCGAGCACGCCTTTCACCACGCTGCATGTGGGATGCATTAATAGACCTATCATGACAAAAACATTAATTAAAGTATATATAATAGATTTGGGATAATTAAAACAACTGCATTATTGATTATAAAGTATTTTAACGCTTACGTTTCGATGATCGTCTTGATTGATTCGCCGGCTTATGTCCCAATGAGCGAGAAGAAGACCACGACGTTCATTCTTGGGTACAAGAGCAATGATTGCCAATGCTTGCTGTATTTAGGAACAATTAGTGATTGTAAGTCATATATAGTTATACTTAAATTAATAACCGGTACTTACTTATTGAGATAAGGCGCAAGATAGAATTGATGATCGTCTCGGGCAAGTATATCACGTATGGTAGTGACCAGGGTCTTCCGATGCTACGAGAACATCACCCCTGAATGAACATGGGGTCAATGAACCCATAAAGGGCGAGGTTACCCCGATCGACTAACATACGATGCAGATACCTAATATATTGGAAAAACATGTTAATTATCATTGTATTTAAAAATTAATTACGTACTTAACTTATAAATAAAATGTACTTACGTGCACCAAAACGATATGTGTGCAGAACTGGCCATTTATTTATTGAGTGCCATCTCCATAAGTTCTTTCTTTGGTATATACAGATTCACGGGTGGCATTATGTTCCAACGTTACCAATGCTGCATCATCCTCCATGGTGACAACTTGTATAGCAAGATCTTTGAAAACATCACCATGGCCAGGTGCCCCTTTGTCGATCCCCTAAACAACATAGATATATATTAGTAATCACGGATAATTATGTTATTTAATTAATTTATGAACTAAATGGTCAAATGAATACCTTGACAGAGCAGACATCTCTCGGTCTTCCTAGATCCGACCTTTTAGGCACAATATCATTTCCAACATCCTATAACAAATACAAATAAAGCATTATCTTTAAACAATAATAAATATATTTCAACTATGAATATAGAAAAACACAACTAACCGAATACCTCGGATGCAACAAGAAAGCTGACCAGTCTTCTTGGCCGGAGGATGAAGTTCAGGGGCACGACCCCTTGTTTGAACCTCCTCGGTGGGCACGGGGACTCGAGCATCAAGCATCTCGAATAATCTCAACAGACACCCTCGGATGATCATCCGGTAATAACCGGATGGTGTATGGTATTACCTAACTTATTATATACCCTACCCAATGCCACTAGCGGCGATGATGATGATGATCATCAACATATAGCTCACACCTATCGAGTGTCGTCATCATCATCATCATCATCATCATCATCATCATCATCATCATCATCAGCAGACATCATCATCATTTTCGGGATGATGAGGAGGATCACATGAGCCCTTAGTGCTCACATGGACGAGAGGTTGGACGAGAGGGTTGGACACCGCTGTCATCTCTTTGGGACAAAGAAGTAAATATTGCCATCTGCTGGGCAACCGCTCGTTCATCTCCTGTCAAGCTCACTGCAATCTCATGTTTTAGTTTTGCTCTATGCGCAATCGAATCCCCTGTGGCATTGGTGTGAAGATGAACCATGGTATTGGCGAATGCCGACTCCCCATCCAACACCAATGACACGGCCGGGTGGTCCGGTTTCCGATGGCGAGAGATAAGATATCATTGCGTCCTCTAGGAACAAAGGTTCCTTGGGTTAGCTGATCATCCAAGGCATCCTATCACATAAAAATATCAGGTCACATTACAATTCGGTAACAATCTTAAAATGACAATTACAACAAACTATACTTACAATCCTCTCAGCTACTTGGCGGGCCTCCTCGGATGTATATTGTCCCGTTTTTCTTTGTCGGCCCCTCTTCCATGAACGATGGCGTGGGGGTGGAGGTGGATCAACAACCTCCGGAAGATTTTCAGCATTAGGATCCGCTTTGAGATCTGCCTCGCCGACGTGCTTTCTTTTCCTCTTCAACCATTTTCTTAACAAGCTTTTTATATCCCCCACGAGACATGACATGGGGGTAGACATTCTTGCTTTGGTTTTCCTCCCCTTTTTTCTCTTCTCCTGTTATAAATAAAAGACAATTAAATTACATAAGTAAATGAAATTAATGCAATTACATAAATTTAGAGACAAATCAAATAAGTTAACCTGAAAAATTTGGGATCACGTCGGCTCTCGAACAAAGCGATCCCACGTCGCCTTGTCAAGAAACGGATACACCTCAAGTGGGTTCTTTTTACTTTTTGGACCGAATATATAGTATCCGCCAGTGTCGGCCTTAAAACCTCTCCAACGCTCTCCAAAGATACTTCAAAGCAAACGCTTCTTCATAGCGTATGTATCCGGTATGTCAAATGTCAACTACATTAAGACCAAAAGAATCAACCAATTACTGTATGATATTATTAAGATAAAAATAAAGTAGATACAGACAAACACAGGACGTAGAAGTATAGATACCAGAATACTCTCCCATATCTGCTCCTTCACGTCCGCCGGTACATCTCTCCACCTATCAATGAGTATACTAGGCCTGTTCCTAGCAAGGGTCGCCACAAAACTGGTAAACTGATCTTCCATTGGCCCAATAGGTTTGAGGTTATCATCAAAATCTACTCTTATCCTCTGATTTGACCCACGGTTGGCAGTCAAATGCCTCATCCGTGTGGCACGTCTACCCTTTCTACTGGTAGACGGGGTCTCTGACCCGCTGCATGAAGGAGGTGTATCCTCATGATCAGCCATGTATACCTGTTTAAACACAAAACAAAAAAAAAACTTGTTAGTATGTCAGGATAAATATCAAACATAACTTATAAATATCGATCAACGTACATAAACATAACTTATAAATATCAACGTAAACACATAATATGCCAAACTTGATGGTAATATCAAACTAAACTTACTTTGTGGTCAATTAGTAAAGTTCTCCCATAACCCTTCTTGGTGATCATTACGAGTAGCATGTACATCATCCAATTCATTTTCCTCATTGAAATTAGGCACTCGTGTTGAGAAAGAAGGAGTATCAGAAATATCAAGAGTTGAATCGTGAGTTCCCTCACTACCGTTATACATGTTTTTTCCCTGGAGAACCACTGAACACCTTTTGTTAGAAGGATCACGGATATAAAACACTTGTTTTGCTTGGGATGCCATGATGAAAGGTTCCTCTTTATTACCTACCTTACTAAGGTCCACCAATTTGAATCCTAACTCATCGGTTTGCACACCATTATTCTTGTCGACCCACCGACATTTAAAAACAGTACTCTAAACTTCGTGTAATCAACCTCCCATATCTCTTCAATGATTCCAAAGTATGAAACTGATGCCATAATAGGGTTTTTATCTTTCGAACTAGAGAAATGCATGGACTCAGCGACGACCATAACCCCACTGTTTTGCATAGTACTTTTGTCATCCTGGGACTTTGTATAGAAGGAAAACTTATTGATATCGTACCCACTCCAGCATATGACATCAAAGTTAGGCCCCTGTGCTAGCCATTTTAATGTAGTGAAGCAGTACCATCCTTTGCAATTTTTTCTTTAAACCAGTTCAAGAAAGTCTTGTTATGCTTGTTCAAACACCATTTTTCATTCATTCTAGGGTAAGTTTCATTGATAATGCTTTTATGCTCACATAAGTATGGTTCAACCTCATCGGTGTTATTCAATATATACAAATGTGCTTGAAGCACTTCCTCCCGATCCATGCTCTTAACAGTGATACCTCGTGTACCCTTACCATCATATCTTCCTTCGTGACGAGACTTGGAAGCCCTACAGTTCCGCTTCCGACATGTAGTCGTACAAAACTCAATAGCTTCTTCTGCAACATACCTTTCAACAATAGATGCTTCGGGACGGTGTGGATTTTTCATATATCCTTTCAGGATCTTCATGTATCGCTCAACCGGGTACATCCACCTTAAATAAACGGGACCGCACAATCTAATCTCCCTCACTAGATGAACAATCAAATGAACCATGATGTCAAAAAATGAAGGTGGAAAATACATCTCCAATTGGCACAATACAATGGCTGCCTCATTTTCCAACTCATCCAAATTTTTAGTGTCAATGACCTTGCTACATATAGCATTGAAGAATAAGCATAACCTAGTAATGGCATGTCTGACTTTTTTAGGCAATATGTCACGAATGGCCACCGGTAGTAGTTGTTGCATCAAGACATGACAATCATGAGACTTTAAGCCAACTAATTTGAGATCTTTCATTGAGACAAGTCTTCTGATATTTGAAGAGTAACCCAGTGGCACTTTGACTCCCCGTAGACATTCACATAAACTTCTTTTCTCTTTTTTTGATAAAGTATGACATGCTGGGGGCAAATAAGTCTTCTTATCCCCCACTTTAAGTGGAGCTAACTGCTCTCGTATACCCATCGCAACTAGATCCAGACGAGCATTCACACCATCCTTTGTCTTGCCTTGAATGTTGAGAAGCGTTCCGATTAAACTGTCACACACATTTTTCTCTACATGCATCACATCAATACAATGTCTTACATCAAGCTTGCACCAGTATGGAAGATCAAAGAAGATCGACCTCTTCTTCCATATTTTCTTCTCTGTAGCCTTCTTCTGGGTCTTCCCATAGATAACATTAGTGTTGTTCACCCTTTCATAAACTTGCTCTCCAGTCAAGGCCACCGGAGCAATTTCATTCTCCGGAAGTCCATTGAAAGCTTTCCTCAATCTACGATAAGGATGATTACGTCGGAGAAATCTCCGATGCCCAAGGTAGACCGTCTTCCTTCCATGTTGCAGTTGATGGTAACATGTGCCTTCTTCACATATTGGACATGCTTTATGCCCCTTAACACTATACCCACAACGGTTCCCGTATGCTGGAAAGTCATTGATGGTGCAAAATAACATGGCACGCAATCTGAATGTCTCACGGCAATACCCGTCGATCACATCAACGCCTTCATCCCACATCATTCTCAAGTCTTCAATCAAGGGACTCAGATAAACATCAATATCATTTCCTGGCTGTTTAGGACCCGAAATCATCATACTTAACATAATGTATTTGCGCTTCATGCACAACCAAGGAGACAGGTTGTAAATTACAAGGAGAACAGGCCATGAACTATGAATACTACTTAAGTTTCCATATGGATTCATTCCATCGGTAGCAAGTCCAAGCCTCGAGGTTTCGGGCTCATTGCCGAAATCCGGAAACAAACTATCAATTCTCTTCCATTGCAAAGAATCGGCCGGATGGCGAAGCTGTCCATCACACTTCCTCTCATCTGCATGCCATCTAATGTTCTTTGCGTCATTTACATTAGCAAACAATCGCTTGAACCGTGGAATCACGGGAAGATACCATAACACCTTCGCAGGAGGACCTTTGGTGACCACATCACAACTAGAATCACCATCCTTCACTTTGTAGCGTGATACCCCACACGTGGGGGACTCGTGCATCTCTTCAAACTCTTTCTTGTACAATATGCAATCATTGGGGCAAGCGTGTATTTTCTTATACTCCATACCCATCGGACACAATATCTTCTTCGCCTCATAGTTTCGAGATGGCAATGTGTTGCCTTCTGGAAGCATTTCTTTCAACAACTCAAGCAATTCGGTAAAGCTTTTATCGCTCCACCCATTTCTCGCCTTCACATTGAACAATCTTAACACCGCTGACAATCGTGTGAAATTAGTGCACCCCGGATACAAAGCCACTTGCGCATCACTGCACAAAGTATCATACACATGTGCGTGCCGAAAAGACTCTTGCCCAACATCACGGATCATGTCCTCTAGTCCATCGTCCATTTCCACGTCATCAACTTCCTCTCTATCCGACACCCTCGGCCTGTCTAACGATTCACCATGGCATATCCATGTTGTATAACTCTTGCAAATCCCCTCACAAATAAGATGATCACGTATCTCCTCAGCTTCTAGTCGTCTCTCATTCAAACAGTTAACACAAGGACAATAAAACCTTCCGTTACCCACTATCGGGAGCATTTGTTTTTGCAAATTGTAGAAAATCTTCCACTCCATTCTCATACTCATCACTTGTCCGTCTAGCATTCATCCAACCGCGATCCATGACTAAACCAATACCTTCGTACTTAGTCCAACATATTCATCAACCACTTCTTATGACAGGGTATGGCCCTATCCCATTCGAGAAGAAACTTTTCCAACATTCGGTTAACAGTTAGTCCTTAACTCTCATGCTCATACTCGACAAAATTTCGGCAAGCATTTCCCGCGGTCTCCGACGTACACTACTTGAACGCGATGACATCCACCACGATAAAGTATGCACCGGAGAACGAAAGGAAATGTATCAATCCGAACTTTCATCAAGTATATAACATTAGAACCAATGAATAACTATTTTAACTGAATTAAGAAAAAGTTTTTTCCCAAACTGTCCAACTTTGGACAATTCAAGATCCAACACAATGAGCGGTACATTAAGCACGTACACGTACGCTCATTAGTATTGCATCTCAAACGGGAAACTAAGGCTTTACTATTTATGTAGCTTGCATGAAGATGGGGCTTGAAAAGTGAAGAAAATTAGCCAAACAGAGCCCCTTCACGGCCTAGCCTTGAAAGCCATCACCTAGTGATCGAGTATAGCTTAAAAGAAAGAATGGAAAAGTCGAACTGGTCACGGCCATCCCGTGATGCCCATCACGGTCGTGACATGTCACCGTGTACCAGACCCTCACAGTGGAAGCGATCACGGCCTAGCCGTGATGGTGGTGGTCGGCCGTGATGGACCAACCAGTGAAGCAACCTCCAAGGCAGAACCTATCACGGCCTGGGCGGGATGGCCATCACGGCCGTGACATGCCAATCGAACTAGAGACCTCACAGGCAGAATCGATCACGGCCAGCCGTGATGGTGGTCACGGCCGTGATGAGACCAACCCGATGAAGCAACCTCCAAGGCAGAACCTATCACGGCCTGGCCGTGATGGCCATCACGGCCATGACATGCCAACTGAACCAGACCCTCACAGGCAGAACTGATCACGGCCTTGCCGTGATGGTGGTCACGGCCGTGATAGAACAACCAGTGAAGCAACCTCCAAGGCAGAATCCGTCACGGCCTAGCCGTGACAGGCAGCACGGCCGTGACGGGTGATACCACCACTGGAAAAATCCAGTCTTGGAGCAACAGAACAACACATGCAAGTATATTATCCAACCATTTCGAGTCAAAGTTCATAACTTTTCTAAACAAGAAACAAATATATACCTGAGGGACGAGCAAAAATGGCGCTCTTCACGCAAACGAGGGTAGCTCGCGGATGATCGTTCTCAGTGGTTCTCTTACGAAGAAGAAAATGAAGGCTCGCAGTCGTAGTGGTCTTCTTTGTCTACGATTGAAAAGGGAAAAAGGACGTGAAGAAGGGAGCGAGAGAGAGAAAGAGAAAGAAAGAGAGAGAATGAGAAGAAGGAAATGCAGAGAGAGAGAATGAGAAGAAGGAAATGTAGAGAGAGAATGAGAATGAGAGAGAGAGAGACGCATACCTGAGGGTAGCTCGTGGATGTGAGTGCAGTGAGAGAGATGGAAAAGCAGTGACAACGCAGAACAGAAACAAGCCGCGCGTTAGCAGAGGGAGGGAGTGTTGTGTTTTAGGGTACGTTCAGAAACTGAAGAATGAGGGCGCAAAACACAAGGAGGGAAATAGAAAAATTGGGACTATTACACATCGGTTATAAGGAAAACCGATGTGTTAAACATCTTATACACATCGGTTATGACAAAACCGATGTGTAAACATTAAACTTTTAAATTCTGATTTTTTCTTTTAAATTTTATACATCGGTTAATAAAAACCGATGTGTAAAAGTAAAATCTAAATTTATATTTTTTTTTCTTTATAATTTTATACATCGGTTATTTAAAAACCGATGTGGTTACTCACCATTTTACACATCGGTTTTAAAAGAACCGATGTTGAATGTTAAAAATTCCGAGTTTTAATTTTTTTTATTTTAATTTTACACATCGGTTATAAATAACCGATGTGGAAAAGTTTTACACATCGGTTATTCTCTAAACCGATGTGTAATACTTTCGTTTTAATTTCAAAAATGCCACCGCCTCGTTTTACACATCGGTTTATACTAAACCGATGTGTAAACTCCGATGTAGAATCCCTTTTCTGCACTAGTGTTGATTACACAACCAAATACAAATGCATAAGATCATTCATCTAGGAGATGAATTTGTTGTCCTTGTCCATCAACAACATTTGATTCTTGAATTGCTAAATCAATAACAAGTTCCTCCTTTTCATCATCTTCATCTTCATCTACAATAAAAACAAAAAAAATGTTAAGATTAAGTAATGTGACTTTAAAATAGATTGATTAATCATATTGATAAATAAACAATTAAAACTTACCACATGGATTATAACCATGTAACCAATTTCGTGTTAAGATCAGTGCTTGAACATTGTCAGGAAGAAGAGAACAACGATATTTGTTTAGCACACGAGAGCCAATGCTAAACGCAGATTCACTAGCAAACTGTAGTTATTGGAATGCTTAGCACATCACACGCCATCCTGGAGAGATTTGGATAACATTCTCGGCGATCCTTCCAATACAACAACACATCTAACTTTTCATGATACTTTGGGTCAAGAACAGCCACCTCCAAATAAAGATCTAATTCAGACCTTCCAGCATCATTAACATTTTGGCTCACATAATGAACATATTCCTAAGGCATTACAAGAAAAATAAAAAGGGGATGTATTAAATAAAAATGAAAACAAATGAAGAAAATAAATTGAATTTTAAATATATTTAACTTACAGCAAATGCATTCCCCACTTGATCGTCCGCGAGTTCAGAAACTTGTTGCATTGTAGCAACACTTTGAGAATTCGATGCACTTGATTCATTTGACCTTTCCTTCACATAATCTTCATACAACAAACATATCTTGGCCTTTAAATAACTAATATTCTCTTCACACGTATAAGTATCAAGCTTTGCATAACAAAACCGAATCGCATTAAATTTCATCCTTGGGTTAAGAATAGCCGCAATTGCAAGAATGACATTGTAGTCCTTCCAATACTTTTTAAACATGAGCAACATCCTTTCAGCCATATCTTTAATTATAATATCATCACTCATGGCATTTTCCCGCAACAAATATTCAATCTTCCATACATGCATAAAATATTGGTTAGAAGTTGGATAAGACGTGCCCAAAAACAAGTTGGTTATAAAATAAAATGGCTTCAAGAAGTCACACATCTTCTCAGCCCTCTTCCACTCATCATTTGATGGACAATGCTTATAGTTGCTATCCTTGATTGTAAATTTTCCAAAAGCACGACGATATTTTAGGGCACTTTCAAGCATAACAAAAGTAGAGTTCCATCTAGTAGAGACATCCATTCTCAAACCTACTTTTGTATCAATGCCCCTCACTAGCATAACACATTCTTTAAATGCTATCCTTCTTGCCTCTGATGCTCTCACATATTTGATACTCTTTCTGATGTTGTGCAAAGCATCACTAGCAACCTTTAATTTTGCTATTTAACTTCCAACCATTGTCAACAAAATGTGCAGTCAACCATATATACCCTTCTTGAGTGAAAGCAGTCCAACAATCAGATGTCAAACAAATTCGGTTACGACTTCTATGCATTGCATTCTTTAATTTCTCTTTTTGTTCAAGATGAAATTTCCAAATATCTGCCACATCAGTATTCCTACAAATATTCTTTACATCCATATTTAACATTGAATGCAATTCCCTAATCCACTTATATTCAACAAAATTAAATGGCAGTCCATGCTCAATAATAGCCATTGAAATGACCTCATGAATGCGTTTTTGGTCAACTTCCCTAGCCCTCAACTTCCCCGCATGATCAATCATCATTCCAGGCACATCGTGATATTTTGGTTTAAGGTGACACAATTTATGATGACGCAATAATGTTGAAGTTCCTATTTTGGTGCCACCAATAACATAATCTTGTCCACACCAATTACATTTAACCTTTTCTTTACCATCTTTTATACCTATTTTAGTAAAATTATCCCAAGTTTCAGATTTGGTTCTCTTAGTCTTCTTAGCTGCTCTATCAGTATCAATATCAGTCTCAGTTGGCATTGATGACTCAGGTTCATTCACATAATTTACATTAACACTTTCAGCTGAAGTTTCAGATTCCATTATGCAAACCAATATTACAGTGATGCAAGCAATAAGAATCATCCCAACAACAACTCAACTCAACAAGACATCAAACAAAAATACAATCAACATAGGTGAAACATTATTTTACAGAAGAACCAAGCAAAACCAACCACGGGCAAGCATGATTTTATAGGTTTACAGAGATGAAACAAATCAAGAAAGCAACATAAAATAAAACAAACAAAAGTAAAATCAAACAAACCAACCTACCTGGAGAATGAGCTGACAGGGACAGGGAGAAGGAAGCTGAGAGGAAGAGGGACGAGGAAGCTGAGAGGAAGAGGGACGAAGATGGCGTAGGTGCGGCGGCCGTTCGATCTCAAGCGTCGATGTTCTCAGGAACAACGGTGTTCGTTCTCAGGAGGCTCATTCTCACGTGTCGGCGTTCTCAGTCGTCGGCGTTGGTGCAGCGGTCGTTCGATCTCAGGCGCTCGTGTTGACTGTGTTGGGTCATGGGTGAGAGTCTGAGAAAGAGGTGCCGTTAGATCTTCGATGAGTGAGTGAGTGAGCTTAATGGAGTGAGTGACTGGTGGTGTGTGAAGGGTTGGGTTAGGGTTGAGAAATGGGTTAGGCCAAAATGAAATAGAAAAGGAAAACAGGTTGTGTGTTAGAACTTAGAACCTGGACATCTTTGTCTACTGCTGAGCTGCCTGCAGTGCTGAAAAAAAATATTAGCCAACTTGCGGGTTGGCCCGGCTCACCCGGAATGAATTCACTTAACGACCAGGTTAAGTGAGCCGGGCCAAAAAAACTTCGGAATCAAAATGAGCCTAGTTTTTTACAACCTAACCCACCAGTGAGTCAGGTTGAGCCGGGTTGGCTCACGCGTTATAACCCATTTTGACAGCTCTAAATTCAGACTAGTTAAACTCAACAAGTTTTGATATTTCTGATATCTGTTGTAACCTGATCTTCCATTTCTTTTAGGTTAATCTTCATTGTCATACCCCAAAATTTCACCCTATGTTAATACATGTTAATATGTGTAATTCTGGTCTGACAGAATTCGCCCAACAGAAATGGGTTCGCGGGGCAACATAGAGTAGAAAATTCACATTTTAAGTTTCTACAGAATCCGTCCGGTCTGAAGTTTGTGAGCCCGGGTTATCGAGTCTAACAACAAATGCATTTTGGGCTTCTATTTTAGCCCAGTTACGTCCTAATCCGTTTGTAACCTTTTAATCACGACCTAAATCCTAATTTCACACGATCTAAAGCCGAGAAAATTGTCTCTCTTCATCTCTTAGGTTTTCCCTTGGTTTCTCTCAAGAATTATTGAATGAAATTACTCATGTTCATTGTTCTTCACCGTTTTGGCCGGAACAACATCGCTGCTGATACGCGTCCCTTTTAGTGTCAATTTTATCCTTTCATTTCTGAATTTTGGACTACAAACAAGGTAAAACTTTTGTGTACCTTGTTCTCCTTGTTTTCCGTCTCGAGTTTCTTGATTTAGAAGCTTAATCCATGTGTTTTCATTATCGTTCTTGAGGTAGTGGATAAGTGGTTGTGAGACCAAATCTGATTGAAACCTTTCTCCTCTTTCCCTTCAGTTGTGATCAGTATACCAGGTATAAGGGGAGAAAGTTGATATTGTCATATGAGAATTGGATTGGGATTGAGGTGTTTCGGGTTCCCATAATCCTTTTAGTTCTTTGAGTGACTTGTTTTTACCATTTTGGGAGCAACGACTTGAATGATTGTATGTTATAGTTATCATATTGAAATTATCGCATGATTAATGAGTATATGTATGTTGCTATAATGATTTTATGAATATGTATGAGTTACCAAAATTGATATAGTGTTTGTAAATGTTAATATGATGATGTGTTGATAAGTTTTAATCATGGAGAAAATGTTATGTGATGAGTTAGTTGTTGAGTTGTTTATGTGCGAATAATGAGTTGTAATTGTATGTGTGTGAGACCTAGCTCTTAGGAGCCTGTGTATGGGTATTCATTGTGAATGATTGTATGAGGCCCAGCTCTGCAAGCCCGGAGATGGGAATCGGCTCCGAAAGGCTTGATTATGGACCCAGGCATGAATAGGTCTATTTTTGGGATCCAGCCATTAGGAACCTATAATGGGACCTAGGCCCAAGAAAGCCTATTGTGGGTGTCCAACTATGCGTGTCATGAGAGTTCGTGGGGACATTGTCTGTTAGTGGTTATATTGCGTATTATATGCAAAATGTGATAAGATGATGTATAGTATGTTAAAATGTTATGAGACGAAATGACTTTAATTGAGATGTTGATTGTATTATGTATGTCAATATGTGGAATTTATAGTTATATGTATGTATGTGTATGCACTTGCCTTAACTTCCGTTTCACATCCATAACATATGTATATGAGTATGACTTCTCACCCTTTTGTATTTGTGTCTCTTCTTATGTAATGTGTGATTGGTACAGATGATTCTCAAGTGATAGGGGAGTAACACATCGAAACTTACGTGGAGTCGTGAATGTGTTAGAATATTAGGAGTTGGTTTCATTCTAATATATTTATTTATTAATGGGATTTGTTTAGCTTTGATCCATGTGACTACGAGATGAGTTCTATTTTCTTTTCCGTAGTTGTGATGTTTGAAAATATTGTTTTTCATTCTTCTATTACTTCGGACCTTATGAAGTTTACATTTATGTCTTTGAATAATGTGATGCACGTTACCTATTGATAGGTTTTTATCTTAATTTGATATTATTTTTAAAACATATATGATTTTATCTACATTTTATCTTATGTGGGGTAATGGGTTTCCTATTCATAGAGAAATATGATCTTGAATCTTCACTGAGTAATGCAAATCTATTTGACTTGAATTGCATCTTGATTAGATGTTGGTTTTTCAGACAATTGAATATACTTGAACGATCTTCTTCATTTTTTCAGAATTCTTTGACAGAGCTTATGACTTCATATTTTTGCTTAAAGATGACATAGGAATATCCTGACATGATTCTTGTTGATCAGATGAGATATTTTCTTTACTTAAAGTCTTCTTTGAGACGCTTCAACTCTGACTTGATTTGAGATACTTTAGTGAATATCAATCTTGAAGTATTTTGATGAAATACTTCATTTGATCTTGTGAACCTTCAAGTGCTTGGATAATCTTAATTGGTTCAACTTCATGAGTGCCTTGATTTAGCCATCAAACATGTAACAACCCCCTGCTCGTTTAAGCGGACCCCTTTCTCTTTAAGCACAACCCCCTACTCGTATTGAGCACGGCCGTGATCAATTGAGCATAACCCCTGCTCTTTCCTAACAGCACAAAAACACTGATTTTAGAGGGTTACGAGTCATAACCCTCATTTTGACACTTTTTCCCAATCCTTGTACATCAAAAACTATCTTCGCTCTATCGCGACCGAGATCGTGGTGGGACGACAATAAAAAAATGGTTTTTGAAAAAAAGAGTAGAGTCGCCACCAATTTTATTTAATTTAGGTAAAAATTGGAAAACCTTTAAAAATGGTCTTTGGAAACAAAATCGAGTTCGGGAGCCGATTGCGCATAGGGAAGGATGAGGACTTAACCCAACTGCACCCCTAGTACACCTATTAACAAAAACGGTTACCCAAATTAATTGTGTAAATAAATAATAAATTGAAAATATTTACTTTACTCCTTTTTAAAAAAAAAAATTTAACAAACAAGCACATCACTCTTCTATTATTATTCTTTTATTAAAACACAAATTAAAAATTAAAAGGATCAGGAGCATACACTGTGTACGCCCATTCTTCATGCCTTTTGAAAATTGAACCAAGTATACACCACGAGGATAAGCAATGCATCAATTTTACACAACAACCTCAATTCAACTTGAACTTGTTGGCCTCTTACTTTCCAAAACCTGTACATGCTAGGATCAAATACTCAAACAAAGTGGCGCATTAATCATAGAAACCTCAGGATTTGATAAGCAAAATTGCACTTAGATATTCTATAACCATGATTCATGATTATCAATAGACACGGCTTAGAATTAATAAAACACTTATTTTGTTACCCATTCATCATGCCTTTTGAAAATTGAACCAAGTATACACCACAAGCATAAGCAATGCATCAATTTTACAAGGCAAACCTCAATTCAACTTGAACTTGTTGGCCTATTACTTTCTAGAACCTGTACATGCTGGGATCAAATACTCCAACAAAGTGGCACATTAATCATAGAAACCTTGGGATTTGATAAGCAAAATTGCACTTTGATATTCTATGACCATGATTCATGAGTATCACTGCACACGACTTAGAATTAATAAAACACTTATTTTGTTACCATTCAGCCAGAGAACCAAATTTTAAACATATAATAAGCTTATGACTTTTTAGAGATGAGCAAATTTGTAAAACACTTATTTTATGTACATTCAACAAACAAAATATGATCTTTAAACATGTAAACTTGAGATTATAACAAACCAACAAAATTAAAATAAGTTGAACTTCATGTCAGAAGGATCCAAAAATACATATTTCTCATACTTCAAATTCAGATTTGTACAATGAGGAAAAGAAAAGAACAAAAGGAAGGGAATGGGGAAGAAGAAAAAACATAACAGAGAGAATTTAAGGAAAAATAGTAGAGTCGCCACCAATTTTATTTAATTTAGGTAAAAATTGGAAAATCCTATAAAAATGGCCTTTGGAGCCAAGTCAAGTTCGGGAGTCGCTTGCGCATAGGGAAGGATGGGGACTTAACCCCATAGCACCCCTAATACAACAACAACAACCACCAAGCCTTATCCTATTAGGTGGGGTCGGCTACATAGATCATACGACACCATAATATTCTATCATGAATCATGTTAATAGTTAAATCATTGGCCTATAGATCTTTCTTAATAGTTTCTCCTATAGTTTTTCTTGGCCTACCTTTGCCTCTAGCAATTGGATTGCCCTCCACCCGGTCCACTCTCCTTACTACAGAATCTAAAGGTCTCCTCCATACATGCCCAAACCACCTAAGTTGAGATTCAACCATCTTTTCTACAATAGGTGCTACCCTAACTCTCTCTCTAATGATGTCATTCCTAATCCTGTCTCGTCTAGTTTTTCCGCTCATCCAGTGCAACATTCTCATCTCTGCTACAATGATTTTACTCTCGTGTTGATTTTTTACCGCCCAACACTCCGTTCCATATAACATCACCGGTCTAATAGTTGTACGGTAAAATTTTCCCTTTAGCTTAAGAGGTACCTTTTTATCACACAAAAACCCAAAGTCCTCCTCCATTTCGACCACCCTGATTGAATCTGATGGTTTACATTTCCCTCAATTCCTTCATCATTTTGTATTATAGACCAGAGATATTTAAACCGTGTGACTTGTGGTATGTTGTGGTCTCCAACTTTCACCTCTAAGATAGAGGTGTTTCGTCTTTTTATAAACTTACATTTCATATACTACGTCTTGCTTCTACTCAAACGGAAGTCATATACTTCTAAAGCTTGTCTCCAAGTCTCCAACCTTCCATTTATATCCTCTCTCGACTCTCCAACTAGAACTATATCATCTGCGAAAAGTATGCATCACGGTGCTGACCCTTGGTGCATACCAATGGTTATTGGGAAGTCTTTTGTGGCTCCACCCTGCGTTCTCACACTAGTCATGACCGCCTCATACATATCCTTGATAATTCAAATATAGGCAATCCGAACACCTTTCTTTTCTAGTGTTGTTTTGGCTTCACGACTCAAGAGGGGGGTGAATTGAGTTTTCAAAAATCTTTCCCTCTTAAAAACTTTTCACAAACTTTTCAAATCAAAGTTACAGATTTATGGCCTCAGGATCTTTTACAAAATCAATGAGGGGTTTATATAAAATCTTGAATTGGAAGATGATGAAGATAAAAAATATTGATTCTTGAGAAAGATTAATTCAGAATAAGTTCGGGATCAAAACTCAATAATAACGAAATACATAAACTGATTAAACCTTTAAAGATTAAGAACAAGTTATGCAAGTTTCTGATACAAGCATTAACAATCAAGAACGAACTTGCAAGTTTCAGTTTCAGCAATCAAGAATGGTTTTGATCAACTCAGTTTTGAACGCAGATAACACAAACTTGATTACAATCAAACTCAGGTTTCAATACAGTTTATACAGATCAAGAACAGAAATTATATTGAACTTTAAACATCAAAATCACAGGTTCTTCATCATAAACAGAAATTAAAGAGTTTGAGTTAAGAGATACCACACAACCAGATTTATCTTGGTTCAGTCACCACCACTATGACCTACATCCAGTCCCCACTCCACCTATGGGATTTCACACACTAACACACAAGCTTTAGCCAGGTAGCTTGAAAGCCTTTACACCACAGAGCACTCCTTCACCTCGAGATACCACACTCTTGTGAAGAGCCTCACCGTTCTTCCTTATGGATACGTCACCCTAATCACTCAGAGAGACTCCCTCTCTCTTTACAATCAAAAAGTAAAAACAAAAGTTGATTCCTAACTCTCAATAGTCAGATAAATAAATTGAAGCACTTATGAGAACGAAACACTCTTTTCACAATAAGCTCAATCAAGATGATGAATGATATGTGTATTGTATTCGATATGTTATTCGTTATGTTATTCGTAAAAAGTGTTCCTTTGATCCCTCTTTATATAGAAAACAAGTTATAGTCGTTGGGATCAATCAAAACAGATTTGGATCTAATAACAGAATATGTTTTCTTGATTCTGGTTCTTGAAATAAGATTCTTCATCTGCTCTTATAGAACTCGTGTCCATTTAAAAATAACCGTGTCCATCTTGAAAATAAGCGCGTCCATCTAGCCATTTAAGATTTTACATTCGGACGGACTAGTAGACGAGCTCCATATGCCCCGTCATTGGACAGATCTTCTCATTAAGCTCTTAGCAAGTCCAAAGACTTGTGTGGACGAGCGCTTCTGTCACCTTAGTGGACGAGCGCTTGTGTCACTTTAGTGGACGGACTCTTGTATCACTCTAGTGGATGAGCGCTTGTATCACTTTAGTGGATAAGCGCTTCTGTCACTTGTGGAAGACCACTTCTATCACTTCAGTGGACTCGCGCTTCTGTCACTTATGTTGGACGAGCGCTTCTATCACTTCAGTAGACGAGCGCTTCTGTCACTTGTTGAACGAGAGCTTCGATAACTTGTGTTTGGACGAGCGCTTTTATTACTTCAGTGTTGGATGAGTGCTTTGTATTACTTCAGTGTTGGACGAGCGCTTTGGACGAGCACTTCTTATTTCCAAAAATCATTTTCATTAACGAAAACTTATTCCTTTTAATGGAGGTTATGAAAATTGATTTTCTTCATGCATCTTTTTAATTGAGCTTCTTTGTGACTAAGAGATTTCTTTCTCTTACAAATCATCTAAGACTTAAATCTAATTTCTCCTTTAAGCTCTTGTCTTGATGATTCCTTGATCTTTGTCTTTACTCTTTTGATTTCTTCAAGTTCTTCCTTGAATGTTCTCCTTTGATTGCTCACTGAACTTGTTGATTATTGTTTGATACCTGTCTTTGCAATTTGACACTGAAACATTTGCCTACATATTAAGTTGTATTTGTCGTATATCAAAATCTCTAAGTCAT
Source organism: Sophora flavescens (assembly GCA_030762895.1). Classification (NCBI taxonomy): domain Eukaryota; kingdom Viridiplantae; phylum Streptophyta; class Magnoliopsida; order Fabales; family Fabaceae; genus Sophora; species Sophora flavescens. The sequence goes on along the minus strand of CM061064.1, from coordinate 172,996,023 downwards.
TAAGTCTAACAAACTCCCCCTTTTTTATTATGACAAATCTTTTTAACAAATTATAAGATCAGTGTATAAGTGTAGCAGACGCTAAGTGTTTTTGATAAATTTATATCATGGTATCAGAGCAGTCAAAGCAGAAGTATATCAGAGAAAAAAAATTATCATAGCAGAATTTGATTTACTACCCATTAATCATGTAAGCTTATATAGCCGAATTTGATTTACTCCCCATTAATCATGTAAGCTTGTAACGAGAAATAGAGGGATAGGTGTAGGAAAATCAAAGTCCATTCCTGTGTTATCTTTGAGTTTATCAGACTTAAAAATATAGGGGATCCATTCCTGATCAAATCTATTTCTTCTGAAACTCTCTTCTAATCATTCGTAGATATTCCAAATCAAATCATACAAGAATCAGAGCATATTTACACAAAGATACAGTCATATAAACAGTTTCTTTAGAGATTAGATATAGGATTGATCGATTATGCCCAATTCTCTTCTAATGAAAAAGAAGATTTCCTTGTTCAAGGGCTTGGTAAAAATATCAACGAGTTGTTTTGTTGTATCAACATATTCAATCTCAATTTCTCTACTTTGTATATGATCTCTAATGAAATGATGTCTGATTTCTATGTGTTTAGTTCTAGAGTGCATTATAGGATTCTTAGTTAGGTTAATTGCACTTGTATTGTCACATCTAATAGGAACTTGGTTTAGTTGCACACCATAATCAACTAATTGTTGTTTCATCCATAAAACATGTGCACAACAGCTACCAGCTGCTACATATTCAGTCTCTGCAGTGGATAAAGCCACACTAGATTGTTTCTTACTGAACCATGATACTAATGAGTTTCCTAGTAAATGGCAAGTTCCACTTGTACTCTTTCTATATAGTTTACAACCAGCAAAATCAGAGTTTGAATAGCTAATTAAAGTACATGTAACTCCCTTGGGATACCATAATCCCATGTCTTTTGTTCCTAACATATACTTAATTATCCTTTTAACTACTGTTAAGTGTGATTCTTTTGGATTTGCTTGATACCTAGCACACAACACTAAACATGATATCGGGCCTACTAGCAGTAAGATAAAGTAGCAAGCCTATCATACCTCTGAATTTAGAAACATCAACAGGTTTACCTTTCTCATCCTTGTCCAGATAACAGGAGGTACTCATTGGAGTAGCCATCTCCTTAGCATTTTCCATGCCAAACTTCTTGATCAACTCATTGCAGTACTTGGTTTGGCTAACAAAGATTCTATTTTTAGTTTGCTTTATTTGCAGTCCAAGGAAAAAGTTCAGCTCACCCATCATTAAAATTTCAAACTCACTCTGCATAAGACTTGCAAACTCATTGCACAAATGCTCATTAGTGGCACCAAAAATTATATCATCCACATATATTTGTACAAGTAAAATGATGTGTGACTTTTTCTTAGTGAACAAAGTTATGTCAACTTTACCTCTTTTAAATCCTTTTTCAATGAGAAAATTACTTAACCTTTCATACCAAGCTCTAGGAGCTTGCTTTAAGCCATATAGTACTTTAGACAGTTTATAAACATGGTTAGGTAATTCATTATTCTCAAAACCAGGTGGTTGACCAACATACACTTCCTCTTGTATAAATCCATTTAAGAAAGCACTCTTAACATCCATTTGATACAATTTAAATCCCATTATGCAAGCATAAGCAAGTAGCATTCTTATAGCTTTTAATCTTGCTACTGGTGCATATGTTTCATTATAATCTATGCCTTCTTCTTGGTTATACCCTTTGGCTACCAATCTAGCCTTGTTTCTTACAATTATACCATTTTCATCTAGTTTATTCCTAAAAACCCATTTTGTACCTATTACTTGACAGTTCTTCGGTTTAGGCACTAGTTTCCCAACTTGGTTTCTATCAAACTGGTTTAACTCATCTTGCATAGCCATCATCCAATGTTTATCAATTATAGCATCATCTATGGTCCTAGGTTCTACTTGAGACACAAATGCCATATGATTACAAGCATTTCTAAGAGATTGTCTAGTAGTTACCCCCTTTGTAATTTCACCAATGATGTTATCAATTGGATGATTTCTGACAGTCCTCCATTCCTTTGGTAGGTCAGGCTGTTGTTCTGTTTGCTCCTGCTGCAACAATTCTTTCTTTAAGCTTTCATCTTCTTCATTGTCCTATTTCTCTTCTAGGAGATTTTTCTCAATTGAATCTGCAAGATCATCAATAACAGAATCCTTTCCCAACCTTTTGGGGTTAGACTCATCAAATGTCACATGCACAGATTCCTCGATAGTTTGTATTCTCTTATTATATATTCTAAATGCTTTACTACATGGAGAGTAACCTAGGAAAATTCCTTCGTCAGCCTTTGCATCAAATTTTCCAAGATTATTCTTTCCATTATTAAGAACAAAGCATTTGCAACCAAAAACATGTAAATGTGCTATATTTGGTTTTATTCCTTTGTAAAGCTCATAAGGGGTTTTCTTTAAGATTGGTCTTATCAAGACTCTATTTAGCACATAGCAGGTCGTATTGACAGTATCTGTCCAAAAATTTTTGGCAAGCTAGAGTCGTTCAACATAGTTCTTGCTATCTCCTCTAACGATCTATTTTTTCTTTCCACTACTCTATTTTGTTGTGGAGTTCTAGAAGCAGAAAAATTATGTTGAATGTCATGCTCATCACAAAAGTTTTCAAACACTTCATTTTGAAATTCTCCCCCATGATCACTTCTTATAGAAACAATTCTCATGTCCTTTTCATTTTGCATAATTTTTTTCCATTTTCTTAAATGTAGCAAATGAATCACTATTATGAGATAGAAAATATGACCATGTGTATCTAGAGTAATAATCTACTATTACTGATGGGCTCCGGCAAGTGTACCAGATCGAAGCAAGTAATAATAAAAACGACAAGTAAATTACCCAGTATCGAACTCAAGGATTGGGAAACCAAGTACAACTTCACAAATTAAGGAACTATTTTAGACTAAGAAATAAGTGTGAATAGATTTCAAGAAAATAAAAGAAAAAATAAAATAAAATCAAATATTTTTGGGATTTTAAATATGAAAAAGTGATTTCCAGGAATTGGGTTACAAACAAGACTGCTCATGCTACTAAATTGACTACCCCTCTTGTTAATTATCAAAATTACTCTGAAGGTGAATTTATCCTAAATAAGTTAATGTTCCCTCTCGAGAGAAAAAAATTGTGCCCAATTAAACCAACCCCTACTCTCGTGGTAATTGTATTTAAATTGAACCCATTAAGATTCGTGACAATTCAATGGTACCCTCGAAGGACCGCTTCTAACTCTCGTGATTTATGTCCTAAGTTGAATCCCTATAGATCCAATACCTAAGTTCACCGCTAGGTTCCACCTTAGAGTATCTATGACATGCAAATAAGTGCGCACCAAATTCACAAGTAATTCATGCAATAGGAATCAAATCGAAAGCAAATTGTAATTAACAAAGGGAAAACATCAATTCATAACATAAAACAGGTCTTGGGCATAGCCCCAATCCCTAGAAATAAAAAAGACTACTCAAGCATTGCCATGGTCATGGCAACCTTAAATAAAAAAAGCATAAAAATCCTAAGAGAAAAGAAGAAATTGAGAAGAATAGAAATCCTAAATTTTGCCTAAGGTAGCAGCCCAAGTGGATCCTATTTTCGAGCCTAATTGCTTTATTTATAGAGTAGGGTAACTTGAATCCCAAGCAATTACAAAATCAAATCAAATCAGGTTTTAAAAATTCCAGATATTACGCGTCACGGCCGTGATGGCTGTCACGGCCAGGCCGTGACAGATTCTGTCTTGGAAGACTTGGCATTGTTTGGCCTGTTGCGGCCGTGATGGCCATCAAGGCCTAGCCGTGACAGGTTCTGACTTCTGTTTACTTTTCTTTTCATCCTTGCTCGATCATGACCGTGACGGTTGTCATGGCTAGGCCGTGATGTGCTCTGTTTGGCTCAGTTTTCTTGATTTTCAAGCTCCATCTTCATGCAAGCTCCATCATGGTTGATCGTGAACATTTTAATCTTCATTTCCAAATCAATATCTCCAAATTAATTGCCAAATCTTCTCATATCCTTTATTGATGTGTTAGGCAATTATTATCCAAATCCAAAAAGATTTGGTTCCAATCATTTATCTCAATGCCAATTGAATTATCTCAATCCAATCATTTTTCTTGATGTGCTTGGGCCCTTGCAATTTACCTGGCAATCTTCAATTTAATTGATTTCCATTCTTTTCTTCTTGATACTTTCCTAAAAATAAAAAGTAAGAATAATATCAGAAAATTAATAAAAATCTAATTAAAATTAATTAAATACACACACTGACTCTAAAATAACCAAAATAGGAAAACAAAGTCTAATTTGGGCTAAATCAAGCATTCAACAAAATTTAATTGATGAAATCCATTCTAAAATAATAGATAAAACATGATAAGACAATGGATTATCAAAATACCACAAACTTAAACTTTACTTGTTCTCAAGAAAACTAAAAATGAAATAGACTTAAAACTTGGCAAGCTCAAAGGATTCAATCAATTTCGTACAAATTTCATGCAATTTTATCAATTCAATTTTTATTCAATGTTTTCCCTTTTCATTATATTAATCCCACATTCATTCACTTCAAACAAAGAGAATTTTATCATTCATGCAATAATCAATCTAACCAAAGGATCCAAGTTACACACAAAAGGGACACCAATTTCAAACAATTGCCTTCCTCACAAGGGCATTTAGTATTTCACTTATTCGCTCAATTTATCTAGGATATCAACTTTCACTTAATTTCACATTTAAAGAACACTTTCCATGAATTTGATTTTTATCTTAAAAATAGTTTCCACGAAAACATGCATGCAACATCAAAAGGTCTTTTATTGGTTGTAATGGGACCTGGCTAAGGTAGGATATTCAAAGGTTTACATCCCTAGGAATTAAGAGAGCATGAAACTTTTTACCTTGACTTTCCACTCTTATTCCTTTTTCCATTTTTCTTTTTGACGCTTTGGGTGGCTACAACCTATTTCCTTTGACACCCCTTTATTTTGCCCTCTTTTGGCATTTTTTATTTTTCTTCTTTTTCTTTCTCCCTTTTGCCTTTGGCTTCAACCTTTTTTTTTCTTTTTCTCAACCCAAAATAACAGATCGAACCCTTGTATCCACCCCAAACTTAGTTTCCTCCAACCCTTATCTTGCTAAGCATCCATGCTCTCCTAAATCCTAAGATTGGGTTAACATGGTTTTTCCAGATTTTTGGCTTATAACATAAGGTCATCAAGAAAAAATAGGCTATTAGGCTCAATGTGGCTAATTAGGGAACATGCATTAGGGATGGTCCTTTTTAGGTCAAGTAGCTATTTCAAAGAAAATAGCCTAAATCATTTGATGCAAACATATAAACATGCAAACCATGAAGAGATTCAAGCAAATCCGGGAAAGTGTAACTTAAAAGTGATTCACACAATTCAAAAACATTATTAGAGGGTCAAATTCCTCACCTGGACATTTTTCTCAAATTGTTTGACCGAGATACAATCCCTAATGTGTGCATCCCTTCACCCCAAACTTATCATAAATTATGCAATCACAATAAAATTTCTCAAAGTTCAATTTTCAATTTTTCAGATGGGGATCAATTTTCAATTTTCAAATCATTAGGGGAAATCATCAAAAATCAATATTATCATGCAATCCATTTATGATAAATTTAATAAAATCCATTCAAGCTCACCGACAGAAGACTCACACACATATGACTCAAGTAAAGAAAAACAAAAAAAATTAAAAAGAGAAGGGTTTAGAAAAACTCATTGAAAACGCTTCCACCCGGATCCCATAGCATGTGGTAAAAATACCAAGAGATGCCCAAGATGTAAGACCATCCTCCCGGATCCCATGACTTGTGGAGTGGAGATGGAAGAAACAAGTGTGATGAGATTTCATTGACTTTTTTAAGTGATATGATGAGCTCACTTCCTCCTGGGTCAAATGGTAAGTCACCTACTCCAAGAATGGCCTTTATGCAATTAGTTTCTCCATGAAGGCGACCTTAGAGCATTTGCCACTGTTGATGAAAACTTCCAATTCTCAGGCAATGACTTGAACTCCAAAGTTGGTATTATCACAAAGTAATGTTGTAGACAAATAGAAGGTACCAACTTTGTTATATCCAAACATGCATGCAAACCAACATACTTATCCAACTCAGAATTTTTAGGTTCCTCAATAGGAATGGTGAGAGAAGTATTTTCCACATGATTGGTGTCTTTTGTCCCTTGCAAAGGAACAATAGGAGATATTTCCTCCTTGCACTCCTCTTCTTGATCCTCTCCTCTTGAATCATCTTCCACCACCGCTTCATCTTCATTCACGTACATGCTAGCAAATAGATTCTATTCAATTTGAATTCGACGCTGTTTTTCTGCTAGCAATTTAGAAAATTCACTAGCTTGTTCTTCTAACTTTTGAAAGTTGTCACTTAGCGATGTCGCTATTTTACTAGCATTTTCCCCTGGTCGCATTTCAGCCCTCTGAATCATGGAACTAACTTCCTCCTTGCTACGCTCTATGCTCAAGCTCAAAGGATAAGCATATATATCCAAAGAATCTCTAGCAAATCGGGATCCAGCTCGAAGTATGGTGGTGGTTGCAAATATGACAAATAGGATTTCCATTCCTCTTTGGAGTATATCTTCACGTGCTTATCAGTGATACCATCAAACACGATACAATCAAGTGGATATTCCCAAGTTGGATAGTAACGATAGTCCATGTGTTTCATCAATCTTGCACAAATAAACTCAAAAGAAAAGGTCAAATATATACAAATAAAAATTAAAAAGACTAAAGTAGTTGCCTCCTTTGTTTCTAATGATATTGGTATTGTCAATCCCCGGCAACGGCGCCAAAAACTTGATGGGCTACGACAAGTGTACCGGATCGAAGCAAGTAATAATAAAAACGGCAAGTAAATTAGCGAGTATTAAACTCAGGAATTGGGAAACCAAGTACAACTTCACAAATTAAACAACTATTTTAGACTAAGAAATAAGTGTGAATAGATTTCAAGAAAATAAAAGAAACAATAAAATATAATAAAATATTTTTGGGATTTTAAATATGAAAAAGAGATTTCCAAGAATTAGGTTACCAACAAGACTGCTCATACTACTAAATTGACTACCCGTCTTGTTAATTATCAAAATTACTCTGAAGGTGAATTTATCCTAAGTAAGTTAATGTTCCCTCTCGAGATACAAGAACCGTGCCCAATTAAACCAACCCCTACTCTCGTGGTAATTGTATTTAAATTGAACCCATTAAGATTCGTGATAATTCAATGGTACCCTCGAATGACCGCTTCTAACTCTCGTGATTTAATTCCTAAGTTCAATCCCTATAGATCCAATACCTAAGTTCACCGCTAGGTTCCTCCTTAGAGTATCTATGACATGCAAATAAGTGCACACCAAATTCACAAGTAATTCATGCAATAGGAATCAAATCGAAAGCAAATTGTAATTAATAAAGGGAAACCATCAATTGATAACATAAAACAGGTCTTGGGCATAGCCCCAATCCCTAGAAATAAAAAAGACTACTCAAGCATTGTCATGGTCATAGCAACCTTGAATAACAAAAGCATAAAAATCCTAAGAGAAAAGAAGAAATTGAGAAGAAGAGAAATCCTAATTTTTGCCTAAGGTAGCAGCCCAAGTGGATCCTATTTTTGAGCCTAATTGCTCTATTTATAGAGTAGGGTAACTTGAATCCTAAGCAATTACAAAATCAGATCAAATCAGGTTTTAAAAATTTCAGATATTGCGCGTCACGGCCGTGATGGCTGTCACGGCCAGGCCGTGACAGATTCTGTCTTGGAAGACTTGGCATTGTTTGGCCTGTCGCGGCCGTGATGGCCATCAAGGCCTGGCCGTGACAGGTTCTGACTTCTGTTTACTTTTCTTTTCAGCCTTGCTCGATCATGGCCGTGACGACTGTCACGGCTAGGCAGTGATGGGCTCTGTTTGGCTCGGTTTTCTTGCTTTTCAAGCTCCATCTTCATGCAAGCTCCACCATGGTTGATCATGAACATTTTAATCTTCGTTTCCAAATCAATATCTCCAAATTAATTGCTAAATCTTCTCATATCATTTATTGATGTGTTAGGCAATTAGTATCCAAATCCAAAAAGATTTGGATCCAATCCTTTATCTCATTGCCAATTGAATTATCTTTTAATCATAATAATTCAAATCCAAATTGATTTGGATTCAAATCCATCATGTGGGCCCTTGCAATTTACTTGGTAATCTTCAATTTAATTGATTTCCATTCTTTTCTTCTTGATACTTTCCTAAAAATAAAAAATAAGAATAATATCAGAAAATTAATAAAAATCTAATTAAAATTAATTAAATACACACATTGACTCTAAAATAAATAAAATAGGAAAACAAAGTCTAATATGGGCTAAATCAAGCATTCAACAAAATTTAATTGATGAAATTTATTCTAAAATAATAGGTAAAACATGATAAGACAGTGGATTATCAATTACCAATGCATACGAGTTACCACCAAAGCTTTTGGTTCTAGACGAACCAAATAAATCCATGTGTAAAAGTTGCAAGGGTCTAATTGTTGAAACAATGTTCTTTGGTTTCAAAGAGACCTTAACTTGCTTTCCTTTTTGACACGCGTCACATAGTCCATCTTTTACAAATTTCAGTTTAGGCAAGCCAACTACAAGATCTTTACGAATCAGTTTATTCAGGTGGTTCATGTAAATGTGTACAATTCTTCTATGCCAAAGCCAATTCTCTTCTTCTTTTGAAGTAAGACAGCATGCAGTATTTGAAGAGATATGATCTAAATCAAGCATATAGATGTTATCTGTCCCATGTCCAATTAATTTCAAATTTCATCATGCTGATTTTCTATTAAGCAACTATTGGAATTGAATTTTACTTTGAAGCCTTTGTCACATAGTTGACTGATACTTAATAGGTTATGTTTCAGTCCCTCAACATATAGTACATCCTCAATGATTGTTGTTGAGTCACTTCCAATGTTGCCAATGCCATTATTCTCCCTTTATTGTTGTCTCCATAGGTAACACTACCACTTGACTTAGGGGTAAAGGAAATGAACTTTGTTTTGTCTCCAGTCATGTGCTTGGAACAGCCACTGTCAAGATACCATTTCACATTCTTGGATTTCCAACACACCTACAAAATAGAATCATGTTTGTGTTTTAGGTACCCCAATCTGTTTGGGTCCTTTTGAGTTAGTTGCAGCAATAGTTCCTTTAGGAACCCATATATACCTAGAGTTATTGTATGCTGATTTTCTGTATTGGCATGTAGAAGCTGTGTGACCTTTTCTAGCACAAAAATTGCATTTAACAAATGGTGTGTTTGATGTCTTAGGTGCAGCAAAAAATTTCTTGAAAGATTTTTCATGTATCTTAGGTTTATAGCCTATTCCATCCTTATCATAAACACACTTTTGCTGTCCTAATAAAGCATTCAAGTTATCTCTACCATTTATGAACTTGGCTAAGTCATTTTTCAGTTTTTCAACTTCTTTAGTCAATGCACAACACTTAGAATAGTTAGAGTTAGATGCAATCAAGACCTTAATTCATTCAAGTAATGCATTCAAGTTGTCTTTATCACTAGTAATTCTAGATAGATCACCATTCAAATGATTTATATGTTTCTCCAACTTAGGACAATTATCACATATAGGTGGTTCCAAAACAGTAGCCAATCTTTCTTTTAAAGCACAATTTTCTGTTTTTAATTCATGTAGCTCTTTGTTTAAAACAGAATTTTTCTCTTCTAGGCATGTGATGGTTTTCTTAGACTTGATTAGCAATCTAGCAAGTCTAATGGATTCTTTATGAAGTTCTTCAAAAGCATTTTGTAATTCATCATAAGAAGGTAATTCATCTAGGTTAGAATCATTTACCTCATCATCTTCTTTATGAAGATGAGCAGTTAAGCACAAGTTTGATTTTTCATCATTGGAATCATTAGTTGAGCCAAGATTGTTATCCTCCCAATCTGTGTATGCACGTTTAAGTTTCTTTTCCTTCTTAAGCTTTCTGTCAACCTTTGTAGATTTTACAGCTTTGAATGTGACGATTCTATTGTTCTTGTCTTCTTCTTCACTTAGCACCAATCTAGTCAATTCCATTTCGTGTTCTTGTAGCTTTTCAAAGAGCGCGGCAATTGACATTGTTGAAAGGTCTTTGGATTCTGAAATTGCAGTTACTTTAGGTTGTCATTCTCTACCTAGGCATCTCATGACTTTGTTAACTTGATCTTCATTGGAGATTGTCTTTCCAAGTGCAGCCAATTGATTCACAATGTGTGAGAATCACATTTGTATAACGACTTAAAGCAGATGTTATAATATTCTTAGCACGTGTATTATATTGAACTCTTTTCTTATCATCCTCATTCCATTCAGTTTTAGGCTTATTTCTTGGAGCACCATTAGCATCTATAGTAGAGGGGACAAATGGTCCATTTTCTACTGCATCCCAAATGTCTACGCCTGCTGCCTCAAGAAATATTACCATTCTTTCCTTCCAATAGATATACTCAGATCCATTGAAGGCAGGAGGGCGTGCAAGGGAAGCCCCTTCATTCAAACAATCATTGGAAGCCATACTCTTATAGCTGTTAAGACAAACTTAAGAGTTTAGCACTGATGCCAATTGTTTTTTTGGCTTCACGACCCAAGAGGAGGGGGGGGGGGGGGGGGGGTGAATTGAGTTTTCAAAAAATCTTTCCCTCTTAAAAACTTTTCACAAACTTTTCAAATTAGGGTTGTGGATTTGTGGCCTCAGGATCTTTTACAAAACCAATGAGGGGTTTATATAAAATCTTGAATTGGAAGATGATGAAGATAAGAAAGATTGATTCTTGAGAAAGATTAATTCAGAATAGGTTCGGGTTCAAAACTTAATAATAACGAAATACAGAAACTGATAAAACCTTTAAAGATTAAGAACAAGTTATGCAAGTTTCAGATACAAGCATTAACAATCAAGAACGAACTTGCAGGTTTCAGTTTCAGTGATTAGTTCAGTTTCAGCAATCAAGAATGGTTTTGATCAACTCAGTTTTGAATGCAGATAACACAGACCTGATTACAATCAAACTCAGGTTTCAATACAGTTTATACAGATCAATAACAGAAATTATATTGAACTTTAAACATCAAAATCACGGGTTCTTGATCATAAACAGAAATTAAAGAGTTTGAGTTTAGAGATACCACACAACTAGATTTATCCTGGTTCAGTCACCACCACTGTGACCTATATCCAGTCCCCACTCCACCTGTAGGATTTCACACACTAACACACAAAGCTTTAGCCAGCTAGCTTGAAAAATCTTTAGGCCACAAAGCACTCCTTCACCTCGAGATACCACACTCTTGTGAAGAGCCTGAATGTTCTTCCTTAGGGATACCTCACCCTAATCACTCAGAGAGACTCCCTATCTCTTTACAATCGAAAAGTAAAAACAAAAGTTGATTCCTAACTCTCAATAGTCAGATAAACAAATTGAAGCACTTATGAAAACGAAACACTCTTTTCACAATAAGCTCAATGAAGACGATGAATGATATGTGTATTGTATTCGATATGTTATTCGTTATGTTATTTGTAAAAAGTGTTCCTTTGATCCCTCTTTATATAGAAAACAAGTTATAGTCATTGGGATCAATCAAAACAGATTTGGATATGATAACATAATCTGTTTTCTTGATTCTCGTTCTTGAAATAAGATTCTTCATCAGCTCTTATAGAATTCGCGTCCATTTAAAAATAAGCGCGTCCATCTTGAAAATAAGCGCATCCATCTAGCCATTTAAGATTTTACATTCGGACGGGCTAGTAGACAAGCTCCATATGCCACGTCATTTGATGGATCTTCTCATTAAGATCTTATCAAGTCCAAAGACTTGTGTGGACGAGCGCTTCTGTCACCTTAGTGGACGAGCGCTTGTGTTACTTTAGTGGACGGGCGCTTGTATCCCTCTAGTGGACGAGCGCTTGTATCACTTCAGTGGACGAGCGCTTCTGTCACTTGTGGACGAGCGCTTGATCACTTGTGTTCACTTGATGTTGGACGAGCGCTTTGTATTACTTCATTGTTGGACGAGCGCTTTGGACTAGCGCTCTTATTTCCCTCCACGTTCCCTTCTTTGCACTGACACTTGTATTTTGGTTTCTTTTCTTAGTCTTCGTTCAAGCACCATTTCTTATAGATTCATAGTATGACTCATAAGTTTAATCCCCTAATACATCCGTTAAACAACGCTTACCCAAATTAATTGTGAAAATATTTAATAATCTTTATAAAACTCATTTTACCCCTTTAAACAAGTTAAAAGAAAAAAAAATCTTCACTTTTTATTATTTATTTTTTTATAAACAATATAACCCCCCCCCCCCCCCCCCTCCCAAAAAAAAAAAAAAAGAGAGATGTGAGTTAAGTCATTCATTACCACTCACAAGATACAACTAAAATTATGATTTTGACATTTAAGTGCAAGCATATACAGACCTTCAAAATCTTGCAGCGACCATTACCCAGGATAAAAGTAATTCTTGGTCCATATGAAATGATGCTAGCCATTTGGATATCTGCTTCTTTAAAAAAAACTATTAGTAGTAAAAAAAGGATATAAACCAAAAAAAAAAAAAACAGAGAGACAGAGCATTTCATTCAAGAAATGAAAAGTATTTAGCATTTGTCACACCCTTGTCCAGCCATGTATCAAGACCACCGTCATCATATTGGATTTGCTTCAAAGCTTCAACAATAAACTTGCTATCTCCCGCAAGATAAAAAAACAACTATGATAAAAATGACTTTCGAGTAAAAATTAAATGCATTCCTAAACTTCAAACAAACCATGAGCAACTTAAGGAGAGGATGAAGAATATCATAATGTGAAGTCACAACACCAGATCAAGCAAGTTGGAATATCAGACACCTCACATGATGCCAACTTGAAAACTGAAAACAAGATTCACAATCTCCAACAAGATACGGTAATGCATACTAAAAACCAAATAAAAGAGAGAATGAAACAACTAGCTCATATGCATCCAGCTAACATGGATGTCAACTGCGGCTAAGTTTTTCTTAAGGGAAAGGGACTCCTTTGCAACTTTCTCTGATGGGTGGAGCACTAAAATGGATCTGGGTTGGAGTTTTGGGCTGAGGAAAATGGGTCCAACAAATGGGTAGAGAACTTGCTTAATTTCCTTTTCTTTAGCCCAAACAAAATAGTAAAACCCGCAAGACAAGAGGTAGCAAAATATCTTTTTGAAATTTTTTTCTTTCTAATCTTTGGAATAAAATAAAACTAAAAAAAATGTCATTTATGATTTTTATTTATTTTCACTTTTTTTGGATTTTAGTAAATTTTTGTAAAAAAATAAAAGGGACTCGGTCAAAATGGAGTGTTCACACTCTCCCTCCCCTTGAACCTCTTAAAGATTCTTGGTGCTTTCTCTTGCAATTGGAGAGTAAGTCACGCGTTAGTGTCAATTAAGATAATCTTGTAAACCCTTTGCTAATCTCCTTTTTGTTTTCTTCAATTGGGGATTAATTACTCCTTCTTTATTTGATGTTCTTGACCAAGATCCATTGAACCGTTCGAGTGGACCAAGCTTGGATTCTTTCAAAGTGACCGTAGATTAGACCGTTGATAAGCGGTTGGTTTATCAAGTTTTATAGCTAGAAAGACCATGGTTTTTGTGCCTATTGAGCGATTTAACCTCGCTAATTACCCAAATTTAGCTTCTATTGTCTTGAAGCAACGTTTTGAGTCACTTAGGTAATTTTTAGGATATTTTGGTGATTTTTGTGTCAATAAAGCATTATAATGATACTTTTATTTTCAGGTTAAAAGTGAAGCTCGAGAAAGCAATAAAAATTGGGGAAAACAAGCAATAAAGCAGAAAGAGGAATCTCGTCCCGCGAGACAGAGCTGCAGCTGATCAGTAATTTGGCCACCATTCAAGCTCGCCTCGCGAGACAGACAACAGGAAACTCTTAATTGCTCTGTCTCGCCCCGTGAGACAGCTCTCACCCTGGGAGAGTTCAAACTCAGATAGGAGCCAAAACAAAGTACTCGCCCCGGGAGCACCTGATGGCCCTGCGAACGGGCATTGATTCAGAATTTGATAAATTGCTTGTTTTAGTATGAATTACGGATCCCAGTTTTAGATCTACTTCTTGTTTCTCTTGGATCTCCCCTAGTTTTCTTAGGCTTATTTCAATTGTAATGCACTCAATTATTTTGGATTTGATTATGTCTGAGATGAGGAACTAATCCTCCTTCCGAGGGAACGATGAAGTCGCTCACGACGACATAGTAATTCAATGTTATGTTTTCTTATTCCCTTATCTCATCTCTTGTTTTATAATTTCGAATTGATTACGTTAATCAAAAGAGCTCGTGGTTAACTAGTCAAGTTCAATGAGTCCCACCGGAGATTCGTGCTTTTGTACTTGAATTAGGAACACCAATTGAGTATTGCTAGACTTAGAATAGGAGAATGGTGCAATCGATATAGGGAACCAATGGCTTAATGAATCTAATTTGTGGGTCGTCGTATAGATATATAGTCGATTTGCATGTTTAGGTGTTTCCTTTTGTGCTCCACCGAGACATTAGGATAACTTAGGGTTCCTGGCTGGCAAAGAAATTGAACTTAGGGATAAGAGATAATCATTTGGGTTGTATGCTTAATTGGGTAGGTGGATTTGGGACCTTAGACCTCCTAATCATAACTGAATCTTGATAATTGTTTGTTTCCTTTTTGATATTTGATAACTGATTTAGATAACATTTTTTATCTCAACCACTCTTCCACAATTGACTTGGTCAAACTTTGATTATATTCTTTGAATTTGGATTAATTGGCCACCCAATCCCTGAGTTCGATACTCGGTAATCACTTACGATTTTATTATTACTTGCTTCGATCCAGTACACTTGCCGAAGCCCATCAAGTTTTTTGCGCCATTGCCGGGGATTGGCATAAACAATTTTCTTAATTTAAGGAAAACAATTCTTTTTGAACAAGCCAATTTTTCTGAATATTTTTCTCTTTAAACTTCTTTGATTTCACTTGGTCTTGTGAGTTTTGTTGTATGCGAGGTACCGTTCCACTGGAAGAATTGCTATACGACCCAGAAATTCGTAGGACTGAGAAAAGGTTGAGGAAGCAACTAAGAGAGCAAAGGAGACTCGAAGCAATACAATCCATCAATCTTGAAGGGATGGCGGAAGAAAATCCACCTGCTTACAAGCCTCTCAACAAGTACACTCTTCATAACTTGGAGTATTATAGCTCTACTATTGTGAGGCCCATTATCAAGGCTAATGCATTTGATATCAAGCCGTCGGTGTTGACTTTAGTGAAAAAACATCAATTTGATAGGATTGCACATGAGGATCATCACAGGCATATATCGCGATTTTAGGAGATATGTGACATCTCGAAGTATACTGGAGTTTCAGACGATGCTTATCGCTTGCACCTATCCCCTTTCTCTCTCCGGGATAGAGCACATGATTGGTTGGATTTGAACATGGATTGAGCTAGCATCACCACTTGGGAGGGCATGGCTGCTCAGAAATTTTTGACTAGGTTCTTCCCTCCTCAGAAAACGGGCCAATTGCAGAAAGCCGTCACTTCTTTCAGGCAATATGAAAATGAAAATTACAATGAGGCCTGGGAGAGGTATAATGTGCTCTTAAGGAGGTGTCCGTCTTCTTCATTTGACTTAGTAGCAAAGGTGCATAATTTCTTCAATGGTTTGAGAGGCTCTTCTCAAATGACTTTGGATGCCTCAGCTGGAGGTTCCTTTTCTTGCAAGTCAACGGAGGATGCATGTGCATTATTGGAAAAGATGGCTAAAAATGACTATAACCGCATAAAAGATGAGCATAATATGCAGCAACCTCCTAATGCACCTCTTCAAAATTCTTCCGGGCTTAGTGAAACATATATTGAAGCCATTCTTGAGTAGAACGCACTTCTAAAGAAGCAGAATGAGGCACTTACTAGCAAGATGAAGGTGAATGCGGTGCGGGAAGGATGGCCTCCGGGTTGTGATTTTTGCAATGGGGATCATGATGGTGAGTGTTGTCCGGGTAACTTTTCTCAAGAGCATGTGGACTCGTGTTACAACTTCTATGACATAGTGCCACAGCACAATGATTATCATAGGAACATGCAGAATAACTACCATCAGGGGCAAAATTGGAACATCAAGAGGGATCATCCGGGTTTTTATTGGGGCAACACTAGTGGTGGTTTAGCCAGGCGACAACAACATCAAAGGCAGAACTACGGGATTCAACAACACAATACTCAGCAAAGGGTCCCAAGGCCAAATCAATTGCAAATCGCGGATGGGAACAAGAAACCTTGGGAATTGGCTCTTGAGAATACCAGGGCAACCATTGAGAAGTTGACAGTGCACACAGACACAACCAATGATAAGTTGGCAACTCATACAGGTGCAACGATCCAGAATCTTGAGACTCAGGTAGCACAGCTTGCAATGCAGTTGAACGAGCGTCTTCCAGGCTCTTTTCTGGGTAATACAGAGAACAACCCCAAGAACTAATGCAATGTCGTGTCAATTCGAAGCAGGATGGTTTTGGAATCATTTGGGGGTGCAAATAGTTCTCTTGAAGTTGAAATTCCAGAAGTACCACAAGTGGAGACAGAGCAAGCTAGGGAAGAAGTGGCTGGTGAGAAGGTGTCAGAGCAAGAGGGGAGATTGAAATTAGTAGATGAGGATTTCCGGAGGAAAAAGTGGGTTGAGCCCAAGGATCTCCCTCCTTACATGAAAGTGCCATATCCAGGGCGTTTGAAGAAGACTTTGCAAGATAAACAGTTGTCTAAGTTCCTTGATGTTTTCCGTAAGCTTCAAATCAATATTCCATTTGTGAAAGCCTTGGAACAAATGCCATCTTATGCTCGGTTTATGAAGGATCTTCTCTCCCAGAAGCGGAAGATAGTGGATGAGGAAACGGTTGCTTTAACCGATGAGTGTAGTGCAATCCTTCAACGAAAGCTACCACCAAAGTTGAAGAATCTGGGGTCATTTAGCATACCGTGCACCATTGGAGAGATGACTTTTGGGAAGTCTCTTTGTGACTTAGGGGCAAGCATCAACTTGATGCCCCTATCTATAATGAGGAAGCTTGACATTCAATAGGCCAAAGGGAATATGATGTCAGTTGTCACTCCAACTAGCGGATCGTTCTATTAAATACCCCTATGGGATGGTGGAAGACTTGTTAATGAAATTGGATAAATTCATCTTTCCGGCAGATTTTGTGAT
Source organism: Sophora flavescens (assembly GCA_030762895.1). NCBI lineage: Eukaryota > Viridiplantae > Streptophyta > Magnoliopsida > Fabales > Fabaceae > Sophora > Sophora flavescens. Next base: position 172,978,578 of record CM061064.1, on the reverse strand, counting down.
CCTAGACATGGATGAAGATGCTGAAATCCCTCTCATATTGGGTAGGCCTTTCTTGGCTACAGGGCATGCATTGATAGACGTGCAACAAGGAAAGATCACACTTCGGGTGCAAGATGAGAATGTATTCTTCAATGTGTTTGAAGCAATGAAGCATCCAGTTGAGCAAGCTAGTGTGTATAGCATAGATGTGGTGGAGCCAATTATGAAATCCTTTGCCACACAAGAAGAACATGGTTCTACATTTGCAAAAGTGTTGGTAAAATGCCATGTTGATGATGAAGATGGGGAATTTTTGGAGGATGCTGAATTTCTTGAGTGTTTGAATTATATGGAAGCATTACCAATTCTCCCCAAGGAAGAATGCCAAAAAGAAAAGCTTGACAAGGAAGGAGCGGGAGAGGACAACAAGACACCAGAGTTGAAGCAACTCCCAACTCACTTAAGGTATGCATTTTTGAGTGGGGGGGACATCACCCGGTCATCATTAGCAATGCCTTAAAGAAGGATGAGGAAGACAAGCTCTTGAGGGTTCTTAGGGAACACAAATCCACCATTGGGTGGAAGACTTCGGAATTAAAAGGAATAAGTCCCTCATTGTGCATGCACAAAATTTTGATGGAGGATGATTATAAACCAGTCACAAAGACGGTTAAATCCCATCATGAAGGAAGCAGTGCGCAAAGAGGTGTTTAAGCTTTTAGATGCCAGAATCATCTATCCAATCTCGGATTGTAATTGGATTAGCCCAATTCATGTGGTCCCAAAGAAAGGTGGCACAATCGTGGTAGTCAATGAGAACAACGAGATAATGCCAACTAGGACCGTCACGGGATGGAGAGTTTGTGTTGACTATAGAAAGCTTAATGATGCAACAAGGAAGGATCACTTCCCGCTTCTCTTCATTGATTAAATGGTTGAGAGGTTAGCCGGATATGAATATTATTGTTCTTAGATGGGTGTTTCAATTATAAATAAATTGTGGTAGATCCAGAGGACCAAGAAAAGACGGCCTTCACATGTCCTTATGGAGTCTTTCCTTATAGGAGGATGCCTTTTGGGTTGTGCAATGCTCCGACAACTTTCCAAAGGTGCATGCTCTCTATCTTTTTGGACATGGTGGAGAAATTCATTGAGGTATTCATGGACGACTTTTCGGTCTTCGGAACATCCTTTGACATTTTCTTGAAGAACTTGGCTTGTGTGCTCGAGAGGTGTCAAGAAACCAACCTTGTGCTAAATTGGGAAAAATGCCACTTCATAGTTTGAGAAGGCGGGTTTTGGGGTACAAAATCTCCCAAAATGGGATTGAGGTAGATAGAGCCAAGATCGAGGTGATCGAGAAGTTACTCCCACCAACAAATGTGAAGGGGGTAAGGAGTTTCTTAGGACATGCCGGCTTCTACCGACGTTTCATCCGAGACTTCTCCAAACTAGCGAAACCACTATGTGACCTTATCGTGAAGGATGTATCCTTTGAATTTAATGTTTCATATTTAGATGCTTTCAATACTTTGAAACATAAGCTTGTCACCGTACCCATAATCACTACACCTAATTGGGAACTACCTTTTGAAATCATGTGTGATGCAGGTGATTATGGGGTGGGGGCGGTATTAGGACAGAGGGTGGAAAAGTTAGCTCATGTGATTTACTATGCAAGCAAAGTTTTAAATGAGGCACAAGCTAACTATTCCACACTGAGAAAGAACTCCTTGTAGTGGTTTTGGCACTTGATAAGTTTAGATCTTATTGTAGTAGGGTCTAAGATTATATTTTCACCGATCATGCGGCCTTAAAGCACTTGATAGCAAAACAAGATGCCAAACCAAGACTAATTCAGTGGATTCTTCTTTTGCAGGAGTTTGATCTTGAGATTAGGGACCGGAATGGTTCGAAGAATGGAGTAGCGGACCACTTGTCGAGGTCGATTAATCCCAACACCGAGGAGAAATTGCTAGACATCAAGGAAGAATTTCCGGATGAGAGATTGTTTGCAATTTTTGAAAAAGTTTCTCCTTGCTTCGCGGATATGACCAACTTCAAGTCATCAAAGGTGGTCTCAGAAGGATTGACTAAGCAACAAAGGAAGAAGTTCTTCTCGGATGCAAAGTATTACATTTGGGAAAACCCATTCCTTTTCAAGTAATGTGTGGATGGATTCTTGCGGAGGTACATTCCCCATGAGCAAATTAGGGACGTGTTGTGGCATTGCCATGGCTCAGACTACAGTGGAAACCATGGAGGAAAGAAGAATGCGGAAAAGGTCCTCCAAAGCGGGTTTTATTGGCCTACTCTCTTCAAGGATGCACACATATTTACAGAAATGTGTGACCGTTGCCAACGGGTTGGAAACATCTCAATGCGGCATGAACTTCCTCTCCAAATCATGTTGGAGGTAGATATTTTTGATGTTTGGGGGATAGACTACATAGGACCATTTCCACCATCATTCCTCTTATCAATACATTTTGGTAGAGGTGGACTATGTGTCAAAGTGGGTGGAGGCGATTCCAACAACAACGGATGATGCGCGGGTAGTCATAGAGTTCTTAAGGCACAACACCTTCACAAGGTTTGGTTTCTCAAGGATTCTAATTAGTGATGGTGGTTCTCATTTTTGCAACAAACAAATGAATCACCTACTAGAGAGATATGGGGTCAAACACAAGATAGCAACTCCTTACCGTCTACAAACAAACGGGCAAGTCGAAGTATTCAATGGTGAATTGAAGCGTATCCTTGAGAAAATTGCCAACTCTTAGCGGAAGGATTGGGCAAAGAAAGTGGATGATGCTCTTTGGGCATATATGACCGCTTTCAAAACACCAATTGGAAGATACCCTTACAACTTGGTGTTTGGGAAGGTGTGTCATTTGCTGGTGGAGTAAGAGCATAAGTCATATTGGGAAATCAAAGAACTCAATTATGATTTGAAGACCGGTGAGAATAGGCTACTTGACTTGAATAAATTGTTGGAGATCCGCATGCAAGCATATGAGAATACTAGGATTTACAAGGAGCGGACTAAGGCATGGAATGACAAGCACATCTTGCCTAGAAGATTTGAACCGGAGGCGGGGGAGTGGGTGCTTCTCTACAACTCTAGGTTGAGACTCTTTCCGGGAAAGTTGAAATCACGATGGTCTGGACCTTTCAAGATCCATATTGTTTTCCACATGGAGTGGTAGAATTAGAGGGCAATGAACCTGGATATATCTTCAAGGTAAATGGCCAAATGCTCAAGCACTACTATGGAGAAGCATTTCAAAGGGATCACCAAATTTTCATGCTAGACTAGCCCTTCGGGGGTGACTTCCGTCAGGCTCAGGACGTTAAACAAGCGTTACTTGGAAGGCAACTCAAGCTTTATATCCTTGTTGATGCATTTATAGAGTCATAAAACTTAGGGTCCTTAGTTAGGAATTTGCATTTAGGAAGAATTTAGGACTTAGCTGCATTTAGGAATTAGGGGGCAGAAAATTGTCTCTGGCTCGCCCCGCGAGCCAAAAAGATGTCAAAAATCTTGTCTCTGGCTCGCCACGCCAACCATGTCTCGCCTCGCGAGACATGGGAAACTGCAAAGGCACCTCATTGCACGCTCGCCTCGTGATCTATGTTTCTCCTCACAAGCCAGAGGTCCAGAAATTAGACCCTTGCTGTAACAGCTTGATTTTAATTATGTTGTTCAACCGGTTAAAATATAATTAAATTATATTTTAACTTGAGAGTTAGAAAGTGTTTTTGATTAAAATAAAATCATATTCATAGTCTACTTTATGGTAGAGGGTTACGGTAAAATTTTCGGTTGAAAATTCAGACGAAAGCCGGTCTGCGTTTTCACTGCCGGTACAAGTTTACTGTGCAGAAAACATAATTTTGACCCGTGAACGCGACAATTAATGTTTTTAATATGTTTCCTTCAACTTTGGTTATTTTGAAATTTTTCGTTCAAAAATATAATATAATATTTTATTCGGGCGAAAACGTCGGAAGAATTACGATCGGAAAATACAATCGGGTACAAAATGGAGCAGATTAGGGAGCACAAAAAAGTGAAATGACTTGATGGGACTTGATGGAAATGGGTTATGACACACTCCAAAAGTGTGATCATCACACTTTTCAAATTATAACATATTATATTCTAAAAGCCTATTTTTCTCTCTCTTCTCAAACCAAACAAGGCACAAGGTCAAAACTTGCTCTCCAAGCTCATTCCTCTCTCCCCAATTTCGTGCCGCTCTCTCCTTTGTCTGTATATACACATCTCATTTTCACTTCATCATCTTCCTTCTTCAAACTCCATTAAACCTTCATCTTCTTCCTTTCTTCTAAAAGTTCAAGCTCTTAAAGCTTTAGTTTTTATTCATCTTTTCTACTTAAGTTATTCATTAAAGTTCTTCCTTATACTAAGGGCAATGCTATCATATGAATCTTTTTACAAGTTTCATCTTTTATTTCTTAGTTTACTTTATGTGTTCTTTATATGCTTTAAACTTCTAAAATCTCTCTAAAATGGTAGAAAACTCCTTTTGAGTTGAAACCACTTTCTATAGTCTTGTATTAACTTATATTTTCACATACTAAGAGGTTGTGTAAAACAAAAATCTCTACCTATCTCTTCCAATGAAGGATGAATGCTTGCATTTGTGACCTAGGAAGTTTTTGTTTCAACTTTTGGAATATTATCACGTGTTTGAGTTTCTAACTATCCATTGATCTTAAATCTCTAAATCTTGGAAGTTTTGATAGCTTGTTCCTATGATGGCTGAAAATATGAATAAGTAAGCCTAGGATACTATGTTTCAACTTTCCAAGTATGATCATGGATTTAGAACTCTTAATACCTCGTGATTCTAAACCTAAGAGTTATTGTTAAACAAATAATATTTTCCTCATCATCCTATGATGGCCAAAACTTAGTGTTTAGGTTCTAGGATGTTTGAGTTTTTATTTTTCCAAAATGATCATGGACTTGAGCTCCATAAGATATTTGGATGCTAAGTCTAAGAGATTGGAAAGTTTAAGGATTTCTAACTTGTTTATTCTATGTTATTAAAGCTAGGATGTATTACTTTCATTTTTCCAAATGATCATGGACTTGAGCTCCATAAGATATTTGGATGCTAAGTCTAAGAGATTGGAATGTTTAAGTTTCCATTGTTTTCCAAAATGATCATGGACTTGAGCTCCATAAGATATTTGGATGCTAAGTCTAAGAGATTGGAAAGTTTAAGGATTTCTAACTTGTATTCTATGTTATTAAAGCTAGGATGTATTACTTTCATTTTTCCAAGATGATCATGGACTTGAGCTCCATAAGATATTTGGATGCTAAGTCTAAGAGATTGGAATGTTTAAGTTTCCATTGTTTTCCAAAATGATCATGGACTTGAGCTCCATAAGATATTTGGATGCTATGTCTAAGAGATTGGAAAGTTTAAAGATTTCTAACCTATAAATCCTATGAAGGCCGAACCTAGAAGGTTATGGACCAAGGATACTTTGTTCTTATTTTTCCAAAATGATCATGGTTTTGAGCTCCTTAATACATATGGATGCTAAACCTAAGAGATTGGAAAGTTTAGTGAATGCTAGCCTATTTTACTAGCCTTGACCGAATACCCTAAGTTTATAACTTAGTGGGATTTTAATTCAACTTTGTTAAGTGATAATTGTTTATGAACTCCTAACACTTAAGGATCATAAATCCATGAGTTGTATAATTTTTGGGAATCTCTAACCCTAAGAACTAGTCTTGGTCGAACCTATACCTTGTGGTTTAGTGTTCTTGTTTGATTTTAACTTGTGATTTTGTGTTCATAACCTTAGACTTCCATCGCGGAGGAAACGAGGACGTTCGTGGTATACCTCTTCGAGCATCTAATCTCCTTACCTTCACAGAAGGTGGAGTTAGTACTTAGTGGTGTGACAACGAGGAGCTTCGAGTTCAGGAGTCCGGTGATAACCTAGGTGGGGGAAAGAACCAACCTATCGTCGGAATGGATAAGTAGTAGATTATATAATAATTGTGTAGGGCGACCTAAACCTTACTAGTAGTCGAGTAATCGACAAGACCAAAATCACATTGGAAACCTTTTTCTGAAAAACCAATGGTGATTCGGGGATTGTAGGTTTATCGATATTAGGTTGATTTTAGATTGTTGATGGCTGATTTGATTTTATTACCTTTATTGAATTAATTTTGTGCTATATGGGTGATATAGGAATATTTTGATTGATATTGTGTTATGCATGATCTGCTTAGTGAATTTTAAGCAAAGATATATATGTTGTCTAAGAGATGATTGTTTTGGGTGTGAGGATAATGATGATTTAGAAGTGCCTAACCTAGATGATGTATGTTAAAGAGGTGTTATGGCATAGAATATGTGTCAAGTTCTAATGGAAGGTTAAGGCACTAGGATGTTGCTAAAACGGGTTGGTGAGATTCAAGTATAGGTGTTGTTGTCCACAACCGTGTATTGTTTATATAATACACAAGGACAAAAGTGTATTGGTAATATAATACACAAGGACAAAGGTGTATTGATAATATAATACACAAAGACGAAAGTGTATCGGTAATATAATACACAAGGACATTTGTGTATTGGTAATATAATACACCGTGTATTGGTAATATAATACACGTAAAACACTTATGTGTATTGGTAATATAATACATCGTGTATTGGTAATATAATACACGTAAAATCAAGAGTTCTCGCGAGACCACTTGCACCTTAGGAAATAGGTGTGCAACTATGGTATCTTTTAGCAGCATGAGATTGGGGGTAGAGGATGATATATTAACTTGAGGGTGATCTGTTAGTTATGTGCGTTGTTTGTCTGTGACAATTATTGTATGATTTACTATGACTCTTTTCCGCTTTTTGATGATAGAACTGTTTCTTATCCCCTATGTTTCTGTATTCTTATGGGTTAATTTACTTATATTAGAAGACCCGATGGAGGATTATGTTGCTGAGGAGTTGGATGGAACTTTGTATGAAACGGAGGTTGCTGAGGAGTTGGATGGATTTCCTTATGAACCAGATGCTGGAGTTCGAGCTATGATCCATGGCGATTAGAGTATAGACATTATGGCCAGTGTGTCTAAGGAGCATTTTTATATTTCCGCTAAGTATGTCTGTTATTAAGTTTATGCCTGTGAGGGATCCTATTGAGAGGATACCCTCAACAGTGTTTTGGTATTGTAATGAACAACTAAGTGTGTATTTACATATGTTAAAGTTATTGTGTTTTAAATTTGTAGAAGTTATATGATAATTAAATAAGTTTTTAATTTTTACGTATTTTCATGATAAGCACGTGATTAAGAATTGATTTAAGAAGGTAATTAATCTAATAAAACTCTGGGGCACAACGCGGTGTCTCACTTGCTGGCTCTCATCGCGAGCACTTGCTCGCCTCACTATCCAGGGCAGCTTGAATAAAAGGAGAATCTCCAAATTCGCGTCGTGTGCACTTACTCGCCTCGCGAATCTGGGAAGATGAAAAGGGGCAGAATCTCTAGATTCTCCCCATGAACCCTTGCTCGCCTCACAAGCCCTCCAAATTAGGGTTTCTAAAATTGGGAAACTTTAAGTTTCGCCTCGCGAAACCGTGTTAGCCCCGCGAGCGAGAAGAATAGAAGTAGCCCCACGAGCAGTATTAGCTCACTTGGGTGAAAATTTTCAAAACTCCCATTTTCTTCTCTCTCGTGCGTGCGGACTACAAGGGCAAAGAAACACCACCCACTTCAATTCTTTCATCACTTCCACACTTAATCATCAAGGTTCTTAAACTTATTTTTCATTATCAAAAGCATAGATTTTGGGTCATTCTCTCCCTATTCTCTCTGGAAAATCTTTGAAAACCCCAGGGAGAGTATTGAATTGAACAAAGCATGTTTGAATGTTCTTGAATCTATTTGTGATATCATCAATATATCAACGTGTTGAGTTGATGATTTTCTTGATTGAAAGATGAATGTGAACATGTGAGTGATGAGAGTGATTTGTGGATATTTAATGATTAAAGTGAGTTCATGTTGTGTATGCCTCTATTTGATGATGTTGAATTGATTACTTTAGAAACCTAAGTTTGGGGTGCTTTGGGAATTTTTAGAGACAATTGCATGACTAAGGGGCTTGGGTTCAATTTCTGGAAAAATTAAGAACGAATTTATGTGTTCTTTTTGATGTTTGGACTGTCTGGGATATATCTGACAAATGGTTTAGGATAGAATTCTGGGTTCTAAACTTTTTTATTGTGATATTGATACTATTGAACTGTATTGGGACTTTTCTAGTTTTTAGGTTATGGCTCCTCCAAAAAATGCTGGAAACACCCTGTGAAGTGCAAGAATCACCAGGCAACTCAGGTGAAGGAGCAAGTGTTCCATGAGGGTCCCGGTTCCTCCTCTAGGAGTGCTTCATCTTCCATCACCTTTCGATCTCCTCTTCATGAGGAGCATTGGGGGTTGGTTAGGAAGAAGGAGATTACTCTAGAAAGGAAGGTGCTTCTCGTAGGGAACACCTACTCCTTCATATCCGAGGATTACTCAAAGGGTCTTGAAAGCGAGTGGTTGTTCTTCAGCCATATCTTCAAGATTAAGAGAATTTAATGCCTCAAGCCTCCCCTGTTCTCTAAGCTGCTTCCTCAACCTCTTCTCGGACCTACGAATCTCTGGGTCGTATAACAAGTCTTCCGGTGGAACAGTACCTCACATACAACAAAAACTCCCAAGACCAAGTGAAATCAAAGAAATTCAAAGAGATAAAAAATATTAAAAAGAAATTAAAAAGAAAATTTGACTTATTCAAATTAACTATTTTATTTAAATAAAGAAAAATTGGCTATGCCAATCCCCGTCAACGGCACCAAAAACTTGATAGGCTCTGACAAGTGTACCGGATCGAAACAAGTAATAAAAATCAAGGTAAGAAATTACCGAGGTCGAACACAGGGATTGGGTGGCCAATTGTTATCAATATTTAAAGGAAGTAGTTAGGATTGACCAAGTCAAGGGAGAGAAGTTTGTTGAGTTTCAAGAAGTTATTATTCAAGTATCAAGCAAGAGCTTAAACAAGAAAATAACAATTATGAAGAAGTTGTGATTAAGAATAGGAAAGATATAAGGTCATGAATTCACCGACCCAATTAAGCATAGATCAAAAGTGATTATTTTCTATCCCTGGGTTCAATTACATGCCACCCAGGAACCTAAAATTATCCTAATGTCTCGGTCAAGCATAAAAGAAAACACCTAAGCATGCCAATCAACTATATCTCTATTCGAAGTTTAACAAATTAGATTCATTAAGTTCTTGGTTCCCTATAATGATTGCACAAATCTCCTATTATATCTCTATCAATATTCAACTTGTGTTCTTAATTCAAGTCCTAAAGCGTGAATCTCCGGTCGGACTCATCACGCTTGACTAGTTAACCACAAGCTCATATGATTAACACAAATAAGGCAGATTAAGAAACGTGAATTGAGAATTAGGGAGTGGAAAACATCACAATTTTACTATGTTGTCATGAGCGGCTTCATCTTTTCCTCGGAAAAGATGACTAGTTCCTCATAGTGTGCTTCAACATCCTCAATACAAAAGAAAACATGAAAATAAAACTCAAAAGTGTATGTAAACCTAAATGAGATGCAGCTCATAGAAAACTAAGGTTGGATCCCTAAATTCGTACATAAACAAGCTATTTATAAGAAACTGACTCTGCGCTCGCTCGTGGGGCGAGCAGGTGCTCTCGGGGGGAGCACTTATTTTTGGCTCCAATATTATTTTGAATCCTCGCGGGGCGAGACAGAACACCTTCATAATTCATGTATCTGGATCGCGGGGCAAGCCTGAAAGATCTCAATTCCTTGCTCAGCATCACCTCTTGTTCACGGGGCTAGCACTGCCTCGCGAGGCGAGCACTGTCTCGCGGGGTGAGCACTGTCTCGCGGGGCGAGACCTTGAAATTCTTATTTTTGCTTTTTTTCTTCAATTTTCCAAGTTTCTTTGAGCTTCACTTTTAACCTGAAAATAAAGAGTAGCACTTAGTGCTTTATTTGACCTAAAATAGTAAAATTACCTAAAAATTACTTCAACGACTCAAAATGTTGTTTGTAGACAATTAAAGCCAAATATGGGCGAAAACGAGATTGAACACGCGTAATTGGTATCAAAATTATGGTCTTACTAGTCACAAAACTAGATGAACCAAAGGTTTATCTGTAGTCTTGTGATGATTCGATCTTAGGAGAACCACGAGACTTATCTGATGAATAAAAGATTCATATGCCTTCAAGCTTGTAAGACTTGTACCGGAAGACTTTTGGAAGATCTCGAATTTGTTCGATGAACGTTCACTCTTGATATTGCGTAAGCCTGATAATGGCAAGATTTGGATGGAATTATGATGTTTTATCGATGGATAAACACCCATCGAATTTTGTATTGCTGCTGTAAGCAATTTCATTGATATGTTAGTTAGGGCCATGAGGCTAGGAGTTGGGCTTACACCTTAATGCGATGTGCGAATCTCACGATGATGATCAGTTTGGCCTTGGAGGTGTCGGGGTTGGAAATACTCACATATGGCTGGTCGGTAGCTCTTCTGTGTCGTGATGATTCAAGCTAATACACCGACATTCTTGACTAAATGTTGTTTTATTCATGGTTTGTGTAGGTATGTTCCCGTAAAACCCGAATTACATGCTTTGTGAATATTGTAGCATTTAGCCTATGGCTGGCGCTGTCGGGAACACGTCCTCCCAATCGCTTTCTCCAAACACACTTAGTTCCATAGAAATATGGGTCTTAGTCTTAGTCACAGTCACCTTGCACAGTGTGTGCATTTGAATATTTATATTTCATAACTTCATATTTATGTTGATTGCTACTTTATACATTGATGGTATTCTATGTTTGAGAATACATGATAATATGACACACACACACACACGCTCGTACATATAAGCTTTATGTTGTATCACGTTGTTTTTACATCTGCTATATGTTGTGTTGATGAACGATAATCTCATTTCATTCTTGTATTGCCCTACTATGCGCCTCTATTGTCTTCTGAGAAGATTACAATGTTAAGGCTTTAGTTGATATTTCTAGCTTCCCTTTTTTACTATCCCGATTTATTCCTCGAAGGAATTGACGTTTGATCACGAGGGCGAACTGGTGGAGTCTCTAGGGTGACCCACTTTCACTGTTCAAATGGTCCAAGATGGTGGTGGTGCTCATGTTTTTCTCATGCCCGATGATCCTCTCATAGAATCAAGTTTGTATGCTGATGGATCGTGGACTGTTAGGTGGTCTAATACCCCGGATCATCCCGTGTCTTTTCCCTTACAAGGGGAAAAAGGTTTACCCTAAGAGAGCTACATCTATAATAACTCCAGTACTGTCTTCTATGACGATGCCAGTAGTGGTCTCAGATAGAGATTCCACTAGACCACGTCAGTTGGTTCATCCTCCTCGTGATATACAAGGAAGACGTAGGGATAGAGTAGGTTATCGGGTTATCCCTATCTGATCGATTCTGCCCTAATCTAAGGAGGGGATGGAGTGAGGATTCAGGGGTCGTGCCGATGGATGAGTTTTAAGTTTAATGTCCTTTTGTGCAGCTTAGGACATCTGAGAGTTGTTTTATCTTTTGTAGAGTTACGTCTCCAAGTACCTTACATTTAGGAGTTGCGTCTCCACATCTTTATTTTGGGTCTGTACTTTTCTATATTTTCTTTATCTAAGTCGGGTTGGGTTTTATGTAAGTCTCCTTTGAAGTTATGTCCTTACATTGTGAAATGTTTTTCTTTTCCAGTGTTCGTATATGTAGTTATAAGTATTTGTATTTATGTCTGTCTTGCGAAAAAGAAAAATTACACCACTTTTTCCTAAAGAATTTTATTAACCCTCTTTTCGACCTTAAAACATCACGTAAAATATAAGCTCGAGAAGGGTGCTATAGTACTGATGAAAGCAACGTAGGAGTGGTGGTTTTGTTGCCTCCGTCGTCTGGTGAGCATGACGTCCCTTCTATAATGAATCAATTTTCTCTACATAAACAAGAGAGTGAAGGAGATGAGAAGGTTCAAGATGTGTTATTGATTGATGTCACGCCCCTCAGCCTTGGGTGCCATGTCGCCCCCCATGTCATGGTCACTTGGACCCTTAATGGGAAAGTAGGACCATTGGTAAATGGTTGGACGAAGACCAACGTTCAGGCCAACGTTGTTAATATTTGTAAACATAAACAACTTATTTGTCACAAAAAAGTTAAGGGACCAAGTTGAAAAAATAATTAAGATAGGGGACTGATAACTCTTAGAAATATGAGTTATCTACTTTCTTTAAGCTAGAACTTTTGTCATCCTTAAGTATTTTATGTGGAAATTTTAGGAGTTTTAACTTAGTTTTGTGGTTATGCTTGAATCTACAAAGTTTAGGTAATTTTATGTTCTTATGTGTTAGGAACATGCTTATGTTATTTATTCTTTCTTTAGGTTTTTGCTGCAACAAGTTTATCCCTGCTAGTAATTGCTCTACAAGTTTTGTGGCATCTGTATGCAAGTTCCTCTTGAGAAAAGGACAAGTGCTGGACACATTTTCTATCTCATGCCGGGGCGCTCCATTTTATTTAGGACGTGGGCCAGACAAGCGTCTAGGGATCCGGGTTATTACACTCTAGGAAATGGGCCAAGAGCTTGAATTTAATACTATTATTTGTTGGCCCAAAAGTAGGAAAGAGGGGAGAGCCCTTAAAAACCCTAAACAAGGGCACCCTCTCTCATTCTTACATATCCATTATGATATTCCCTGGCCTAGGAGCAGCCACAAGTGATCCCTTAGCTCTCCATTGTTCATTTTTCGTTTCTCCTCCATTGTAATGAATCATTCTTTCATTTTATATTTCATTTTTGGTTTTTGTAAGCTCATTATGAGCTAAACTTGTTGTAGCTATGGGTATGTAACCTTGTAATGAATGTTTAGCTGATTTTATTTGAAGTTGCGCTACTGCATTTTCTCTTAACTTGTGCGTTAATGTTGTTTATTTGAGCTTGATCAACTTAAGTAAATGTTAAGCTTGCTGAACTTGGAGAAGTTAAGTAAAGTGGAATTACTTAAGAGATAAGGGTTAAGTCACTAATTGGAAAATTAGTTGATGTTGAATAGATTAGGAATAATCATTAAAGTCCTTAAGCAATCTGGAACATGCTCATTTATAAAAGGGTGTAATTAATATGACTCTAGGAATAGAAAGAAATTAATGAACCTTTTCTTCTAAGTGTTGGAAAACACTAATTTAATTTCATGGAGCTAAATGTTGCAGCATCTGTAGAGCATAAATAAGCTAAACTGAAATTACAGGGGATCATGCCTATAATTTTTTTAACACTACTGTTCACATCCTCGTTTATTTTCTTGCTCTTTAAGTGCTATGTTTATTTGTGTTATTTTACATATTGAATATAATCACCTTCACACACTATTTTTGTTGCCTTTCTCATCTTAGCTAAAAAGAACCATTAATTAATCTGAATTTTGGTAATTGTCAATACCATTATAATCCTCGTGGGAACGATCGTTTTTACACTATTACTACTTATTGGGATTGTGTACACTTGCACATACTTATCACATCTGTTTTTAAGGCAAAGGGACCAAAAAACTGATTTTGTCGATTATAGGTGTACCTTTCTCTCATTTAGCAAAGACTAGAAGCTAACAAGTCAGGTCTCGCCTAATATTCATCTGTTAGAAATAGATGCATGCATGGATTCTAAAGGAGATAAAGGAAACTAGTCATCGATCGATGGGGTAATTTAATATAATGGTAGTAGCTGGAATTTTGAATATTTGTCATCTCTTATAACATGGCATTTTTAGTAGTGATGCAGTTGTCATCCTTGATAGCATATAATTTGGCAACGATGGAGTTGTCATCTCTTACAATGTATATCACTTAGATGGAGTTTTACAAGTACTTAGGTACTATTTTTTAACGGGAATAAACATTGTAATAATTATTACACATTATAATTTTATTGATCTATTATTCATGTTCTATTTTCATTAGAAAGCAAAATATGAATCACCAATATTGCTCACCACTGAATATACTGAATAATTCCTATGACCTACATTATATATATATATATATATATATATATATATATATATATATATGGGTGGGGATCCACTTACTCCAAGAATAACTCTAACAAGAGTTATTCCTCTTAATAATTCATAGGGGACATTGTATTTCGACAATCCAACCGTTGAATTAAAACTTATTATTGAGAAACTCCTCAAAGTTTCATAAAATTTCAAAAATATTTGATACTTTATCAAATAAATTTGATTGAACGTATAATACGTTTTCTAAAAATATGAGTAAATGTCGACCATACGATAACATAGCTATGAATGTCTAATTTCTATGAAATTTGGTGTGCATGATTGATAGGATAATATGACAATATTCAACGGTTGGGTTGTTGAAATTCAATGTCCCCGAGGAGTTATCAAGCAAAGTAATTCTAACAAAAGTTACTCTTAGAGTAAGTGCATCCCACCCTATATATATATATATATATATATATATATATATATATATATTCTTTATAATATTAATATAGATATGTAATATAGAAAAGAAAAAAAAAGTCACTCCCTGATGTTAACGTGGCTCTGCCCATAGGCATGATTGGATTCTAAACGATTGGAGCTCCAATAAACGAAATTACTTGCGTGCCCCTTACGAAATTCGTTTCGTACTGTCAAGCACTTTTGGTAAAATATATAGGTGGGAGAAAAAGCTAATAAAGTGAGTCAAAAATTAAATGAGATGATATGATAAATTTAATTAAAGAGCAAGTTTATTGGATTGATTATTTTTTAAAAAAATAAGTAAAGATTTTTAAAATATTTGTGATGTTATTCTTCAATAAAATATAACATGTGTCTAACTTTTTTAGTGGACTCATCATCATTTTAAATTTCCATTAATTAAATTAAACTAAATAATATACTTACTAATAAATTCCTTAATCCGTGTACAAATAGACAGTGATTTGCATTTTATTAGCTGCATTATTTATTTTGTACAACAACAACAACAACAACAACAATAATAATAATAATAATAATAATAATAATAATTCTCCGTACATTGCCTATTTTAGCTAACAAATAATCTATATATTTTAGCTAAAAAATAATTTGTGGCAAATACAACACTTCTTTTTTAGTTCATATATTTAATTAATTCTTTCAATAGTTTAATTTTATAATAAAATAACTTTAAAAATCATTATCTTGTGAAATGTAGTTATTTTGCTTAAAAATTTGAGTAATAGAATCTGTAACAATTCTTAATAAAAGAAATAATCACATTCTTTCCTTGTGATTATTTTTTATAGATAATATTTGTGACACCCTCTACCCCGCATGTATTTATAAAGCGATAACATAGAAGGAAATAATTTAATTTTTCAAAATAAGATAAACACATGCTTATTCTTTATATAAAAAGAAAACCAACGGGTAAAGGATATCACATTGTAACAAGGCCTCAATGCGGAAAATAAAACATAACATAGGTTTTTAAAAGGAAACATAACATAAACAAAACATCAACGAACCCAACCCCGATGTCACATTACAAAGCTGGTATAATCAATCCGATAAACAAATCGGATAAACAAATTGAACTAAACATAAACTAAACTATGAGTAGCGGTTCTTTGGTATCACTCCTCAGCAAGCTGCTCACCGTCCTCTGCATAACCAAATGATACATGCAAAGCAAACAACAAAAGGCGGGGAGTAAGAACCATATATATGAACATAACGGCAACAGGATAGTTGGCAAGATGAACATACAACACATAACAATCATAACATAGTCATCATACCAACACAACAAGCGTATCACAATATAACATCAATCATATAATGCAATATGACTCACTACTCCGAATGCATGTGGATCCATCTACACCAGATGTACGACTTCGGAGTTACATTTCCACATTGGCCCAAAAGCACCAACACCGGGGCAATCCACCAAACCATGGGTCGGACCCCTAGGACAGCCGACGTGTGACACCCTCTACCCCGCATGTATTATAAAGCTTTAAATATAATAGGATAAATATATAATATCATGCATCATCATTTAATTGAAATGGAAGGTACATGGGTGGAAAGGTCCCACATGAACATCAACAACAACGTGGAAATAAAACATAAGTTTTGGGTAAAATAAAAACATAAAGACGCAAAGCAATAACATATCACCCAACCCCGATGTCACATTCAGAGCTGGTATACAAAGGTTCCGGAATAAATCAACGGAATACAAACCACTAAACTAAACAACTAAAACTGATAAAGCTAAACATCCAACTAAGCCGTGGCTCCTCGGAGTCACTCCTCAACAGGCTGTTCACCGTCCTCTGCAAAATGCCAATCAGGTCAAACAAACAACGAAAAGATGGGAGTAAGAAAACATATAATCACAACGGCATGGGAATAGGAAGCAAGATGGTCATACATCATGGCATAGCATTATAACAACTTACAAGATACAGATATCATCATCATGTAATTATATCAACATATTCATCAACCAACATATGCTATGCGGTGCAATGCAACACTACTCCGCTACTCCATCAATGCATGTGGTTCCAACTAACTCAGGATGTCAACTTCGGAGTTACATATCCGTATTGGCCATATCAGCACCAATACCGGCTGTTCACCAACCAGTGAACCCCATGGATAGCCGCGTATCATAACTAGATACACACCTCAGGGGCGCACGGTTCACCAAACAATGGGTGAACCACCCGAGACTTGGGCCAGATCACCATAACAGGACGACCTCCCCTATGTTAAACATCCCCCTTGACATCAACTCCAATGCTCTATGCAAATGGCACAACAACAAACAAGGCAACTACCTCCTTTGCTTAGGCCTAAAAGCACCCAAGACTTATCACCAACATCAACATCAACACCTTAGACCCAAACCATAGGGTCAAGGTCCCCTTGGCCAAAAAGCACCAAGGTCCAACTTAACAACACCTCGATCATAAAGCATCGAGACCACTTTGGTCAAAAAGCACCAAAGCCCAACAACGTGCGGTAACCTGTTAACCACCGACTCAATCAACTCGTCTTTATAATCCTCTTAGTTAATCACAAACCAAGTTATCTAAGTTTCATTATTCGGTTATTACATTGTTACATCAGTACTAGGGATAATTGGGGTAAAAACCCCTTAATTTCCTTTAATTCGGTTTCTGATCAGGAGGGGAAGCACGGGCGTTCTTGTCCCCATCACGGTCGTGCTTCCACTTAAGTGGAGCACGGGCGTGCTCTCTATTAGTCACGGTCGTGCTCATGCAGCACGGTCGTGCTCCTCTGTTGCACGGCCGTGCTAACTACGCCGCCATTTTCCATAATTCAAGCTCGTGCTCCCTGTTCACCACGGGCGTGCTCAATGCATGACAGTATTGTTCTAGGCAGGAAACAGAGCCTAGTTCTTGGATAAAAACTCTCTAAACACTCTCAATCAGAACCTAGGGTCCTTGGACTAATCCATTGGCTTCAAAACTCACCATCCACTAACAATTCATAATTAGTTAACAACCTTGAGTAATAAATCCTTAATTACTTTATCAATTAGGGGTCATAAATTAACCAATTAAGGCCTTTATCCACGTGTTACCTTAATCAACATAAATAAGCCAAACAGTCATGATATTCATAGCACCAACCAACATATTCATGGTATAATATCAACCAACTCAGCCAACATAACCATATTATAACATTACAACATTATAATAATGAAATAGATATAGCCAATCTCAACATGAACCTATTCAACATAACAGTATAACCAATAACACATATAAACAGTTCATCATAGCATCAATGACAGTAAGTAACATACTCAAGACATGGCATTTATCATATAACAACATAAAGGGGTCGTGGGAACCCCACATCTTACGCTACCCCCTTGCCTAGAGATTATACTATCCTTCTCCCCATACCTGGATTAAAGGTAGCCCTAACCGCAAAGCTAACAATGAACTAGTCCCGAAACCTCAAGCGGCTCGCTCCGGTGACGAGCCTTGGATTAACAGAACACACAACGATTAGTTTCCAATTCAAACTAAGAAGAGGAAACTTACAAAGGGATAACACTTACCTCACTAGGATGAACCAACACTAACCAAGCTTCCCAAAAGAACCTCCAAACACCAATAAGCAATGGTTTTAGAGAGAAAAGGGAAGAAATTTGTGTATGGTGGCTGCTAGGTTTTAAGAGAAGGGTTCAAATAGAAACCCTCGGTTACTGTGCTTATTTATAAGCTGCCACCACCGAGCACGGACGTGCTCCCCACTAAGCACGGTCGTGCTGGACTAGCGTCAGCGAGACGCGGTCCGCACATTGAGAATGGGCATGCTCAACTTAAAACTCACAACACGCTTCAGGCTTAAAGCACCGGCGTGCTGGCTAATGAGCATGGGCGTGCTCATCTACCATAAAGGGACTTTTAAGCCAAAAACTTAATTCCCACTTATCTCTTAACCAACAACTCTAACTTAAACCAACGGCTTAAACAATCAAGCAAGCATATATAAAAGCACTTAATGAAAAACTGGGTGTTACACGACGCACCAAACTCTCGGATGCGCCACCACGGGAGGCCAGATCACTTAGAACACCGTAGATGGCCAGATCGCCTTACTCTCGGACGACCTCCCCTATGTCAATACCTCCCCCTATTAACTTCATGCATGATGCATGCACACAAACGAAACCCATTTATCCACCACCTCCATCAACACCATTTATTATGGCTTGAGGTCTTTGGCCAACAAGCACCAAAGATAACATCATCTTTAATCTTTTAACTTTAAACGTTAAACAACACTCTGGCTGAAAAGCACCAGAGCATCAACACCTTGACCATTAAGCATCAAGGCCCCCTTGGCCACTCGGCTACCAAGGTACATTATCATCTTTAAGTTATCTAGCTTGTATTCACTTTGTTTGATGTCTTCTTTTATTATTAGGGACAACTAGTGTGAACCACCTCTGTCCAGCTTTCTGAGTTCTGGCCAGTCGTGCTTCCCCCAGCATGGGCGTGCTGACTGATAAGTCAAGCACGGTCGTGCTGACTATTGAGCACGTGTGTGCTTAGGCAGCGCACCTTTTTCTGGGATTAAAATTGGAGCACGGGCGTGCTCCTTGTTAATCACGGTCGTGCTCAATGTAGCATGTCCGTACTGATATGGGAAGAAGGGTCACAGACCTTTTGCCAAATCCTTGGGCCAGTTCATAGATTCAACCTATTGGATTTTACTAATCCATTGAACATCAGATTCACTATTCTTAACTATTCTTCAGGTCTTATCATTATGGGGAATTAATCCTTTAATCACAGCTTCGTTATTAATGTTCCTAGAACACTCACTAATCAATTCTAGGGTCTTTAACTAAGCCCTATGATCATAACCTTGCCTCTTATACTATATTCATGTCTTATGAACAACTGGGACAACATCCCTTAAATCTCATTTATCTTTGGTTAACATATTTTAACGTCTTAACATCATTAACAAGGCCTATTAATTAATTAGAGACTTATTAACATCATTGTTGGCATTAACATCCTCAACAATTAACACTCATTAAGAACACAACATCTTCATCATTAACATTCATCATCATCAAGAACATTCCCTCATGGCATTCATCAAACATATCAACATCATCATCATAATAACAAGTCTAAACATGCCAAACATAAACAATGAAATATACAGATATCAAATAGGCAAATATAGACATGTTATCAAGCAAACAATCATATAGGCATTTAATCAAACACCAGGGTCATGAGTTAACCCTTCATCTTACGCTACCCCATAGCCTACATGTTTATACTAGCCCTTCTCCCCATACCTGGTATGAAGATTCTGATTCAAAAGAGAGAAAGAAGATCCACTAGGATCCCGTCTCACTGGCACTTGTCTACAACCTCAAGAACGACAAAAAGACACTTTAGTTCAACTCTAAGATCAAGAAATCAAAAGGAAAAGATCAAGAACTTAAGAGAAAGAAACACAAGGGAAAAGGTGCACGGATTTTACCTTTTCTAAAGTCCCAAACAGCAAGCACAACGAATTCCTATTCGTAGCAATGTTCTCTTATCAAGAAGCGGTGAAGAACGGTGCAAGAACGGGTTCCCTAGAGAGAGTTTTCTAAGTGTTGGGGTCGTGTAAAGTAGGTTTAGGTCGAGTCTAATGGTATATATATATGAGTTTGGGTCATTAGGGGCTGTTTAGAAGCCCAAAAACATGTTTCTGATGCACGTCGATTTGTGGGGCGAACCACTTTTCACGGGGCAAACCCGAGAGTTCCAAAAACTATGTCAGATTCGCGGTTCGAACAAATACTCACGGGGATAGGACTAAAAAGCCGATTTGGGTAAAAACACCTGATATAAGACTTGCAGATAATTCTCTTAGATTTCCAACGCATCAAAGATCACGCCAAACGGACATCTAGAACTCAAGATATGGCTAAAATAGTGAAACAGATTATTAGGACTCTAAAACGATTAAACCTTTCTAAGGCTAAACCTCCCCAAACATGAACTTACATATCAAGAACAAGCATAACAAGCATATATAAACATATATAAGCTAAGTCTAACACATATTAACATTTTATTAACGTATGGTGAAATTCAGGGTGTTACCATATTATCAAAAAAAAATATTATAAATCATTTATTTTATCGACCATCCAAATAAATTTTACATATAAATATTGATGTCAAACGACAGTTTTCTAAAATAAAATCAAAGCACGATAAGGGAAAATAATAAGTTATGTCAATTAAGGAACAATAATGTTGTAACACCCCTTGGCACTACATGTTGAAACAAAAGGACTAAAAATAATTACGCTGATTGCTTTTGGAAAATATAATTTTCTCTATTTCTTAACTTACTTGAAATTAGTTCTAACTTTTTTTTTCTTTTTTCTCAATCGATACAAACCAAACATTGATAACTAACAATTGTATACATATGTATATATATGCATCATTACTGTTTTACATATGGACCTTTATGTTAACATGTCATTTACCAAAGTCATAACATAATGAAACACACGTAAACTAAACCTATATAATAGCGGTAGTCCAGAACCACGACATCAAAAAGATGGCTCTTAGTAGCCAAGATATACAGACTGTGATAATACCACTACTTCCCAAAAAGTAAACCCAAAATAAGTCCTACTGCTGGTCGCACCTAATGAAAGCCATTGGGAAGTCATCCATAGAACTCCCCGACCGCAGGAGTATCCAGTGATGATACATCCGCCTCTGCCTTAACCTCTGGAGCAACGTCGTCAACCTGGGGATGATACTCGAGTACCTCCTCCTCATCCTCCATGGGGTCCTCCTCCATCTCTTTGTCCTCCTCCAGAACGATGACGATCGGCGCTGGAGG
This sequence comes from Sophora flavescens, assembly GCA_030762895.1. Lineage (NCBI taxonomy): Eukaryota > Viridiplantae > Streptophyta > Magnoliopsida > Fabales > Fabaceae > Sophora > Sophora flavescens. Next base: position 172,957,000 of record CM061064.1, on the reverse strand, counting down.
TGATGGTGGCGCTGCTGCATGAAGTGACTGATCATATGGTGGTTGATGCACCAGATTTCCCTCATTCACCAGATTCCTCAACAATAGTCACATCGGGGGAAGTGGTACCTCGACTATCTCAAAGCTGTGAGTACGGGTCTGTGGTCCCGTCACTAGAGTACCCGTAGTGGTACATACTCGCCCGGTATACGTAGCGCTGCGAGCGCCAGGGTTAATTGCCCACATGCTTCCATCATCAGCCTCGTCAAAGTGTAGGGAACGTATCCCCGAGTACGATATCAGACTCGTGTGGTTCATCTGTACTCGAATATATATATATATATATATATATATATATATATATATATATATATATATATATAAGCATAGTAGAAACCCAACATGAAAATAAATAAAGCAAGGGTGAGATACCAATATTGAGTTTCATTATGAAAACTACATGCACGACACTCAAACAGACATCATATATTCATACTGTAAATATTTCCTACTAGTGGGATTCATACCCGACAATCAAATGGCGATTTTTCAAGAATCCATGGCACTTCAATATTCATCCTATGAGTCTTGACCTTTACTCTCCGGAGATTCCTAACTTCCCTTCTTCAAGCAATGATTAGGCTGCGATACCGTTAACACAATTGTCTCATGAGATCGGCCTCTAAATTTAGGTCCCGCTCCAATTGTTTAGGGATACCACAATGGAGCACCTAAAATAATATTGGAATAGTTCCCTATTGAGTACATTAGTGTCGGGTAACCGGATTCCACAACCCGAGGTTGCAAGGCCCCAAGTATTCGCTGGATTTTCGAATTCCGAATGTCCCTAAGACCCAAAGACCCTAGAATTTATCTTTGGTCCGTAACTAACCAATTTACCCAATTCACCCTTTGTGAAATTGTAGCTCGATACACAAGGCACGTCTGCCCAAAATGGCATGTTTTCCAGACTATGCATGTAAAACCCGTTGTTATCGTAACTGTTCTTTATCGTTCATTTTTCCTTTGTTGAGGCTTAAAGCTCCCGACTACCCTTCCTCAGGTATTCCAATTCTTTCCACCTCCAAAGTACAATTTCCTCTTAGGAACACTAGCCCGACGTCTCGGCAATCTAGGTCATTATCCTTTCCTTTATTTTTATTTCCAAAATTTCTTTAACCCTTTGAAAATCAATTTTGTCACATTTATTTATTTTTCTCACGTAAAAAGATCATTTTTCCTCATACTACTGTTAGGCAGGCAAAAACCCTTATTTCTGTAAAAAAATTATTTATCATCAACCTTAAAAAAAAATTTAAAATACATTTTCTTAAAATTAATATTTATTTCCATTTTCCCGTCGTTTTCGAAAAAAATGCAAAAGTGAAATTTTTTTCACGGTTACGCACTCGCTGTCACTCATTAACTTATTCTTTCATTAAAACTCTTTTAAATATTATTATTTTCACCTTAAAATTAAATCCATTAATTTTCCAAAAACATAAAGTTTTCCTTAAACTTTCTTAACATTTTAACCTTAATTTCCAAAAAGCACTGACCGATGTCATGCTTCCAGCCAATCACAAAACCAACAGAAAATTTCATACAACACAATTTATCGCATGCTTTCACAACCAACAATAAATTCACACATCACAATTCATAGCATGCTTTCACAGATAAATCATGCATCACAGAATATTACGCAATAATTTTAAAACAAACACCACAAACTACAACAATTAATTACAGACACACCAAACAATTTATACATATAGTTATCGAAGCTCCTCAGGCAAACACTCCTTACCTTAACATGTAGATTTTTCTTCTAAAAATGATCTCAAAACCCTCAGTTTCCTCTACAAGACTCCAAACACAATTACTCCACTAATCCTTCACAAACAAGTAAAGAACAAGTTACAAAATGAAATAAAACTTCCTAAAACCTAAAGGTCTAGGTTCGGCCTTCATTGGAAAAATGGGCTAGAGATCTCAAAATTTTACATACTCGTAGATCCATGACCTTAGATTAGTATAGAGCTAGGGAAAATTGTCATAAGTTGAAAATGAAGCAAAATCATCTAACCCATTTTGTAGGTAGATTCGGCCAACAATGAAAAAAATGGCAAGGGGTTTCAAAATTTTACATACTCTTGGATCCATGATCCTAGAGTAGTAGAGAGGTATATAAAATTGTTAGAACTCAAAAATAATGATCCTACGATTTTCTACAATTTTATGAATACATACATGAAAGTTGATGAAAAGTGTGTTTTGGACATGATTCAATGGAAAGAAATGAAATAGGATGGCTCATGATCATAGAGTAAGAGAGGTTACCTCTTGAAGATGAAGGAAAATTGAAGAGATTGATCCAAACTTACAAAGAATCACTTAAGAACCTAAGGTTTTCTTTTGGTTTTCGTAGTTGTTCATATGAGTTCGAAAAAAAAAGAGTAAGTGTGTGGGTGGGGGGGTGGGGGGGACTGCCATGACCAAGAGGAAGCGAGGGGGCAAGAATGAGTGAGTCATTAAGGGCTAATTGTGGTTTCTAATTAAACTTAGGGCATTTTAGTCTTTTACTTAACAAAATATCTAAGATATTTTCAAAATTAATCATGACAAAGGGTGAGTCATTAATGGTGACTCACCACACTCACCACAACATTGTGACATTTGTCCAACTTTGGCCCGGTGTCCCGTTCAGTCTCCGTAGTTCTGATTCCGACTCCGTTATTCTCCCGATTTAGGTTTTTCGCAACTAATTTAACTCGAAACTTTACCTGAACCAAATATAATATTTTATTTTAGAGAGAAATTTTTAAAAAGGCCTATATCACTTAAAAAGTGAAAGAAAATTTATCTTTTCTTTATCGGGTCAAAATTAGGTTTTCTGACCAATAAAATCTCACTGTCAGTGAAAACGCAGACCGGGTTTCGTCTGAATTTTCAACCAAAAATTTAATCGTAGGCTTTTGACATGAAATCGAGTCTAAATATGATTTTGTTTCAACCAAAATAATTTTATAGGTCTCAAACAAAAATATAAACAGATATTTATTTAACGATACAGAAAACAGCAAAAATCGGGACGTTACAAATGCCATTATCCATCATAAAATAAATAAGTTTAATTTTGATATAGAATAAAGTTTTACATTGACAAATTATCACAAATAATCTCATGTGTATGGTAGTTATGATAGGGATATTTTTAATGAAGTGACGATTTAGGATTAGCTGACAGTGTAAACTTTCTTTTTTACACAAACATTATATGCCAATAAAATCCAAAAAAATTAACCAAATTAGTTTTTAAAAAATCGCTTACAATTCAGTTTGTATTATAGAAAAAGAAATTCACTTAGTCCTTGGTGTTCCACATATTAGACGTATTAGTTCTTTCAAGTCATCCCTCTTACACTTAACTCGGTTTCTAAGATAAAAAGAATTTCACTTAGTCCCTTAGTGTTGAAGACATTAGACATGATGGTTCATTCAAGTCATCCTAGTTAAACTTAACAAAAATTCCAATGCGGCGCATTAACTTGATGAGGTAACCAATATAGAATTTCTAATGTTGATAAATTATTTAAATTAACAAAACGACGTCATTTTGGACGAATTATTTAAATGCTGAAAAAGACAATATATGCATTCCCCAGATCCCTAATTTCATGAGCCCTGGGTTTAATATTCCCCGTCATCCACAGCAATTCACAAAATTTCTTCTAGTTCTTGAATCACAGGGTAAAAACCTAATTTACACTCATTTGTACAGTCCAAATTGTGAACTTGTTGGTGTCGTTGGTTGGAATTTAGTGTAACATCTGTTGTACGAGACGATTACTCAAAGCACTAATAACAGGTATGTAGCTTCAATCACTTTCGATGTTGATTTGTTTGCCTACAAAATTCGATGTATATGGTCCCAAAGAACATAATTGGAAAAAAAAAAACTTGATTCCCTAACATGTGGTCCAACTGTGATTGTGTTAGAATACGATGCTGGTGTCTAGTCCTTATCATGTCCAATTGTGTTAGGTTATGTGGTATTGGGAGATAAGGGAAAACGTTCCCTGGGTACCCATACTTGTCGACCAAATTCTTGTATGTGGTCCTTAATTATGTGTGTATTAAATGATGGTTGTTGTGCCGTCATTGTTGTTTTTTCTCCCTAGATCTACTTTACATATTGTTTGGAAACTTCATGTGTCACTTCATCAAGTTAATATCCCACTTGATGCTTTTGTTAAGATGACTTCACAGAAGGATTACTGTGTCCAACATTTGCAATCTTGAGGGATCAAATGATGAGTTTTTTTTTTCAATACTATTTTTCAATTAACAAATTTGACTATTTACTTAAAGAAGAAGAAAATAGCAAACCAAGGGTGCCCTTGATTTGATTTGCCAAGAAAAAATAAATATATCACAACCCAAAATATTGCACTTTAACCAAAGCACAAATTCACTTTGTTTTACCAGCATGGCGTGGCACAGTTGGTAGATAACTGGGAGCCTAAGCATGTGGTTATGGGTTCGATTCCTGACTCATGCGTATGGATGAGCATCTGTTGGGAGAGGTCAAACCCTTAAATGTATCTCAGTATCTTGAGGGAGTAGTCTCTGGCTCCTGGTCGGAGGATACCCGGGTTCACCCAAAAAAAAACTTTTTTTTTTGAGTATTCGCAAAAACAGGAACACAATTCGTTCATTGCACTGAATTCAAAATGATCCAAAACCCACCCCTTATCCCTCACTTTATTCTCTTACTCATCCTTTCTCCTCCACATGAAGAGACCACCACTACCGTTCTCTCCCTCACTATCATCGTCATCACCACCCTCGCTACCACTGTCATCACCACCATCATCAATTGTACTATACTAGTTTACTCGTGTTATCCCTCAATGTAAATCTAAAGCATCCTAACAGTTCATTGAACTTTGTCACCAATTAGCAAAGTGCAATATCTTTTAGCCATTTCTTTCCCATGTGAAGCATTTTCAACCAGAAAAGTTGTTATCGTAGTTTATTGGTATATTGTTGACAAATTTGGTAGAATGTAACACAAAAATGAATGAGGACCCCACATGACAAGCCAAAATAGTGGCATTGAATTGAAATTCAATTGGTTCTTCTTATGATATGATTCTCTATCCCTCACTTCATTCTCTTACTCATCCTTTCTCCTCCACATGAAGATACCACCACTACCGTTCTCTCCCTCACTATCACCGTCATCACCACCCTCGCTACCATTATCACTGTCATCACCACCATCACCAATTTTACTATACAAGTTTACTCGTGATATCCCTCAATGTAAATCTAAAGCATCCTAACAATTCATTGGACTTTGTCACCAATTATCAAAGTGCAAGATCTTTCAGCCATTTCTTTCCCATGTGAAGCATTTTCAACCAAAAAAAGTTGTTATAGTAGTTTATTGGTATATTATTGACAAATTTGGTAGAATGTGGCACAAAAATGAATGGGGACCCCACATGGCATGCCAAAATAGTGGCATTGAATTGAAATTCAATTGGTTCTTCGTATGATATGATTCTCTATCTATCTGTCTATCTATCTTCCTTCTATCTTTTTGGTGATTTTAAAGGATTCAAATAAAATAGCCTCATCACTTCCTAAATCATTACACTTTTGAATTTTTTTTATTCTCATTTGTCCTCTATTTGCTTAAGATTCAAGTACTCTTCTTTTCACCTTTCAAATAAAAAAATTGAATCTCACACACTGTGACACACACACACACACATAGAGAGAGAGAGAGCTATAGGCATTACTGTGTGGTTGACTATGTGTTAATGGGAATAAGAGAAGCAGAACTTGTACTTGAACTGGGACTCATCTAATTCCATTATCTCTGCTGATTACCAATCTTTTCCTTGTGATTTTTCTGGTCTATCTTCATACACAAAAAGGTCTTTTTCTTTTCTTGCTTTTGCTATTTTTTCTGACAAATTCTCAGGCAAGGGGATTAATGCTTGTGGTTTTTTTAATCAATAATAAATATAACTTTGAGCCCGCTATATTTTTAGCTTGGTCTTGGATGTTCTTATTAAGTATATTCAAGAGTTTCTGCTTCGATGGATGCTTTTTGCAAATCATATAATCCTAGTAGGAGAGTCGAGAGAGGAAATAAATGGGAAGTTAGAGATGTGGAGACAAGTTTTGAAAAACATTGCATTATTTAAGTAGAAGTAAGACAGGGTATATTAATGTAAGTTTAGCAAGAGGCGCATCACTCCTAGCTTAGAGGTGAAAGTTGGAGACCATACCATACCCTGAGTGACACGGTTTAAATATCTTAGGTCTATCATATAAAATGATGGATAAGTAGAGAGATGTAAACCATAAGATTCAATCGATGTTGATGAAATGAAGGGTTGTCTTGGGTGTTATATTTGATAAAAAGGTACCATTCGATCTAAAGAGAAAATTTTATCGCATGACTATATGACTTGTGATGTTGTATGCGATTGAATGTTGGGAAGTAAAAGGCCACATGAGAATAAAAATCAGTGTAGTATATATGATAATGTTGCGTTGGATGAGTGAACATACTAAATAAGATAGTATTATTAATGATTACATTAGAGAGAGTTGGGGTAGCATCTATTGTAGTAAATATGGTAGAACCTTGCCTTAGGTGGTTTGAGCATGTATGGAGAAGACATGTAGAATCTCTAGTAAAGGGAGTAGATCAGATAGAGGGTAACCCAATCGATAGAGGTAGAGGGAGACTGAAAAAACTAGGCAAAACTGTTAAGAATGATGTAGAGGTCAATAGTTTGTCCATAAATATGATTCACATAGAACATTATGGATACATGTAGCCGACCCCGCTCAGTGGGAAAAGGCTTGGTGGTGATGGTTGTTGTTGTATCGTAACATTTTTTTTCTTTTAATATTTATTTGTGTATTATCTTGGAATTTTCTTGAATTTCAGGGGAATGATGTTTTACATATGAAGATTGAAATCAAGACTTTGTTTGAAGTTTCTTGAAATGTTTAATTAATCTGTGGAATTTTCTTTCTATGTAAATTGTACTATATATTTTATTACCTACTTATGGGGTTTTATTTCAGGAAAAGGTTTGCCAACCTGCAGCAAATAATATTGCATGGATTTACTGGGAGGACATCATAGGAAATATAGAGATGACAAAGTTTCAGATAGTCATTATTATTCAGCGGTAATCACCATTTTTGCTTCTAGTTCCTTTGGGACATACTAAGAGATTGTCTGAAGTTTGTATGGTGTCAAATTGAGTGCATGATGATTTGGTGGATATTGAGAAAGAAGAAATTGATTGTGCAATTGCGCTCCCCTTTCAAATGAAGATCAGAAAGGGAAAAAAGTTATTGGTAAGATTTACGCTTTTGCAAATTGGTGGTTAAAATTCATTTTCTGGTTTGTATAACTTGAATTCAATAAAATTAGTGATTTAGTGTACAAGGGACCTAAAACATATGTTATATTCAAAATGAATATTGATTTATTACAAGTTATTGTAAACATATTTTTGTCTTTCTTTTTATGCATATTTTAGTGCATTCTTCATTCCCGTTTGGTGAAACAATAATTTTAATCTGTATACAAGAGTGATGGGAATTTGTTGATTATGGTGCTTAACTTAAGTTGGAACTCATTGTACTTCACATACTTTTACATATGGTTAGGGTCCATTAAAGAAATTCACAAATTTTTTTGGTGGATGTGTTTGGAAAAGGATTCTCTCAAACAACTATTTTTCACCCTGGCAAAGTATTAAAAAATCTCAGCTTTTTTCTTGTATAATACCATAGAGGATGACTCTCAATCTAAAGACGATGAACAACTGTGTGAAATTGATGAAGAGGAAGAAGAATATGCTGGTAAAGTTCATCAAGAGGAAGATGATCATGTTGGTAAAATTCAACAACATAAAGATGAACATCTTGATGTTCAACTTGAGGAAGATGAACAACTTGCCGAGGCAATTCAAGAAAGTTGGAGCATCGGTTCTCCTCCTAGACCCAACACTAATTCTTTATTTCAACCTTTTTCAGGCCTCTTTCCACCTATATACAGGTAACCATGGGTATGATGACATCTTTATCCGTAGTTAATACTTTCTTGATTTCCTAATGTGATAAATAAATGGAAACAAAATAATTTTTCTAAAAGGGCACTTATTTTGTATTAGATGGAGTAATATCTTGGAGTTTTTTTTTTTATGATACCTAAAGAAACTGAATTTTTCACCTCAATGGCAACTACATTGTTCTATGTTGGAGACATCTATAAAGTTTCCTTATCATAAATTCTTGAATCTTACTTAAAGGTGACAATAAACATGGAAAATATGCTTGCAGATTCTGTGTTGGCTGCAATGCCGAGATTGGTCGTGGAACATTTAAGAGGTGCAGAAGAGCTATCTAGCATCCAGAATGTTTTCGTTGCCATGCTTGCAATATGCCGATCACTGATTCTAAGGTCATAGTTTTGTTTTAATTGCTACTAAACGAAACTAAGTTTAATTAACCAAGTTTAAAGTTTCGTCTGGAATTCGTAAATGAAAGTCTTAACATATGTTCCTTATTTTTTTGTGGTTAATATGATTGTAAGCAATGCTTGGATCTTTACTTAACTACAATTTTCTATATGTGGATATCGTTGTTACCATGTGTAACACCCTAGTTTTTACACCTATGATTAATTATTTTATTTGGATGTTTAAATTTATTATGTTATGTGGTTTAGTTTGAGTAATTAAATTACTCTCTTAAATTATTTTATTGGGTGCATTAGCACTGACTCAATTCAGTGAATGCACGCTTACTAGACAATAATTACGTTATTGTCACTAATATACCAGTACAGAAAAATATTTTTCATAATATGATTAAGAGAAAAGCATTTTCATATTCTCATTCTATTTAATTTTAGAGTTAAAAATATTTTGGTTTGACATTTATCGGAGATTAAATTTTGGACTGAGTATTTTCTTAGTGGATCAGTTCAATTATTAATCTTTACTCTAATTTGAATTTCGAAATTTTATCTTTATCAATCTTTATTTTTAGAATCCAAAAAGTAAAAACATGTTTATTTTAGGCCTAATATTTATCACTCATTTTGTATCTATCACTAAGTAACTAGTTTAAAAACTAAAGTTTCTCTTTTCTCTCTCTCACTCACTTGACTCCTTCACTCTCTCTTTTCTTCTCCTTCTCTGCAGCTTTTTCTTCCTTCTTTATTTCTTCTTCTTCCTCCCACCTCAACTCCATCTCCTTCTTCCTTGCGGACTGGTTCGCGCCGCCACCTGCAAGCCGCGCAACCACCACCTCAAAGAGTAGATCCGGTCGCTGCTCACCAGCACGAGGGAGAAGACAGCTGCGCAACCCACACGTATTCCGGCCGTTTGCTCCGCCGTTCGACGACGCCATCGGGGGAGCTCGCCTGGCCGCTGTCTATGGTGGTTCGTCCACCTCCCTCCCTTCTATGAGGTTCGCCTCCTCTGGTTGGTAAGGATTGTTGCAGACCGAAGCTCTGTCGCCGTCCTCAGAAGCGCCACCGCCACGCCAGAGGTCTCAACAGCCACCACTTCTCTTCCTTCCACCTTGGGTGAGTCAAAACCCTCTCTTGTGTTTCAGATTCAAAATCCCCAAATTGATTTTGAAACCCTAACCCTAACCCTTTGATTTCAGATTTTAATCTTGAAATTTAAGGTTGTTTTATGAAATTGGGACTGTGAATTTGTGTTTCCCTAAACCAATTTTATTATTCTTTAGTTAAAATGAGTTTTCCCCAAATTGTATTTAGGAGCCCTAAACCCCCAATTTGATTTTATTTGAATTTGGGTATGTTTTTGTGAAATTAATTATGATTTAGTGCAATTAAGACTCTTAATGGATGATTTCCAAAGTTCTTTTCATGATCTTTTAATCAAAACAAAGTTTCCTTAAAGGGTATTGGGAAGCGTGAGCTTCAAACATGATTTTCTTTAAAAGTAACCTTGTTTGGTAATTAGATTAAGTGTTTAGATAAAGTTAGAATGTGTGTTTGATCATGTGAAATTGATTTCTTGATTTTTGCTTGTTGCGCGTTGTTGGATTCCCTCTCTAAGACGTTTGACACGGCTATGCTTGCTTGATGGATTAGATAGTTATACTCTTGGAGCTAACGTGAGCATTAAGACGAGGATCCATTACTTGTCTTCAAAGGTAAGGGGAGTTTGCCTAGGGATATTCAATAACTGTATGCATGTGTGTATGTGTTTAATTGGATATTTACATGTTGATTGAGCTTACTTGATTATATGATGTACTTGAACTGTTATGCTACTATCTGATGTTGAACTGTACTTGTTCTAAATGATATAATGCATATATGTGATGAACTACTTTCAACTGTGGTATTAGCATTGAACTGATGATATATATTGTTGTTAATTGAAAGTTTGCTAAGCCAGACGTGCGTCTGTGCTCAACCGTTATAAGGATTAAAAACCTTAATAAGCTTTGAAGATGAAGGGATTGGTGTTCTTTTCCAAAAGCTCTCTAAACTTAAAGTACTTGTTTTAAATGTTGAAATGGTTTTGGTGAATTATTGTTATACAAGAGAAAAATCCTTTTCGAACTATGTGTCTTCAAGTGAAAACTTTCAAGATTATTTGGCAATATCCTATTGGGGGAAATATTTCAAAGATAAAAGAATTTCAAAGATGCTTTATAAAAAAGATTTTCAAAGAAAAGGTTTTTCCTAAATATTTTAGAAACTTTCCGATAACCTGGATAGGTTATCGAGGATTCGGTTTTGAATTTGTTTTCCACTGAACGAAAAATAAGTACTTAAGAAAGAGAATCTAGTACGCGAGACGTCGCCTCTAGTATTCAGTGATGCGCACGTGATCTTGGATCAGTGTTAATTCGGGACTACGAGTCCTGGTTATGATGTTATGGACTGAGAGTCCAATTCTCGAAATTGAGGACAGTTCGTTCAGATTTCATTGTGATGGACTTAGGTCCTAATCACGCTGTGTTGGACTGTGTATTCTAACCGCGTGTGATGAACATGATTAAAGGTGAAGGTTGTTTTCTACGACCACAACCCTTGACTACGGCCACGGTCTTGGGCATTGTGATTGAGCATTCGGACGATGAGTCCTATGCTTCTGAGTTTTCAAGTGATGGGGAAATGATGATTTAAGTCGTTAGCTTTGAGCAAATGATGAAGTGAAAAGAATGAACACAAAGAAATCCTTTTAAATAAAATATTTTCTCATGTGCATTTCCCCAGGCAGACGTGCCTTATTATCGTTGTTCTTAAATTGGACAATGAGACGGTGTATTATCGTTGTGCTTAGCTAGCCAATGAGACGGTGTATTATCGTTGTGCTTAGCTAGCCAATGAGATGGTGTATCGAGACTGATCAACTCATTTGAAGGTTGTTGGGATCTCCGGAGATTAAGTTAGAGCCTGATATTGAAGTGTCATGCATATTTTCAAAAGATTGACTGTGCGGGTTTGAGACCCTTTGACATAACACTGTTATGTTATGTATATGCATGATTTAACTGCTTATATGATTATGTGATGTATGTATCATGTATATGGTTGTTGTGTGATATATCCATTTGTCGGTATCTCACCCTTACAAACATATCAGGTTTCTTCTGGTTTGCTATTGTACCCTGGGTATTTTAGTACAAATGTGCAGATGAGTCTTCCTAAGTCACCCAGAGACTTAGATCTAGTTGCTTGATGAAGTATTTGATTGTGGAACGATCACGTGAGTTCTTCTCAGGAATAACTTTTAGAATGACCAGCTTAGGGTTTGATGACTTGGATTTTTGATAAGTATGTATGAGTATGACTCAGAGAGTCTATATTTTAAAACGGAATGTTTATGGCTCGGAGAGCTTCTCTTTTGAATGAAAACTTAAACTTTTCCTTTTGGTCCTGTATAGCTAATTGATATAACTATCTTTAGCATATTAATGCCTGGTTGTATTTGGTGTAACTGGAATTCTGGAATGAAAATGTAATTATTTTAGCAGGTGTTCTTTTACCTGGGATGTCCGAATTACAGAGGAGACTCTGCCAAAATTTTCGTAAAATACTAGCTTTTATTCAATCATATTCTTTAAATTAAATAGGCTTGCCATACTATGATAGTAAGTCTGTGTGCCAATCAAGGCTTAGGAGTCGTGACAAAGTTTTTATACCCAATTTTAGACACTTATATACTTATATAAATTATTTTCCGAAAGCACCAGCAAATTATCTTTTAATTTAAATTCCGCATGTGTTACGTAAGTAATGCCCCAAGGGGGGGCGTTACACCATGAATCCTGCTTCTACAACGGGATGCATCATCCAAGATGTGACGTTTGAAATATCTTTGTAAGTATCTTAGTAGTTGATTTATGCTTTCAGTTTTTCTATTTAAGGTCAGTTCTGTTGTGCTTGTTTTTTATCAAAAAATTTTCTAAACTTTTATGTACATTAGAAATTTCACTAACAAGTATATATGCAAGGAAGACCATTGATCATAATATGTTCTCCCAAACATACTTAAAAGAGTCAGAATTCAAAACAGTAATTTAGAATGTTCTACTGCAACAACATCGAGTCAGCCCTTTAAGTGTCAGATATAAATTTGTTTGTTTTTTAGGCCAAACAGATATGTGTGTTTAATTCTTTAATTTTAATAATTGGCTTATGATTTGTAAGAACAATTTTAAGTTAAAACCATTTTAAATCATTCTGATGTCCATGGTTCTCTAGTTATGCACATGCTTGACTTCATATCAAAATGTGTTGCCATGGGTAAAAGTAGCCTATTTATGTAATGGCTTTGATAACAGTTTTCAGTCAAACTTGGGCTTTGACATTATTTTCAGTCATCCAAGATAATTGGGGACTTTAAAATGATATTTTTAGATTTCATGAAAATTTCAAATGAAACATTTTCTTTTTTCCTTATATTGAACAATTTTCTTTTCCTACAAAATGCTACGACTAATAGAGGTGGGCCTGAAATATTTGACATGTTGATTGAAGAAATTTTCTAATATTTTGTTAATGAAGTTATATTTTATCCAATGTCTTTAATCACAAGGGATATAAGTTAACACAAAAATTAAATAAGATAGAAAGGTATAATTGAAACACCTCTAGTCCATAAGGGGTGAATATTTGATGATCCCCTCCCATCCATTTTAAAATTAATTTAACCATATGCCTCACATTCACTACAACAGAAATGACTTTAGATAGCGTTTCCGGATGCCTTTTAATAGCATTTGTAACCGCTATCTATGCCACCGCTATTAAAACTCGTTAGCAAAGATAGCATTTAGGAAGTGATATTAAAATGTGACTTTAGATAGCGTTTTTACACGGAAACGCTATCTAAAGTCTGACTTTAGATAGCGTTTGTATTAACAAACGTATCTAAAGTCAGACTTTAGATAGCATTTGTTAAAACAAACGCTATCTATTCCCCCTTTTTTTTTAATTTTACATATTTCTTAACTTTACCTCCATTCCTGCATATTGTTTATAAAAAACAGAAGGTGTAAACAAAGAAATGAAGCACAATCCATATGCATATATTGTTAGCTACTTTGACAATTCATACAGAAGGTGTGGTACATTAGCGCATAAGATTCCATCATCATTGCAGTCAAAATAAACATCACTTCTTAAAAGAGACTCCTCCTTTATAAGAAAGTCACGGGATAACATAGAAAACAGAAAAATGTGATCTAATTTTGTCACCACATGCATAAATAAATAACCTCGGTACGACTGGTGGTCTGACTAGATTTTATAAGTCTGGTCTTCAACAAATAGCTATAAAGGCTTACAGAAATATATTTGCTTAAATAGAAACAACAAACAAACTGACAGCAATTGAATCTAGTTCTTTGGCCCAATATCCTTCAGAGCATTAATCTGTTCCTCACCCATAGCAGACATGACAGAAACAACAAGGTCCTTTCCCTCAGCAAATCCATCCTTTATCTGCAGAGACCAGTCAATTATTATATGCCCAATTAAAGTAAATAGACAACCAACAAACAAATAAACAAAATAGAGGAATAACAAACATTTTGAAACAGAAAAGGCATTGACAGATTTTAGCTTTCAGACTCTGAATCCAATAGGAAAAAGAACACACATTAGATTTCAGATTTAAAACCAAGGCTACCCCCCCTCGCGACATATTACCAGCACCCAATCTCTCCAATATAGAAAAACATTGGGATCACTCATTAAAGGGAAAGACAAAGACACAACCTGGAGCTGCCACCACAACACAGAGACCAGAAACACGAACAGACAGTATAGAATCAGCAACTTAGCAACCAAAAGCCATACACCACCTGCCAACACCACCTGCCAAACCTTTTAAGCAAAACTAACCATTACTGTACTGAAGACAAATGAGTGGAACGGATTTATTTCTATGCCACATCTCATATTCTCACTGACTCATGGTATTATTATGAGAGTATGTAAATATTTCATGCAGATTCCAGTGGGCAATCTTGAAGGAGTTTGCTTTCTTTGTACATGGATGAAAAGTTGATTTCCTGCTTTTAACTATATTTAAACAAAACCATTAGGCTTGTTTATAAATAAATTATATGATGGATTGAATTGTTATTATTAGTGTCATGAAAATTTTCCTGAATCTGATATAGATGTTAAAAATCTTTCCCCTTTTGTGTATGCCATTCTTGGTTACATTTTTATCTGATATATAGGAGTCAAAAGTATTTCATGTTATGAGTGGACATGAATATTGTCTAGATAACCTATCCATTTGTTGAAAGGAGTCCTAGCTACTAGAATACTGCTGAGGCCAAAAGAAAGAAAAAAAATTACAGCAATCACACATTCAGAATACAGAAACAAGACTAATAATGAGTGAATCAATGGAGTTGGTAAGAGAAATGACAACTCACAAATCCATCCTCGGAGATATCAATGAGCTGGTAGTCAGTACGATTCACATGAGGGACCTGACAACAAAAAATTACTGTGAGTCATTGAGAGGAAAGAAATCACAATAAGTCAACACAATTAAGTGCATGTACATCACAGTTGTGGGAAGAGGGCGCAATATCCTCAAGCTTCTTGGCAGTGAAAAATATGATATTTTCAATCTCATAACAGCATAAGATTCACCTAGGCCAGCCAAAACATGATTGGTTGGAGAAATCATTGTTCCAACATCAATGAACAGCATATAAAACAATGAGTTCTGATTAACTAAACTAAATTAAATGTCAGACAGAGTAACTAAATAAGATGGATCCAGAGGTGATGCTACAAAAATGATTCCTTCATAGACTTCATATCAAAGAGCAAAATACTTTATCATCGACCATTAGTCTATTAACAACACAAAATGTTGATGTGGATCTCTAGTTAGAAATCTAAAGCATTATTCACATACCAATGAGTATTGTTGCAACTACTGTGATCAATTTGACATAATCAAATAAACTTTTCAACAATATAGCGACACCAATCTTCCTTGACTTCAGATAGTTGAGCAGTGGAGTATGTGGAGCATTTGAAGTCAGGGAAGTACTGTGACATAAAAATTAAATAAATTAAGTTACAATTGCTAAAACATTTGAACAAATCACGATTAAAAGCTAAGTAAACAACATACCGCCATTGGTATTTTAACTTGGTTCTGCAAGATAGTTTCCTTCATGAAACGCATGACATAGTACCCACAATGCATCTTGTTGGGTTGTCTTGGGCACTATAAAAAATAAAATAGTAAATCAATATAGTTTTTTTTTATCTAATTGCGCATTAAGTTTTTGCAAATATACCTCTATCTGAATCCATTTAATGTTGGTTGCCTTTAAATGCGGCACCTTAGCTCCGATATTTGCGCGATAAACTTGCAAAGCACTAATCACAAAATCAAAGAAACTTCATTAAGAAACATATTTTCAATCATCACAAACACACGCATGCTTTTTTTTTATTTTCAACCACAACTGCCACAACCCAGTATATGTCAGTTCAACACAGTTATTCTAATGTCAAAAATCAAAAGCACATTAGGACCATGACAACTTGCAACATGTATCTACCATCGAAGCCATTCGACAGAATCATAGAAAATCATAAATATAAAAGCATGCTTACTTATTGAACAGATTCTTTAATTCTGGGCGATTCCTGGGATCAACATTCAAGGAATCCATATAGTAAATAATCTCTTCAACAATATTTATCACGCACAGCACCCAATGATTCCTACAAAAATGTTGAGATAACAAATCCTAAGCACCTCCACTTTTATATAATTCATTATTGTGAATTAAGTCCTATAGGATAAGTGACTCACCCAACATTGCACGGCACTAAAAACAAGGGCTGATATTCTCTTTCTGTAGTTGCAAACCGGTCAGCTATATACGTTATCTGTGAATCCCTCCCGAAGTAGCCGTATGTATTTGTTTGGTGTGGGGACAAGAACAGAAACCTCCTCGTTCTTTCCTTTGGAAGCAACAATTCTTCATACAAATACCTTCAATTAAAATATAAAAATGGATTACACCAATGACATCAATATTTAAATGGAAAGACTACAAAAATATTGTACACTTTAAGCCTGATTTAGTACCTGATATATACGGAAATAACAGAGGCAGATACCCATTCATGATTTACAATTTCTCTGATATTTTCAGTATTGATCATATCAATGATATGCTGACCAAAAATATTTTGTTTTATCTCTATGTCCAATTGGTCATCATTTTTCATATTCTTTCGTTCATATATTTTAAGAAAATTGAAATATTCCAGAGAAATGTTAGTTGAACCAGCTGTAGGAGGGTTGGCCTCAGAGTTGCCTCCTTTATTTTTTGGGGTTGTAATTGACTCCTTTGTATATTCAGACACTCTGCCATTGCCTTTAGATTTTGCAGGTGCCTGGAAATTTTGCATTTCAATATGCCAGTTAGTGATCAACTAATGTAATAAATATACGCCGTATATGAAAAGGTGGAAAAATGCAATTACATACCATATTAATTACAACCACGAGATCAATTGGCCATGCCACATAAGTACCCATTGCATCTCTTATTGTCAGTACATCTGCACCATCGATAGGTACCGGCAATGGCGCATCCCCCTCAGTTGCAACATCAACTCCAACTTTCACATGGTTAAGGGGTACTGGTCCGGTGTGCAGTGTAACACCCGGCTCATTGTATACTTTACCCATACCAACCATATGATAGTTTGGGATTGATAAATATAGCTGACATGAGTTGACGCCCTAATCCAATGATAGATGAATAAGCTGTGAATTAAGGCATCCAATTGAATGTATTTAACTGCGAATGCAATACTAGTAAAAAAAAAAGGCATGCATTACCTCTGGAAGCTTGATGGCAGATGGTAGAGTGCAACTATATTTGACTCTTGTTGGGGCTGTGAAATTAACCCGCCTCTCCTCATCCTCCTTTTTTTTCAGCTTATCTTCCAAAACGTTCAATCTTTCTGAGAGTTGAGACACCAATGTCTCCCACCTTTTTGTTTCACAGTTATGTTTTGCACGACCTTCAGGTGGGAAGTAGTCTTTTTGAGAGACGCCAAAACCCACACCCCTAACACGACCAGGGTTCTCTGGCACACCTAGGGCTTTAGCAACAATATCCTGGCGACCAAAATCTTGTATCTCTCCCTCTATTGCAAGCTGTGACAGTTCCTCCTGACACATAGTTATTGGTGAAATGCAAATGTTAAAATTATTATATATTGTCATAAGAAAATAACAAATGAAAATGTAAACGTTAGTCTACTTACACATTTATTCCACACGTTCTGTGTATTTTTGTTGTCAATTACACCCGCCTTGTTCTCGCGGGCTTTCCTCCACACAATATGGCGTTTAATTTTCTTAACTTCTGGCCCCGCCTCCTGCATCTGTATATTGAGATAATATATATTAACCAAACAGTTTAAAAGTCATATTTACCACACATGCAGTTAAATATATATATACATACCAATTCATCCTCAATGTCAGCATACCCCTTACGTGATGCTTTGTAAGGGCATGAAGGATCTAACGCTCTGTTGCGATTTTCATTGCTTAATTTATATTCAGACACATATAAGTAATATTAATACATGGTTAATGTCATATGTACGTATACATATAATTATAAGGACTAAAGTGATATTAAACATACCAGGAATCGTGCATCTCCTGTGCGTATTGCTACAAAATCTATCCACTCATCCCTTGATATGTGTGGATATTATGATGGAGGTTCCTCTATGATACTCCCGTTAGCATCTCTTAGAAATTTTTTTGTCAATCTAGTTCTAAATGCCCTATGTAGGTTACCAGCTTCCTGAAGTACAATTTTTTTTCGAGATTCATCAACATTAAAAGACATCTGCAAAACAATATAAACAACGTGTCAAAGTAAGTATGTTTACATAGTTTACAATATAATTCACAAATTTTAACAATTACCTGTACATCAGCCCATATGTTCTCTTTGAAAGCATCCAAAGCTTCATCCTTCCAATTAGAACAAATAATTGGGACCGTTTGCCGAACAACGGCCCCAATGTAACTCTTCAATATTTTTCCATTAGCACGAATTGGTTGGTCCAAATAATTCCATTCAACCTAATAAAAATAATAAAGTAATTAAATCTAGATATCAAACAACATTATGAAATCCTTAGATTAGTAAGTAAATTACCTCAAGTTTTTGTCCTTTACTCCTAGCGCGGATGACCGCCTTCATAACAGTTGGCCCACGTCGCGTCACTTTGGCAGCACTAGCATTACTTGAAGATGCCATTTACCTACAAAAATATTAGACATAAGTAAAACATCAATGGACATTAATATAATATTAATTGATGCAAAATATAAAACAACAATTGATAACAAAATCAACACTAGCATTACCGGAAGATGCTAATTATAATATAAAAGGATCAGAAAGTTCATTTAAACACAAACACTACATACATGTTTAATTTAACCTTTTTCTTTTCTTCATTGGATTGAGATTTGTTTGTCCTTTATTAGTACGAAATGGTGGATTGACCAAAAGCCCCTCATCATGATCATCTCTCATATACATACCATCATTCCTAGTTGGATCAATCTAAAGTGATTGTAATGTCCCGACGAAAGGATCATCTTCAATATCAACATCTCCATGGTCTTGATCATCAATCTTAGTAATTATTTTGTTAGTCAAAAGAACAATGGACCTTTTCATATCAGCTGGATCAGTGACATAGAACACTGGTTGAGCTTGAGATGCAAATATAAAAGGCTCATCTTTATACCCCACCCTATTAAGATCCACCTGCATGAACCCTGACTCATCAATCTGAACACCGTTATTATTGTCAACCCACTTACAACCAAACACACCAACCTTAAACTTTGTGTAATCCAACTCCCATATGCGTTCAATGACGCCGAAGTATGACATATTTGCATATATCGGGTTTCTGTCTTTGGTACTTGAGATATGCATCGACTGAGCTACATGAGTCACACCACTGTTTTGCATTGTACTCCAACCATCTTGTTCTTTTGTATAGAATGTGTACCCATTAATTTGATAACCGTGGTAAGAGAAGACATGCAAACTTGGACCTTTGGCTAACCATCTCAATCTATTTGAAACTGAAGTAGCATTTTCAGTCAACTCTGCAAAAATGTGATCTCTTAGCTACGTTATAAAACAACGATTGTGTTCTCTAGTTAGCCAATTTTGATTCTTATTTGGATACAAACTCTTAAGCATGTCCTTGTGTTTTTCAACATATGGCTCAACCTCATCGGCATTGTGCAGAACATATAAGTGTGCTTGCTCCCATTCTGTCCTTGATATAGTCACTATTTAAGTTCCAATAATTCCTTGCCCTATCATTCTCCATGTGTGACGAGACTTTGGCAGCCCTATAGAATCAGCATTGGATAGGTATTCGGTATAGAATTCAACAGCTTCTTCGACAATATACCGTTCAACAATACAACCTTTTGGTCGTGATCGGTTTTTCACATACACTTTTAATATCTTCATATAACGCTCAATCGGGTACATCCATCTCATATAAGCTGGCCCACACAGTTGTGTCTCTCTAACAAGGTGAATGGTTAGATGAACCATTATGTCAAAGAATGAAGGTGGAAAGTACATCTCAAGCTCGCATAAAGTCACAACAATTTCTCTTTGCAATGATGGCAACTTCCCAGTGTCAATCACTTTGCTGCAAATTGCCTTGAAGAAGAAACTGAGTTTAGTTAAGGCCCCCCGCACTTTGTTAGGTAAAATAGACCGTATACCAATGGGTATCAACTGCTCCATGAGAACATGACAATCGTGGGACTTTAGACCTTTTAACTTGAGATCTTTCATCGATACGAGGTTCCTAATGTTTGAAGAGTACACTTCCGGAACCTTAACTCCGTCAAGAAACTTACAAAAAACAGTTTTTTCTTTTCTAGATAGAGTGTAAGCAGCCGGAGGAAGATATGTACTTTTACCCTTCTTCGTCAGTCCCAATTCTCTTCTTATTCCCATACTAACCAAGTCCAACCTTGCATTGGTGCCATCTTTAGTTTTCCTTGGCACATTGAGTAACGTACCAATGACATTATCATAGATATTTTTTTCAACGTGCATCACATCGAGGAAATGTCTTACATATAATGATTTCCAATATGGCAACTCAAAGAAAATCGACCTTTTCTTCCACCCTCTTGTGACAATATCTCTCGCAAAAGGTTTACCGAATTGGATATTCAAATCCTTTACCTTTTCAAAAAGTTGATCACCCGTCAACGGTGAAAGAGCTCTACCTTCTTCCGAGTTCCCATTGAACGCCTTTCTCCACCACCGGTAATGATGACTTGGATGTAAAAATCTACGATGCCCAAGAAAGACATTCTTCTTACAATGTTCTAACCGCATCCAATCCGTACCCTCTTCACATATAGGGCATGCACACTGACCCTTGATGCTATATCCCCGACAGATTACCGTAGGCTGGAAAATCATTAATTGTGCCAAACAACATAGCTCTCAAATTGAAACTTTCTTCCTTATACCCATCATACACCTCCACACCTGTCTCCCATAGTTGTTTCAAGTCTTCAATCAAAGGAGTCAAATAGACGTCTATATCATTTCCTGGTTGTTTGGGCCCAGAAATTAACATAGATAACATAATAAATTTGCGCTTCATGCATAGCCATGGGGATAGGTTATAAATCACCAAAATCACAGGCCATGTACTGTGAGAGCTACTTTGAACACAATGCGGGTTAAATCCACAAGAGCCAATGCAAGTCGTAGGTTTCTTGATTCTTGCCCAAAATCAGGATAATCATGATCAAATTTCTTCCATTGAGGAGAATCTGCCGGGTGCCGCAGCTTGCCATCTTTGATCCTTTCATCCTCATGCCATGTCAAGTGCTTTGAATCTTCTGAACTACGGTACATGCGCCTAAATCTGGGTATTATGGGAAAATACCACACAACCTTCTCTGGATCTGATTCTTTCTTCTTATATCGTGAGTCATTACATTTAGGACACATCTTTAGCGATGCATATTCATTCCGAAATAAAATGCAATCGTTAGGACAAGCATGTATCCTCTCGTAGCTCATGGCAATAGAGCGTAACATTTGTTTAGCCTCATATGTCCGACTAGGAAGCACATTATCCTCTGGCAACATGTCTTTCAATAGTGTGAGTAAGTCCGTAAAGCTCTTATCAGTCCATCCGTTGCCCGATTTCAAGTTATACAACTTTAACATCGCCAACAATCTTGTGAATTTAGTACAACCATCATACAATGGTTGCTCTGCATCACTTACCAACCTCTCAAACATTTTAGGACAATCCCGAAGATCCTCTTCAACAGCATTTGCAATGTCTTCAAAACGATCGCCCTCATAAGTATTTGTGTCGGTATCGTATGATGAATATCTCACACGATTCCTCATTTCACTAGACTCAGCTCTTGTCTCACCATGTTTTGTCCAACATGTATAACTTTGATCGATTCCATTACACACTAAATGTTCTTCCAAATCGGCTGCACTAACTCGCCTTGCATAACAACAATCTAAACAAGGACATATGATTGTACTAGGGTTTTTCGCATGCCGAACTGCAAACCTAATGAACTCTTTCACCCCATCCTCATACTCCTTCGTTAAATGATTGGCAGACATCCATTTCTGATCCATGCTTTCCCGATCTACAAAAATATTTATTAAACATATTTACTATGAGTTTGGAGTGGTTGATGTCTACATGCAATGTATACAGATTAAAGGAATGAAAGGAATGAAAACTGTTACCGGTTTTCCGCATGGCAAATTGAGTGTGGACAGGGGCTGTGTATTAGTGGGGAAGCATCAAAAGGGATAGATGGGAGAGAGGGGGGTATTCAGTTGGGTAAAGGAAAGGATCAGTGTAGCAGTTTCAGGTCCCTTGAAGAACCTGTTGTATCTTTTCTGTTCAAGGAGAGGATGAGGAGCATTGAAATAAAGTTAATAAAACTGTACTTATCTTCAGTTTTCTATCATATCATTACAGAGTACAGCATTCTATTAACTATTGCATAATATAGAATACTAAGTGTGTTTAAAAGATTAATCAGATTTGTTAGATTCCCATGACACCGTCCTAGTACCACGAGTAGAGTGGCAGATACCATGAACCCAGCATTGATGATGAAAAACAGTGTGGCAGGATAAGAATTCTAAAGGTATATTAGTATATAAACATAAAGGTATATATTTTACACAAATATCAATCCATAACATACAAATTACAAAGGCAGACTTTTTTTGGGCAGAACTCATTTCAACTGACAGGAGATGAACAAGTCAATATGCTAAAATGAGATTTCCTTGGCCTTCAATGCCCGATAATACCCTCTTCTACAAAGATACAGAGATGAACATTTAATAGTAATCAACATTCAACTCTAATACAGTTTCATTTGCAAAGGGTGAAGAACAAAACAATCTCAAAACGGTGGAGTTCTAAGGTGTAAACATTGAAATGGACAAGGACACCTTACAGCAACATCATAATATTTCTGTATCAACTTCAACTCGGCATAAGGAGCATAAAAGAAACTTCCATAAGCTCACCTCACCTGGATGAAAGAACTACTTGTGGAACAAAAGGAGTGTAAGTTGTTTCCCTCTCAGCTGCAAGACGCTGTGCCTTCTTGAATTCCTTCAATACTGCCTGAAAATCTTTTGCAAGCTTAGCATCTGCTATCTTCTTGTTTGCCTGCAAACACAAGAAAGACCTTCAATATATCCTTTTTCAAGGTAAAACAATCGAAGATCATGTTACCCAATAAATCAAATCAATATATAACTGCAAAAACTACAGAACAGGCATTCTAAGCATGTCCAAGGAAATCTAAGCAACAATATCACAGGCACAAAGCGATTCAGAGGCGATGAATTGCAGAAGAAAAAACAGACTTATAGAAGAAATGCTCCATAAATGCAATCAAGAGCTCGGGCTTATTACAGAACAGAATGAATTGAAACTGCAACAACTCTTTAACCAAATAGATTCAAAAGGAAAAACAATAGACCAAATGTCACAAGAACTAGAAGTTAAGTCCAAACAACTTGAAGAGGCTCAAAGGCACAGTGATCAAAAGGATGCTGCATTTTCAGAGCAAATTCAAATGCTCAGATCTGAAATTAAAAAGCTGATGGCAGAGGAGTATGCATTGTCTAAACCCAAACTAACAAAGACCATAACAGAGGAGTATGCATCCTTATGTACCAGCGAACCATAACAGCCACATGCAGTAACGCAAGAAGCATGCTTGAAACCCCAAATTAGCACATTATCACACAAACCGAGTTCCAAAAATTCTCCAAACAGAGTTCTTAATCCCAGAAACCCTTGGTTCTTATGAACAAAAATCACATTTTCTAGTTTTAATTCTAACAAAAGTTCACCAAAGACAATCATCATCAGAGTTACTTGCTCATTACCTCTCATTGTTACCAAACTTAGACCAAGAACTCTCAGACACAAGAACTACATTCATTTTCGTTCGCAATAGGGGAGAGGGACATAGAGAGCATACCTTGGTCGTAGGTGGTGTGGTGATGAGTGGCGGAGCAATGGGGGCGTGAGAGGGAGTCTGAGGCGTGAGAGCAACAGTGAGAAGGAGAAGTTGCCAAACTTTATAGCGAAACTTACACTAAAAAAATATGATGCTTTTTAGTTACTTAATTAGAATTGAACATAAGTACTAAATTACACACAAGAATTAGTGCAAAATGAATATAGGATTTAATTGGTATGCATACTGTCAAACAATCATAAATTATCCATCCATCGACCATCATAACTAACTTAAAAGTCTTGAGTCACACAGAGGTTGATCTGTATTGATGTGATCTACTGACAATATAAAAAACTATAAAAGTGTATCAAAATTAAACTAATGAATATATAACAAATAAGTAAACAAAAGAGAAAGCATGTAAAGTTTGTAAACAAATATGACAAGATATAATACAATCAAACAACCAGAGATTAATGCCTATTGCTATGACAGAATATTATTGTCTTGTAACCTGAGGCTGAATGCATACCACTTCCTCGGACTCGGAGGCTGAATATTATTGTCTTATGGGGTGAAAGAGAACAATGATTAAGTTTGAGAGAATAATAATATTTACAAAAATCTGAATATATGTTGGAGTATTATGCATAATGACAATGAAAACTAAAATAATATGTTTTTTCACATGTGTGTAGGAATCAATATTAGTTTGAGTCAGAAATTAACAGCAACTAGTTCAAATTGCAGTGATTCGGTGGATAGTCAAAGTTGCCCATGTTTACAATTGCAAGCAATCTACTAAGTACAACACGGTAGCCCAACACAGGTCCTGTTTGCTCCAAAATCAACGATTCAAAGTTGAACCCCACAAGATGTAACAGGTAGGCAACACAAAGAACATAAAACTAAACTAAAAGTAACAAAGGGAAGAAAACCATACCTGGAAGGAGAAATAAGATATAACAGAGGTCTGGTCGTGCGCCGCTGGTCTCAGAAGAGAAGAGTGTGACTGTGAACTTAGGAAGAAACAGAGAATGTGACGGGACGGGAGAATGTGAGGGGACGAGCTCTGCGGAGATGGCAACCCTAGACTTGAACTGATGAGGTCAGTGATACGCAGAAACTGGGAATTGAAGGATGAAAGGATACGCGCGCGCGGGTATATCACCTAAGATAGCGTTTCCTTGTGGAACCACTATCTTAGGTTGTTAGTTAAGATAGCGTTTCCGTGTGGAACCGCTATCTTTTCCTGCAGTGGCACCTAAGATAGCGTTTCCTTGTGGAACCGCTATCTTAGGTTGTTAGTTAAGATAGCGTTTCCGTGTGGAACCGCTATCTTTTCCTGCAGTGGCACTTTTAATAGCGGTTCCTGATGGAAACGCTATCTTAGGTGATACCTAAGATAGCGTTTCCTAAAGGAAACGCTATTAAAAGTCCTCCCATCACTTTTAATAGCATTTCCACACGGAAATGCTATAAAAGGTGCGTTATTAAAAGTCTAATCTGTTGTAGTGATTGTTATTTTTCGTTTGCAAATATATTGAATTGTAAAATTGAACAACTGATTATTTATCTGCAGATCCCACCAAATTCAGTTGGTCTCATTGAGTATAGAGGACATCCTTTTTGGCTACAAAAATATTGTCCATCACATGAACATGACGGTACTCCTCGTTGTTGTAGTTGTAAAAGAATGAAGGTTAGTTATGTTCGCTCCCAAAACATTTCATCATGTTCTTACCAACAAAGATATATTGGTGGATCATATCTTTCCCCCTCTTTATCTATTTTTGTCTTTTGCTTTTTCATTTTCTCAAATGAAACTTTCCAATCAATGTAGTCAAGGGACACAGAATATCTTTTGCTCGATGATGATCGAAAGCTTTGTCTAGAGTGTCTAGACTCGGCTATTATGGATACTAATGAATGCCAACCTCTCTATGTTGAAATACAAGAATTTTTTAAAGGTTTGAATATGAAAATAGAGCAGCAAGTTCCTATGCTTTTGGTTGAGAGACAAGCATTGAATGAGGCCATGGAGGGAGAAAAGAATGTAAGTGTTGAACTTTCATTTATGGAATGTACCCTTTTATTTCTCTTTCATCATCCTTTTTCTATTGCCTTGATTTTGAATTGTTTTTTTTCACTATTGAACGTAGGATCATCACCACTTATATGAAATTAGAGGACTATGCTTGTAAGAAGAGCAAATTGTCCCCACTGTAAGGATGTCTGGTGAATTTGAGTCTTCTTAGATAATTTTAATTTTGATATCAGAGTTCTATGATTCAAATAATGGTTTTTATTTATTCCTCATAACACTAGATTCTGATAAGACCAAAGATAGGGGCAAGATACCAAATCATAGATATGATAACTGAGCCATATAGGTTGATCCATCGTTGTGAAGTGATAGCTATACTTGTTCTGTATGGCCTTCCTAGGTATCCCTACGATACCATCTATTTTCATTATCTACAATGCTTGGAAATGAAATTCACTATTATTACTAAATCATTTTATATTTATAGGTTATTAACAGGAGCGACCTTAGCTCATGAGATGATGCATGCATGGCTTAGGCTTAAAGGTGCTCTCAACTTTCTTGCAATCAACACTAAAAGATATATTTTTATTTAATGGTCTTAAGTTAGAAAAATATTTTGGTTTTTGGCAGGTTATGACAATTTGATGCCAAAAGTTGAAGAAGGAATTTGCCAAGTCTTGTCTCATATGTGGTTAGAATCAAAGATCTATTCAGGGTCTGGAAAAGATGGTGCATCTTCATCGTCTTCATCTTCATCTTCCTTTTCCACCTTTTCTACATCATCAAATAAGGGTAAACGACCTGACTTTGAGAGGAAACTTTGTGTGTTTGCTAAACTCCAAATTGAGTCAGATAGCACACCAACTTATGGAGATGGATTCAGACAGGGTAACCAGGTTGTGCTCAAGTATGGGCTTAAAAGGACTCTTGACCACATCCGAATGACTGGAAATTTTCCAAAATGAAAGTTGATATAATCTTCTTACCTTTACATTGACCATTGTTTCCTTTGTCATATAAATTATATAGGTTCCAAAGATTCTAATATTATATGCTCACAATACTCTAGATGAAAGAAGGAATGAAAAATTCTCTTATTAGTATGCAGTTGCTCGAGTTTTATTTTTAGGCGAAATGTGTAGCTTCTGTAATCTCATGTTGAATATTGGCACCTCATGTTCCATATACGTCACAAAATACCTTCCAGAAATACACAATATGAAGCAATTACGGTGAAGAATTAATTTTTCCTATTTTGTATAGGTCCTTTTTGCCAGACATATACTATTTTAGTGAGAATTGACGTTCTCTGCTAATTAAACGATGGGTAAAATAAGGGGAAAAAGGAAAAGACGATGATGATGGAGATTTTATACCTAGTAGCGAAGGTTTCGGTTTATAGGTGCAACATTATATTTTCAAACAAATCCCTCTAAAAATGGAATTTACAATTTAGTCCTTTACCTCCGTGTTGCCCTTCACTCGAACTGACGATGGAGACAAAGGTCAGACTGAAGGTGATTGACTTTGATATGATCAACCACCTCCTCCCCGCCATCTTTTCCTCAATTGTTGGCTCTAGCATAGTTCACCTCCCCGACCTACCGGTGGTTAATCCTATCATCATTCATCACGCACAGTTAAGCTTCGTCCCTGCGCTCACAACATTTGACTCGGTTTTACAAAGCATAACATCTTGAGCTCCAATTCTAATCCTATGGAACTCGATTTCTCCAAGGAAACCTTTACCGTCTCCTCCAATTCATCCTTCGTGTCCTCTTCTATCAATGGAGACAACAACATTTCCAATGGCAAGAAAAGATCTTAAATCTTGACTCCATCAAGCGTTCCTGTAGTTGTCGCTCTCCTTTCAACTGGGTCAACTTGAGAACCACATCAAAGCCACCACTGAGCCAGATTCACAAACTATGGACAACGACTGCAACAAGCTAATTGTCACAGAAGAAGGTCAACCATAGTGTATCACCACTGTGATTATCACAAATATGGAAGCTCGATGGTTCACGAGGAGATTGGACCAATCTCCCTATATGGTTTGCAGCAGTGAATGTGGTAGAATGCAAACTCCCAAGAGGTTGTCCACAGTTGGTCTGGGGGCAGGGGGACGACAACAACGACGATGAGGGATGGGGGTGATGGCTATTTTGTACCAAAACAAAAATTGCATAAGTTTACTAGTAGAATTACATAAACTCCCAAGCCAATAACGTTAATATTTGACTTTAGTTATTATAAAAGTGCAAAACTGGTGATGGGAATTCATCTACCATGCGCATCAATGCTCACTAAAATACCCTACGTATCATAAACAAACTCATTTTGTATTTGCCTGATATTCATTTTTTTTTTTGTAACCTTACTCGACATATATTTTTTCCTTGTTGGAAGTTGCATTATAGACATTTCCATGTTCCATAGCCATTGAATTAAATCACATACAAATTATTGATTAGGATACAGGGTGCATTGATGCGTGCATGTTATGTAGAGCCTATACAATATTAGTTAAACTCAATTTCATTTCATATAGCATATATATTGACATAATCATTTATCTTATTATCAAATTTTTTAAAGGTATTATTTGTTATTTAAGAGATCCATTATATTTTTGATGCAATGGTTTATTATATATTTCTTGAGTTTATAATTTCTTTTACATGGTCGTATTACCACATTATGTTTATACTATAAAAGAAATTCGGAGAAATGAACTTAATCAAACACGAATCTGTTCAAAACTCGTAAATTCGTAAGTTGATCCACCCATTTAACACCCTTATATGGAACTATTAACATTTACATGATATATGGTCATTTGTTTTTTTTTGCTAAACAAATATATTCTCTAACCAACAATTGAAAATTAATTCTTTTCGAGACTTACAGATTATTGAAGTGAGTTTTGTCTCTCAACATAACTTTATTCATATACATGATAGGAATCGATCTCCTGACAACATACTTTAAGAATCTAGCTAGTTATCGACCGTGTTGGACATTATGTAAAAAAGGTAACTAGAGAAATGCTAACACGCTCTCCTTCTAACACACTCCCTCTTGTTGGTTGAAATTCATGTGGGTCCTACAAAATTCAAGTGGGACCCACATGAATCACTGGGACCCGTATGAATTTTAACCAATATGAGAGAATATGTTGGAAAGAGAGTGTTAGAGAGTATATTGCAAGCACCGCTCAAGGTAACTATGAATATGAATAAAAAAAATAAAATAAAAAAGTAAATTATTTGGTACCTCCCTAAAATTAGGTGGAAAATTTACACTACATGTTTGGCCCAATTATATTTTGCCAACTAACGATACATCATTTAAAATTTAACAACTCGTTCCTGATTTATTCAAACTTTCTGAAGGGCATACTTGTAAAAATAAATTTGTTTTCCTTCATCCTTCTTCTCCCCCATTAAAGATCCATCTCTCCATTGAAGAATCAAAACTGCAAAACACCAACAAGGAGTTCCTTAGCCTTCACCCACCATCAACACACACAAATAAACGACGCCAGAAAGAAGCACATCCAGTCACCACCTTTCTTCCAATCTCACAAAAAATTCTTAAAACAGACACAAGCACCATTATCAAACATATATGAGATGACCCATGCATAACCACCACCGCCATGAGCTCCATCTTGTCTATCTCTCCCCTCACCAAACGGCGTCACCGCCATCGCAAGTAGCCCGCCTCCACCGTCCATAGCCATCGTCCATAGGAGAAGAGAAGACAGGAAGAAGAAAAAAGAGAAAAAGGAGGAGGGGATCTACCATCACATCGTCACGTCCACCACCGTGCGACCTCCCCTATCTGTAGCTGATAGCCATGAGATGCGACTATTCTCTCTTCCCCGTCCAGACTTGCCACCACGCATGACCTCCCCACTGTTGATAACTATGAGACGGGGTTTCCCCATCCTCCTCATTTCCCTCCGCTGCGAAATGTAACAGCCTGATTTTTAATTACGTTATTTAACCGGTTAAAATATAATTAATTATATTTTAATTTGAGAGTTATAAAGTGATTTTGAATAAAATAAAATCATACTCATAGTCTCTTTTATGGTAGAAGGTTATGGTAAAAATTTTGGTTTAAAATTCTAACGGAACCCAGTCTACGTTTTTTTAACTGACAGTATAATTTTATACTGACAGAAAACCCTAATTTGGCCCGAAAATTGAAATTTGTATATTTTTTATATTTTGTTTGTGAGGAAGTCTACTTTCCAAATTTCTAATCAGAAATAAAATATTATGTATATTTGGACGAATTATGGTAAAAGTACGGACAGAAAACAGTCGGTGTTTTCACTGACAGTGAGATTTTAATGATCAGAAAACCTATTTTTACTCGTGAACGAAATGGTTTATATTTAAATCATATTTCCAACGAGTTTGGTTAGTTTGAAAATTTTCAGTCGAAAACGAAATATTACGCTTTTATACTCTTTTATACGCATTAAATGTAAATTTAGGTGAAATGACCAAAAGGCCCTTTTAGCTTAACCTAACCAAAGTTAAGTTAGATTTTAACCATGGTTAAGGAACCATGGTTAGTTTGTGTGGTCTAAAATCAGCCACACCCTCCACCAAATGTGAGCCACATATTAATTAACCTTAGTTGGCAAGGTAACCTTAGTTAAGTTAATTATTAACTATGGTTAAGCTTATATTAATTAAATATTCCTAAAAGCAATTAATCTAAGCTTAACAAACTAAACAAGGCATAAGATTACTCCTATATATACCCCCAAAACCGTGGCCTCCCTCCCCTTTCACTCATCTTCTTCATTTCTTCACCAAAAACCCTTAAACTCCATTTTCATTCTTCAAGAGCTCCAAGTGATTCCATTACAAAGCTTGCCAAGATCATCATCTATTCTCCTTCTACTTTCCTAACTTGAGGAGAAACTGTTAAACCGTGTTGTGATAACAAGGATCGTCGAAGTCGGAATTCCGGTGCTAACTCAGGTGGGGGAAAGAACCATTCCATCGTCGGAAATCAATAAGTAGTATATTATATATTAATTGTGTAGGGCGACCTAAACCCTACTAGTTGTTGAGTAATCGACAAGACCAAAATCACATTGGAAACTTTTTATGTAAAACCAATGGTGATTCAGGGATTGTAGGTTTATCGACATTAGGTTGATTTTAAGTATTTGGTGATGTCTGAGTTTATGTTGTTGAATTTAATGTGATACGCTGGTTGAGATATTCCACTGCATGTGACGTATTATTTTTGATGTTTGAATATTCTTGATATTGTGTTATTTTGGTGATATTGCAATATGTTGTTGATATTGTGTTATGTATGATCTGTCTGGTTTTAATATTGTGTTTACTGGATTTTAAGCAAAGATATATATATTGTTTGAGGGATAATTGTTGGTTTGGGTGTGAGGATAATGGTGACTTAGAGGTGCCTAGACTAAACTAATTATTTTAAAGAGGAAGTGTGACATAGGATATGTGTTAAGGCTTTGATGGAAGGTTAAGGCATTAGGATGTTATTAATGTGGGTTGATGAGATTCATATAGATGTATTGTTATTCACAGCCGTGTGAGTGGAACACACGAGGTCAGGATATCCTATTTTGGGATATCGGATATTGCAGGTGAGTGCCCTATGAATGTGATGCTGAGGTAGACTGCCGTAATATTCTTTTAGTTCTTGACACGTTCGAATGCTTTTTGCACTGGACCTTCTGGATTGATACTCCTTGACGCGTTCGCATATTCTTGGCACTGGACCGTTTTGGACTAATACTCGTTTAGTCGTTAACGCGTTCAAAAGTTATTTGCACTGGACTGTTTCGGACTACTGACTAATGTGACAGGAGTAAAGATGGCCATATCAGTATAAAATCTTAGTTGCATGAGTTGAGGGTAGAGGATGATATAGTGAATTGAGGATGATTGTTGATTTAGAGTGATGTGTGTCTGTGGCTATTATTATATTATGTGCTAGGTATTCTTTTCCGCTTTTGAAGATAAAACTGTTTCTTATCCCCTATATCTTTGTGTGTTGTATTTTATTCTAATGTGATCGTACGAGAAGACCCGATGGAGGAACCAGTTGCTGAGGAGTTAGATGCAACTACGTATGAACCAGAGGCGGGAGGACGAGCTGCAGATTCCTGCAATGTAATTTAGTGTCTAGGGTCAGTGAGTCTTATAAGATGTTTTATTTTCCGTTGACTATAATAATTTGTGTAAGTATGTACCTGCAAGGGATCCTACTGATAGGATATCCTAAACAGTGTTTTGGTAATGTAATGAACAAACATTTGTGTATTTATATATTATATCTTTGGTGTTTTTATTTTTCAGAAGTTATATGATTAGTATTAAGTTTTAAATTTTTTTACGTATTTTAACGTTAAGCATGCGATTAAGATTAATAAATAATTAATGGCACAACGGGATGTCTCATTTTGGTATCAGAGCAGTTTGATTCTGATCGGACTGCGAGGTTTAGGATGTTGTTAATGGCTGTGTCTAGTTGAATCCACATCGGATTTTGACTATGCTTAGAAGTTGGGTAGTGTGTCCGAACCCGATGCGAAAACTAATATTGGTATGGCATATGGTATGTATATACTTGCCTATGTAGTATTATATGTCATACTAATGAGAGAGGATGATTTCTTTTACAGAATCATGGCTCGCGGAAGAGGACGTTCAACTGGTGTTTCGCGAATCCACAAGTGTACGGCTTCGTCGTCAAGTAATAAAAAGATCGAATCCACAGGGACCGTGATCTTAAATAACTATCAATTATTAAATCGATTTAACTGGACTAGAAAAAGATTTGGAAAAGATTTGGTTTTTTAAAAGATTAACTAACAATATCAAATATCTAAACTCAATCAAACAAAATCATAATCAAATCAAATCTGGGGGTTTTCAAATCAAAAGAGATTTCCAGGAATTGAGTTACCAACAAGACTGCTCATGTTACTAAATTGACTACCCTCTTGTTAATAATCAAAATTGCTTTGAAGGTTAATTTATCCTAAATAAGTTAATGTTCCCTCTCTGGATACAAGAACCGTTCCCAATTAAACCAATCCCTACTCTCGATGTAATTGAATTTAAATTGAACCTTTTAAGCTTTGTGATAATTCGTGAACCCTCGAAGGATGGCTTCTAACTCTCGTGATTTAAGCCCTAAGTTTGATCGCTATAGATCAAATACCTAAGTTCACCGCTAGGTTCCTCCTTAGAGTATCTATGACATGCAAATAAGTGCGCACCAAATTCACAAGTAATTCATGCAATAGGAATCAAATCGAAAGAAAAATGAAATTAACAAGAAGTAAAACGTCAATTCATAACATAAAACAAATCTTGGACATAGCCCCAATTCCTAGAAACAAAAACACTCACTAGTGGAAAATATACATTAGACGGTAAAGGTTTACGTCAGTTAACCAAAAGCTAGACATTAAAAAGGGGGTGGTGGCAGTTTTGTAAATATCAGACTTCATTAATTCAATTTTAACGTCAGTTGTTGTAAGGACTGACGTTAAAAGTGAAGTGACTCACTTTTAACGTCAGTTCAATAAACAACTGACGTTAACAGTGAAGATTTTAACGTCAGTTCTTTATCGAACTGACGTTAAAAGTGAGTCACTTCACTTTTAACGTCAGTCCTTACAACAACTGACGTTAAAGGTTATTTTAATAATTTTTTTATCTAGAATACGTACCCTTCCGCATTGTCTTCCTCAAAGTTTCAGTTTCACAATTGCTTTGATGTTTTGTGTTTCTGTTTTGAAAACTAAAATATATGTGCGAAGTACAACTTGAATCAATAACCCAAACCGGATCTCATTCATGAAGTGTAATACAGACTGATACAGAAGATTGAAAGGGTTTAAAATCCTATAAAAAGTTACATTATTGAAAGGGTTTAAAATCCTAAACATTTGTCGAGGCTTCGTTCCCTTCACGGGTGAGCAAGAGAGGAGAGTCGAGCGACTGAGTTTTCCATAATTCAATGAGGAGGTTGTGTGGCAAAGCATAAGGCCACTTTTGGAACCCCTTATCACACCCGAAACATTAAAGCTACATCCCATCAGAGAGTTTTATGAAATATGCCAAAGGGAAAACTATACTCCGAAGGGTGCATTCGATCTGTTTTAGCAATGGTCTTGGAACAGTCACTTGCATCCTTTAAGACCTCAAAAAACTGGGGGGCATGAGAGAGCTCAAGAGAGGCAAAAACAGGTGCACTAGATCTGTTTCAAGCATAGGCAGTGGTTCTAGAGAATTCCATGACGGTCACTTGCTACCAAAGCTGAGGTTTTGGAACTGTGACGCCCGAGCACCTGATTTGCCCTCCAGCAGCTGATTCTCCGGAAGGATGATAAGGTGAGAAACTCACATTACGTGATTTACACAAGCTTATCACCCATGTTACATGATTTGCACAACCTCAGAAGTTGTTTGACCATTAAGACAAAGATCTTTGAGTCTAGGAATAGGAAGAAAGAGTGATGAAGTTAATCTCCATGGAAGAGCCATTTTGTGAAGCCGAAAATTAAAAGGATGGAAGGAAGCTATTTATAGGAGCAGGGGATGAAGTTACTAAGCTATTTTGATTTTCTTGAAAACTTATCTATAAACTTAATGCTCATTAAGAGGATTAAGTTACAAGGTGCATGGGTAAGTAGCACAGTAGTCAAAGGAATGAATGTTTTTGCAGATATCTATACACTTTTAACGTCAGTTGTTTAAAACAACTGACGTTAAAACTGTTTTTAAAATAAAAAATATTTATTGTTAACGTCATTTTTTTATACAACTGACGTTAAAAGTGTGATTTTTACTTCAGTTAAATAAATAGCCGACGTAAATAATCCTATATATTATAAACGTGCAGAATGAATATTGGAAATAATGTAATATACGGGAACTTGGCTGTCATAAATTAAGTTGACGTTAAAAATGAGGTGGTGGCAGTTTGTAAATATTAAATCACTATTTGCGTCAGTTCTATAAATAACTGACGTAAATAATTATGAAACTCATTTCATTGGTTGTAATATTCAAAGGAATGAATGTTTTTGCAGAAACTAATAAACTTTTAACGTCCGTTGTGTAATACAACTGACGTTAGAAGTGTGAGTGTTTTTAACATCAGTTTCTTAAGACAACTGACGTTAAATATATGACCTTTAACGTCAGTTTTTACTAACAACTGACGTAAAATGTTGTTTTATTTTGATTATAACGTTTACACCCGCGCGCCTTCTGTACTTCTCTGTACGTCTGTTTTCTCTTTTCATCACGCTCAACCCTCACTCTCAACCCTCACTCTCACTCTGCCCTAATCGCGAGCTCATCTCTACCGCAACCACCGCGAGGGCTTCTTCACTACCACCGTGAGGTACACTCTTAACCCCTAACTCTGTCTTTCCCGCTCATTCTTTGCAATAACTTGACATCTCTCTTTCCCCTTCCCTCGCACTAACTCTCCTTGTCCCTCTGCTCTCAGTAACCACATCGAACATTGGCCACCACTCAAGCTTCCCCCCCACCACCACGCGAGCGCCTATTTCTGGTGAGTCTTTAGGGCACATTTTTTTATTTTTGGTTTTGAGTGTATGTTGAAACTGTAGTGTCAGTAGTTGAAACTTGAAACTGTGAGTTTGAGTTGTTTGGAATGTCTCTATTTTTGGTTTTGAGTGTATGTTGAAACTGTAGTCTCATTAGTTGAAACTTGAAACCGTGAGTTTGAGTTGTTTGGAATGTCTCTATTTTTGGTTTTGAGTGCATGTTGCTCTGCTGGTTGATCTGTCACGGCTGTGATGCTCATCACGGCTAGGCCGTGATCAGTTCTGCATGTGAGGGTCTGGTTCAGTTGGCACGTTACACCCGTGATGGACATCACTGCCAGGCCGTGACCAGTGCTTGGCAATCTTCAAAAACTATAGTTTTCAATCTCCCGTATTGTCCTTATATTGGATAGATGTTTTGTATATCTACAGGACCTATCTAGTTATTTTTATTTATACTTCTGTATTTATTTTGAGTTATAACCTATGTTATTAATACATATATATTGTTTCTGAACAGGCATACATATGGATTAGTCGGATAGCCCACATGCACGGGAGGACACTGTGGGGGCTACACAGGACCCGATCACGCCTACGCCTGATTCTAGTGTAAGTTTACATGTTATATACTATCTTTAGTCCTTCTTTTTAATGTAAGTTTATAATGTTACAACCCTCTATTTTATCATTTTTTTGTCCATACAGACATCACAGGCTCATAGGAAACGGGGTAGAGGAGCCACCTCGTTGAAGAAACTAGAGAAGGACAGGCAAAATGGACAGAAGCTTGAGGTGTCCTTCGATGCTAATATAAATTCCCAGGGACCCCGTGCTAAAGAATTTAATAAGTGGGTGTTTCTACAAGTGAAGCAGCACGTAAGCATCAACTACAACCACTGGAATGACGTTCCACAGAACGTTAAGGATCAGATTTGGGAGGCTATCGTGGTATTTTACCATTACATTCGTTTGATTTACATTATTAGATAATTATCCGAGTTATAATACATCCAGTTGTTATGCATTTAATGTGTAGGTAGCTTGGACTGTGCCAAATGACGAGGATCATAGTCATAAATGTATGAAAATGGCATCAAAGCGTTGGAATGGGTTCAAGCATGATCTTACTAGGTACTATGTATCTGGGAAGAAGCGGCTTGATAAAATGTTCTCGTATTATCCCTAGATTGATCAGGATGCGTGGGATATGTTTGCCAGGAATCGACAGGATGGAGAATTTCAGGTTGGTTGATTAAGTTAATTTTGTATGCTTCTTATAGATCATTTAACTGTATCTAATTATGTGTTTTTGTTTGAATAGGCTAAGACAGATAAGGGTCGGCAGAATCAGGCGAAGAACGTCCACCGCCACACCATGTCTCAGGATGGGTACCAGACTCGGATCGAGCAGATGATGGCGGATAGGCTGAGGGCGAAGCAGGAAGAGCACTCTGCTAGGATTGAAAGAGGAGAGGTGCCTGAGGGCACACCATCAAGTCCTTCGTCGGACATCGACCGCGAGGAAATATGGTTAGCCGACCGCATGACAAAGACGAGATCTTTTAAAGTTGATGCCACTCGTGAAGTGGCAGATAAGATTGTAAGTAAATAATTAACTTGATTTCAATTGATATTTGTATAGATATTTTTAACACTTTTCACTTGCACGTTATTTCATTTTTTCATTGTAGATGGATCTTAAAGCACAATCCTCCCAGGGCTCATTCGTCCCTTCTGGACGGCGGGACGTCTTGATGACTGCTCTAGGAAAGAAAGACCATCCTGGTCGGGTTATCGGTGTTCCTGGGAACGTGACCATCAAAGAATATTATGGCAAGTCTGCTTCACGAAAGCGGGTGGTCGATGAAGCATCAATTTTGGCTGACATTACCCAGCACCTCATGTTCAACCCAGCTATTACAACACATCTGATGCAAAGCTTAATATCCAACCCAGAATTCAAGCAGGCGCTTGCCAGAGAGCTTTCCTCCGTCGGTACATCCCAGGACATCACAGGGCATGCCAACCCTTCACATGTGAGCACAAAAGAGAGTTATAGTAGGGCACATGTGGAGGACGATGAGTTGGCAGCTAGGGAGCGAGAGTTCGAAGTCCAATGCCATGAGCAGGAGTTGGAAATGAAAAGGCGTGAGCTTGAGTTGGACTCCAAACGACGTGAGCTCGAAATGTTAATAAAGGTATGTATTCATTATTAATGTCCAAATTATTCAAATAATTACTTTTTTTATAAAAAAAATTATCAACAACTTATCTATTTTATTTTTCCTAAACTGAAGGCCAAGTCGACGTCGGTGTCGCTGTCATCTATCACTCGTTTGTTCTCACTTGGTGAGGATTATACGTTTGATATTTTTGAATCTCCATTGGAGAACGATGGATGGGTGGCACGCCCGGATCAACGGAGGATATTTTCCTTCTGTGGTGACGATCTCGGGAACGCCTGCAGAAATAACGTCTGGATGAACAGCAATGTTTTGAGTCTCTGGTGCACGTAAGTTAATTTTAATTTTATAACTTATTTATTTTTGGTATTTTTCCATTTAATAATTTATTTTAATTTCAATATATATATTATGTAATTAACATCCGCACCTTTTCATATCTTAGGTATCTCCATCATCTTCAGCTTGATAAGGGTGTTGCATCAGTTTACGGCTTCTTAGATCCGTCAATCCTTCTGCCCGAATTCTTTGCTGGCGATGCATTGAGTAAATACTTAGGGAACTTGTTGGGAGACAATCCGAAAGAATTATATATGGCTCCCTACTGTATGAAAAACCATTGGCAGTTGTTCGTACTTCACCCGTCTAGGCATACTGTCATATTCTTTTGTTCTCTCCACCAACAGCCGCCACAGGTGGTGTTGGAAGCTGTAAATAAGTAAGTAACTAATCTTAAATTTAATTTAAGTTTTAATATCAGTTGTTTTTAGTTTATTACACACATGATATATGAATTTGTTAATTGATCGACATGATTATTTGTTTATGATAGCACGCTGAAGGAGAGTAGCATAAGTTGCGCCAACGGGAGAAGTAGGACTTCTAAGGCTAAAGCAAATCCTGTATGGAACATCCTCAAGGTTTGGTAGTTTATTTATCAAATAATTAATATTATAATTACTAATTTATATGTATATTCAACCGACGTTGAAATTAATTTTGTTGGTAGTCTCGATTTCAAATTGACGGGTGGTCGTGCGGCTATTATGTGATGCTTCATATGTTGAACATAGTCTCTGCATCTGTTACGGATGGATGGAATAAGGTAATATTTAAACAACTTGTTAAATTATATATTATAGTTTTGAAGATGACTTGCATTGATGTTATTGTTATTATTTGAACGTGTGTAGGCATTTAAGGACCAATCGCCTATTAATGAAGATGAGTTAAGAGACTTGAGGATGCGCTTCGCTGAATTCTTCTTCAAGTATGCGGCTGAAAAAGAAATTGACAAGATACCTCCGCAATACTTAGATGAATAACTTTTTTTGTTAGACTTTATAAACTAATTAATAACATGTATATATATATATATATATATATATATCCTTAGATTGGTAGTTTTGTTTTTAGACATTGGAGACTAAAATTTATATATATATACTTGTAGATATATAGTTATGTTTTTCCTATACATGGGTTTTGGTTTTAAGTCCCCCCATTGTTTCATTTTTCCTTTGCAATTCTGTAATGTGTGTGATATTCTGTGTTACTGGGATATTTACTGAGTGCAAGGATAGCTGAGGGGAGTGATATTTTAAAACTGAATTAAAAAAAAATCTATTAACGTCAGTTGTATCAAACAACTGACGTTAATAGTATTTTATAAAATATACAGTACACTATTAACGTCAGTTGTAATAAAAAACTGACGTTAAAATTAAAACTTTTAACTTCAGTTTTTTATAACAACTGACGTTAGTTTTAACAAAATTAACGTCAGTTGTGTTAAAGAACTGACGTTAATAGTTTTATATTTAACGTCAGTTCTCAACTGACGTTAAAATATTAACTATTAACGTCAGCTGTATTTACGTCAGTCAGTATTCTGACGTAAAAAATCAATTTTAACTGACGTAAAAAATCAATTTTAACTGACGTAAAAAGTACTTATTGCACTAGTGACTACTCAAGCATTGCCATGTTCATAGCAAGCTTGATTAACAAAAGCATAAAAGGAACACCTAAGAGAAGAGAAGAAATTGAGAAGAAGAGAAATCCTAGTTTTTTGCCTATGGGTAGCAGTCAAGGGATCCTTATTTCGAGCCTAATTGCTCTATTTATAGAGTAGGGTAACTTTAATCCCAAGCAATTACAAAATCAGCCCAAATCAGGTTTTAAAATTCCAGATATTGCGCATCACGGCTGTGATGGCTGTCACGACCAGGCCGTGACAGATTCTGTCTTGGAAAACTTGGCACTGATGGCCTGTCACGGCCGTGATGGCCATCACGACCTGGTCGTGATAGGTTCTGTCTTTTGTGTACTTTTCTTTTCAGCCTTGCTCGATCATGGCTGTGATGGCTATCACGGCTAGGCCGTGATGGGCTCTGTTTGGCTCATTATTCTTGCTTTTCAAGCTCCATCTTCATGCAAGCTCCATCATGGTTGATCTTGAACATTTTAATCTTCAATTCCTGCACAACAACACCACAAAATCGCCTTACACGTTCCAAGGTAAAAACTAACAAAAATCAAATTAAAAATGCCTAAACTACATGAAAATACATGCAATATGATAAAGAAATATGAGGTGTAATCACACTCATCAAACTACCACAAGCTTAAGATTTTGCTTGTCCTCAAGCAATAACCAAGGCCAGACAAGATAAACAATCAGAGCATGGACAGTGAGCCAAGAACCCGAGTAATAAATCCAAGTAATAGGAACATCCAAATAAGTACCCAAGAGACAATCAACTTCAAGTCCAATTAGAAGCTTAGGTTACCTAAATTCATATCTCTCACTAATCGGGCACTCTTCTCACCTCACTCAAGTGTTTAAGGGTATATGACAATTCGCTCAATTTCCCCAAGGAAGGTATTCTACCATAAGGTTGACTATTAACCAAATCTCTACTTTATTAATGAAAACACATAAGAATCAAGAGGTCTTTTATTTTGGTTGTAATGGGGCCATGGGATTAATTGTTAGGTGGGGAAATCAAGAAAGGGAAAATTCAAGAAGGCTAAACAAAACATCAAACAATGCAAAGTATGACAACCTTCTAAAATAACTTTTTGGGCTTTAATTCACTTTTCCACCTTTCTTTCTTTTTCTTTTTTTTTATTTATTTCTCACTTTCTTTTTCTCATCCCCTTCTCCATTTTTTTTTTGTTTATTTTATTTTATTTTTTCAATTTGGAGAAGGGGAGATTTACAACTTAAGAGAAATATTTTTCTAAATTTTTCATCCCACAATTTATTTTTCAAACCACCTTTTTGCCCTTTTTGCAATACTCTAAAAGGTGTCATACCAAGCATCATCCATCAAAATAAATCAAGGTACCAAGAAAAGTATTTTATTCTTTTAGGCTCAAAACTGGGCAACTAAGGGGTAGCATTTAATCAGACAAAACTCAGAAGGCCAAAAAAATACCTAGTGCCTCAATCATTTTCAAATATGTTTTCAAAATTTTTTAAGTTTCAAAACGGTTTCAAGTCAAGTTCTAGAGAATACAATCCAAGAGGAATAAAACACTCAATCACAAAGAATGGGGTAAATTTAGTGAGTACCCCTTTTAGGCTAAAAAAAATCTCACATTTAGTAGTTTAAAATCAATGAGAAACACAAATCTAAGGAACCACATGCTAATTATCAACTATCAGAAGATAATCTCAAGCATTTTTATTTTTAGCCTATCACAAGAATACAAAAATTGGGTTAAAAAATTCACTGTCTCAATTCATTTGGCATAAAGTTCTCACAATTGGATGCATACTCTAAGCAAGGGGCAATCTAATCATGTGATTATGCAAAACTATGCCTATATGAATGCAACATGAAAAATGCAAAAATGCAAAAAAAAATGCAAAAATACCCGTACCCCAAGCTTAAAAACTTACATTGTCCCCAATGTAAATAATCAAGTCGGAGAGAGGAGAAAAAATGGAACAACTCGCCGAGGTGGTGGAAGGTGCTGGCTCACATGCCATTCAAAGAGCTGCTGGAAGACGTGTCACAGCCGTGACATTCATCACGGTCAGGCCGTGGCCAGTTCTGGTGTCAAGCGAGTCCCCCATCACGGGCGTGATATACATCACGGCTGGGTCGTGATCAAATCTGTTCTGCCGGAGCTGGCCTGTCACGGGCATGACTTCCATCACGGCTAGGCTGTGATACATTATGATCTTCGGGGTCCTTCTCATCACGCCCGTGAGGGCTATCATGACTGGGCCGTGTTCCTTCCTAATCTTTAGCTGTTGGCTAATCACGACCGTGACCCCCGTCACGGCCTGGGCGTGATCAATTCTGGTCTCACATCATGGCCATGATGGATATCAGGGGCAGGCCATGATCTCCTCTTACTTCATTTTTCCATGCCTCTTTGCTCTTCATGCCTTCGTAACCTGAAAATATTTGGCAAAACCATCAATTAGTGATCTTTCTTCTATTAATCTTCTCAAATTATTCAACAACAAAATTCAAAAACAAATTGAAAAGGGAAAGAAAACTTGGGTTGCCTCCCAAGAAGAGCTTATTTACGGTCTTAAGCTTGACCATACTCCCTTCAATCAACCGGGATCTGCTGGGCTTGGAAGTGCAAGAACACCTCTCTTCTAAGGAAGTCCATCAAAGAGCCTATTTTGTTCATATGGCCTTACTTCCTTCCGGTGGAAGTTTTAACTCCACATGTTGAGCAACTCCAACTTCATCATTATTTGGTGCATCATTTGTCATGCAAAGTTTCGGAGTTGCTTCCATGTTAAGCTCTTCCTTCACCTTTGGAGGCATTATCTCAATCCTACACACATGACTCTCAAAAGGAGGGTTGTTATATCAGTTAGTCAAATCAAAATCCACCCTACCTTCCTCTACATTCAAAGAGAGCTTGCCATTTTTTACATCTATTATTGCTCCAGCTGTGGCAAAAAATGGCCTTCCTAGAATGATGGGGAATTTAGAATTCTCGTTCATGTCCAACACCATGAAATCGGTACGAGTGAAAAATTTCCCTACCTTTATGGGAACATTCTCTAGTATGCCTAGAGGAGTTTTAGTTGATTCATCTGTAAATTACAAAGAGAACTTGGATGGACTCAATTCCTTGGTTCCTAACCTCTCAAAGATAGTAAGCGGCATCAAATTCGCACCAGCCCCTAAGTCACATAAGGCTTGGTCTATTTTTACTTCTCCAATTGAGCAAGCAATAGAGAAGCTTCCTGGATCTTTTAGTTTAGGAGGCATGTTAGTTTTTATCATGGCATCATGCTCCTCAATTAAGCTCTTAGTTTCTTTTTCTACTTGCTTT
Organism: Sophora flavescens; assembly: GCA_030762895.1. Classification (NCBI taxonomy): domain Eukaryota; kingdom Viridiplantae; phylum Streptophyta; class Magnoliopsida; order Fabales; family Fabaceae; genus Sophora; species Sophora flavescens. Next base: position 172,913,692 of record CM061064.1, on the reverse strand, counting down.
TTCTTGACCAACCTTTGTGGGAAAGGTATTGGGGGTTGGTAAGGTGGTGGAGGGACATACTTTGGCTCCATCTCTTCATGTTCACTCACGTCCTCCTCACATCCCACATCCTTTTCAACTACCCCAAGATTATCATCCCTCGAGTATATAACATTACAGTGCTCATTGGGATTAACTTCGGGTTGTCCTGGAAACGTACCCTTAGTTCTAGAATATGTACTAGCTTGTTGTGCAATTTGAGTTTCTAACAACTTATTATGGATGGCTAAGTTATCTACCTTAGATGCTAAATCTTTTATTGCCTCATTGACTGCCCTACCTTGTTGCCTAAACTCTTCATTTTGATTTGTTTGAGTTTCAACAAAATTTTCCAAAAGAGACTCAAGTTTATACTTTTGTACCTGAGGATACCCCGATGCGGGTTTCCTATTACCTTGGCCTTCCTGGAATTCGTGGTTCAACGTGTTGTTGTAGTTCCCGTAGGATAGATAAGGATTATTCTTCCTCACTTGGTTGTAAGGATTTGGAGGAGCATAGTTTGACAACTTCGGGTTCGTGTCATAGAAGTTGTGACAAGAGTTCACTTGTTCCTCCGAAGCACCGGATCCAGAAGCAACACCATGTGGGAACTCCATTATGTCATGTCCCTGCATTCCACAAATCTCACAAACAACATCGGTAGCACCTATTGAACTCACATTAGCCTTTTCAAGTTTATCAAAGCGTTTATTCAATGAGTCAAATTTAGACATAATTAGATCAGTGCTATTCATTTCAAACTTAACCCCCAAAAGATTTTTTGGGTTATTACCTCTTTCCGAACCCCATTGGTGGTAGTTGGTGGCTACATTTTCAATGATATTAAACGCTTCGATCAGAGGTCTGTTCATAAAGGCTCCACCAGCTGTGGAGTCAAGTGACACATTTGAAGAGTAATCCAATCCGTTGTAGAAGGTATGCACTAATAACCACCTCTCGAGCCCATGATGTGGGCAAGACTCTAGCAATCCTTTGTAACGATCCCAAGCTTCAGATAAGCATTCTCCGTCCTTTTGGAAGAAGCTGGTGTTCTGAGTTCGTAGGTAAGCAGTCTTGGATGAAGGGAAGAATTTCTCCAAGAATGCCTGCTCCAGTTGGTCCCAAGTTGACAAAGTATTAGTGGGAACTTGCTTCAACCAAGCTTTTATCTTTCCAGTCAGAGAGGAGGGGAATAACCTCAAGTGAATAGCATCAATCGGGGCACCTTAAATTCTTATTGCATCGGTGAACTCCAAGAATGTCTCCACATGATCAATCGGGTCCTCCGAGGGTAATCCACCAAACTGATGTTGCCTAATCATGCCAATTAACAGAGGCGGCATAGTGTAGTTATCCGCCTCAATTTCTGGCCTAACAATCCCAGTTCGCAAACCCCTAACATTTGGGGTTGCGTAGTCCTTCAGTGGTTTGGTATCCGGTAGATTCGCCATGAGTGGAATGGGAATCAACCTTTCTCTCGCTCTTTGTCTTTGTAGTCTCCCACGTTTATGAAAGGTCCTTTCGATCTCGGGGTCAACTTCAATAAGATTTCCGAGACTTTGGGATCTTTGCATAAGAGAGAAAAATTCCTGCAAAGAGAGAGGTAGATACACTAGGAAAAAAAAGGAAAAAAAATAAACAAAAAAATGTCCAGAAAAATAAATTTAAAATTTAAATTGAAATTCAAGAAAGCACAGTCCCCGGCAACGGTGCCAAAAACTTAGTGTTTCGCGAATCCGTAAGTGTACGACTTCGTCGTCAAGTAATAAAAAGATCGAATCCATAGGGACCGTGATCTTAAATAACTATCAATTATTAAATCGATTTAACTGGACTAGAAAAAGATTTGGAAAAGATTTGGTGTTTTAAAAGATTAACTAACAATATCAAATATCTAAACGCAATCAAACAAAATCGCAATCAAATTAAATCTGGTGGTTTTCAAATCAAAAGAGATTTTCAGGAATTGGGTTACCAACAAGACTGCTCATGTTACTAAATTGACTGCCCTCTTGTTAATAATCAAAATTGCTTTGAAGGCGAATTTATCCTAAATAAGTTAATGTTCCTTCTCGGGATACAAGAATCGTGCCCAATTAAACCAACCCCTACTCTCGTGGTAATTGAATTTAGATTGAACCCTTTAAGCTTTATGACAATTCGTGAACCCTCGAAGGACCGCTTCTAACTCTCGTGATTTAAGTCCTAAGTTTGATCCCTATAGGTCCAATACATAAGTTCACCGCTAGGTTCCTCCTTAGAGTATCTATGACATGCAAATAAGTGTGTACCAAATTCACAAGTAATTCATGCAATAGGAATCAAATCGAAAGCAAAATGAAATCAATTACAAAATCAGATCAAATCAGGTTTTAAAATTCGAGATATTGCGCGTCACGACCGTGATGGCTGTCACGGTCAGGCCGTGACAGATTCTGTCTTGGAAAACTTGGCACTGATGGCCTGTCACGGCCGTGATGGCCATCACGGACTGGCTGTGACAAGTTCTGAGTTTTGTGTACTTTTCTTTTCAGCCTTCCTCGATCATGGTCGTGATGGGTGTCACGGCTAGGCCGTGATGGGCTCTAATTGGCTCATTTTTCTTGCTTTTTAAGCTCCATCTTCATGCAAGCTCCATCATGGTTGATCTTGAACATTTTAATCTTCAATTCCTCCACAACAACACCATAAAACCGCCTTACCCATTCCAAGGTAAAAACTAACAAAAATCAAATAAAAATGCCTAAACTACATGAAAATGCATGCAATATGATAAAGAAATATGAGGTGTAATCACACTCATCACCAACCAATAGTGGTGATAGAACTTCGGAAAGAATCATAAGAGTTGTCAACAATGACATCGATGGAGGAGAATCATCTGCGACTCCCAATACCATGGAAACAATGACTACTGCTATGTTATTACAAACATAGCAGAATGCTAAAATACTGCAGATGAACAGAGAGCAGCTAGAACTAAAGAATCAGAGAGCTGCTGCAGTAGCTGAAGATGGCGGATTGGCTATTTTTCTGAAAGGTAAGCCACCTCAATTCCGAGGAGATTATGACCCAGAGAAGGCAGAATGGTTGGTACCAGAGATCGAGAAGATATTCGATACCATGCGCTGCAGAGAGGATAGGAAAGTGACGTATGCTACCTTCATGTTAACTGGAGGAGCAGAATCTTGGTGGAAAGGCAAGTGAAGATTGCTAGAGGCCGAGGGCGGAATGATCACTTGGCAGTTGTTTAGCAACTGTTTGTTTGAAAAATATTTTCCACATCTAGTTCAACGTGAAAAGGAAAGGGAATTCATGAATCTTAAACAAGGCAACAGGACGGTTGATGATTATGCATCGCGTTTTGAGGCTCTGATTAAGTATTCAGAATTCTATCGGAGATTCCCAGATGAAGATTGGAAATGTCGAAGGTTTGAGGAAGGACTCCAACATGAACTCCATAGGGCTATAGTATCTCTCGATATCCCGAGTTTTCCGGAGCTAGTGGAGAGATGCAGTGCCATAGAAAGCATAGATCTGAGGCAAGCTGATGAGCAGAGGCAGCAGAGGAGTGGAGGTCCTACTAGATCAGGTCTCCAGCGGAAAAAAGGTAGGGGCTCTCAAGAGAGACAAGGACCATATGGCAGACAATTGCAGACAGTGGCACCAGTACCAGTAGCTATCACACAAGTGGTCGGAACAGGCCAGCAACAACAAGGCTTAGTTTGTTTCAGATGCGGACGACCGCATCATGTTAGAAATTGCAGGGAGGGATCTGGTTGTTTCAACTGTGGGAAATCAGGTCATTATGCTCGTGATTGAAGACAGAGAGCCGATAGTTGGGGATAGAGAAGCTGGAGGTTATAGAGGGGGAGCTGGGAGAGGAGTTCCAGCAACAGGTCAGCAAATGGCTAGACCTCAAGCTGCTGGGAGAGTGTTTACCATAAAGGGAGCTGAATCCTCTCACCTTGAAAATCTCATAGAAGGTATGTGTAATTTAGATATAATACGTAATTATTGTTTCGAGGATAAATAGAATGCTATAAGGATGAATTATGTTATGAAGTTACCGCTATCATTTAGAGGAAGACCACAACGAGAAATATGATGTAGGATCTTTAGATTAAGAAACATTTTTAAGACATTACCCAGTTTTGAGATAAGAAATTTCGAGGACGGGATTTTTTTTTAAGAGGGGTAGTAATGTAATAGCCTGATTTTTAATTACGTTGTTTAACCGGTTAAAATATAAATAATTATATTTTAATTTGAGAGTTATGAAGTGATTTTGAATAAAATAAAATCATATTCATAGTCTCTTTTATGGTATAAGGATATGGTGAAAATTTGGGTTGAAAATTCAGACGGAACCCGGTCTGCGTTTTTTTAACTAACAGTATAATTTTATACTGACAGAAAACCCTAATTTGGCTCGAAAACTGAAATTTGTAGATTTTTTATATTTTGTCCGTGAGGAAGTCTACTTTCCAAATTTCTGATCGGAAATAAAATATTATGTTTATTCGGACGAATTTTGGTAAAAGTTCGGATGGAAAACAGTCGGTGTTTTCACTAACAATAAGATTTTAATGATCAGAAAACCTAATTTTGACTCGTGAACGAAATGATTTATATTTAAATCATATTTCCAACGAGTTTGGTTAGTTTCAAAATTTTCAGTCGAAAACGAAATATTACGCTTTTATACGGGCATAAAACCCTAATCGGGGAACCGACGGAGTCGAGAAGGGAGGTGCAGAGACAAAACCGACCACCGGAGGAGCTGAGTCATGGGGTGAGTCACCACCATGACTCACCAAGCATTTATGAAGAATTAAATGTAAATTTAGGTGAAATGACCAAAATGCCCTTTTAGCTTAACCTAACCAAAGTTAAGTTAGATTTTAACCATGGTTAAGGAACCATGGTTAGTTTGTGTGGTCTAAAATCAGCCACACCCTCCACTAAATGTGAGTCACATATTATTTAACCTTAGTTAGCAAGGTAACCTTAGTTAAGTTAATTATTAACTATGGTTAAGCTTATATTAATTAAACTCCATTTTCATTCTTCAAGAGCTCCAAGTGATTCCATTACAAAGCTTGCCAAGATCATCATCTATTCTTCTTCCACTTTCCTAACTTGATGAGAAACTGTTAAACTATGGTGTGATAACAAGGATCGTCGAAGTCAGAATTCCAGTGCTAACTCAGGTAGGGGAAAAAACCATTCCATCGTCGGAAATCGATAAGTAGTATATTATATAATAATTGTGTAGGGCAACCTAAACCCTACTAGTTGTTGAGTAATCGACAAGACCAAAATCACATTGGAAACTTTTTCTGTAAAACCAATGGTGATTCGGGGATTGTAGGTTTATCAACATTAGGTTGATTTTAAGTATTTGGTGATGTCTGAGTTTATTTTGTTGAATTTACTGTGATACGTTGGTTGAGGTATTCCACTGCATGTGGCGTATTATTTTTTATGTTTGAATATTCTTGATATTGTGTTATTTTGGTGATATTGGAATATGTTGTTGATATTGTGTTATACATGATCTGTCTGGTTTTAATTAGTGGATCTTAAGCAAAGATATCTATATTGTTCGAGAGATAATTGTTGGTTTGGGTGTGAGGATAATGGTGACTTAGAGGTGCCTAGCCTAAACTAATTATTTTAAAGAGGAAGTGTGACATAGGATATGTTTTAAGGCTTTGATGGAAGGTTAAGGCACTAGGATGTTATTAATGTGGGTTGATGAGATTCATATAGATGTATTGTTATTCACAGCCGTGTGAGTGGAACACACGAGGTCATGATATCCTATTTTGGGATATCGGATATTGCGGGTGAGTGCCCTATGAATGTTATGCCGAGGATGACTACCGCAATATTCTTTTAGTTCTTGACATGTTCGAATACTTTTGGCACTGGACCGTTCTGGATTGATACTCCTTGACGCGTTCACATATTCTTGGCACTGGACCGTTTTGGACTAATACTCGTTTAGTCGTTAACGTGTTCGAAAGTTATTTGTACTGGACTGTTTCGAACTACTGACTAATGTGACAGGAGTAAAGATGGTCACATAAGTATAAAATCTTAGTTGCAAGAGTTGAGGGTAGTTGATGATATAGTGAATTGAGGATGATTGTTGATTGAGTGATGCGTGTCTCTGGCTATTATTATATTATGTGCTATGTATTCTTTTTTGTTTTTGATGATAGAACTGTTTCTTATTCCCTATATCTTTCTGTGTGTTGTATTTTATTTTAATGTGATCGTATGAGAAGACCCGATGGAGGAACCAGTTGCTGAGGAGTTAGATACAACTACGTATGAACCAGAGGTGGGAGGACGAGCTGCAGATTCCTGCAATGTAGTTTAGTGTCTAGGGCCAGTGAGTCTTATAAGATGTTTTATTTTCCGCTGACTATAATAATTTGTGTAAGTATGTACCTGCAAGGGATCCTACTGATAGGATATCCTAAACAGTGTTTTGGTAATGTAATGAACAAACATGTGTGTATTTATATATTATATCTTTGGTGTTTTTATTTTTCAGAAGTTATATGATTAGTATTAAGTTTTAATTTTTTTTTTACGTATTTTAACGTGAAGCACGTGATTAAGATTAATAAATAATTAATGGCACAATGGGATGTCTCATTTTGGTATCAGAGCAGTTTGATTCTGATCGGACTGCGAGGTTTAGGAAGTTGTTACTGGCCGTGTCTAGTTGAATCCACATCGGATTTTGACTATGCTTAGAAGTTAGGTAGTGTGTCCGAACCCGATGCGAAAACTAATATTGGTATGGCATATGGTATGTATATACTTGCCTATGTAGTATTATATGTCATACTAATGAGATCAGATGATTTCTTTTACAGAATCATGGCTCGCGGAAGAGGACGTCCAACCAATAGTGGTGATAGAACTCCGGAAAGAATCATAGGAGCTGTCAACATTGACATCGATGGGGGAGAATCATCTGCGACTCCCAATACCATGGAAACAATAGTTATTGCTATGGTATTACAAACACAGCAGAAAGCTGAAATGCTGCAGATGAACAGAGAGAAGCTATAACTAAAGAATCAGAGAAGGGCTGCAGTAGCTGAAGATGCCGGATTGGCTATTTTTATGAAAGGGAAGCCACCTCAATTCCGAGGAGATTATGACCCAGAGAAGGCAGAATGGTGGGTACCAGAGATCGAGAAGATATTCGATACCATGCGTTGCAGAGAGGATAGGAAAGTGACGTATGCTGCCTTCATGTTAACTGGAGGAGCAGAATCTTGGTGGAAAGGCAAGCGAATATTGCTGGAGGTCGAGGGCAGAATGATCACTTGGCAGTTGTTTAGCAACTGTTTCATTGAAAAATATTTTCCATGTCTAGTTCGACGTGAAAAGGAAAGGGAATTCATGAGTCTTAAACAAGGCAATAGGACGGTTGGTGATTATGCATCGGGTTTTGAGGCTTTGATAAAGTATTCAAAATTCTATCAGAGATTCCCATATGAAGATTGGAAATGCCGAAGGTTTGAAGAAGGACTCCGACATGAACTCCATAGGGCTATAGTATCTCTCGATATCCAGAGTTTTCCGGAGCTAGTGGAGAGATGCAGTGCCATAGAAAGCATAGATCTGAGGCAAGCTACTGAGCAGAGGCAGTAGAGGAGTGGAGGTCCTATTCGATCAGGTCTCCAGCGAAAAGAAGGTAAGGGCTCTCAAGAGAGATAAGGACCATATGCCAGACAATTGCAAACAGTGGCACCAGTACCAGTAGCTATCACACAAGTGGTCGGAACAGGCCAAAAACAACAAGGCTTAGTTTGTTTCAGATGCGGAGGACCGTCATGTTAGAAATTAAAGGGAGGGATCTGGTTGTTTCAACTGTGGGAAACCAGGTCATGATGCTCGTGATTGTAGACAGAGAGGTATGCAGCGCCAAAAACTAGGGATAGAGAAGCTGGAGGTTATAGAGGGGGAGCTGGGAGAGGAGTTCCAGCAACAAGTCAGCAAATGGCTAGACCTCAAGCTACTGGGAGAGTGTTTACCATAAGGGGAGCTGAATCCTCTCATCTTGCAGATCTCATAGAAGGTATGTGTAATTTGGATATAATACGTAATTATTGTTTCGAGGATAAATAGAATGATATAAGGATAAATTATGAAGTTACCGCTATCATTTAGAGGAAGACAACGATGAGAAATATGATGTATGATCTTTAGATTAAGAAACATTTGTAAGATGTTACCCAGTTTTGAGTTAATAAATTCCGAGGACGGAATTTTTTTTAAGAGGGGTAGTAATGTAATAGCCTGATTTTTAATTACGCTATTTAACCAGTTAAAATATAATTAATTATATTTTAATTTGAGAGTTATGAAGTGATTTTGAATAAAATAAAATCATATTCATAGTCTCTTTTATGGTAGAAGGTTATGGTAAAAATTTGGGTTGAAAGTTCAGACGGAACCCGGTTTACGTTTTTTTAACTGACATTATAATTTTATACTGACAGAAAACCCTAATTTGGCTCGAAAACTGAAATTTTTAGATTTTTTATATTTTGTCCGTGAGGAAGTCTACTTTCCAAATTTCTGATCAGAAATAAAATTTTATGTTTATTCGGACGAATTTTGGTAAAAGTTTGGATGGAAAACAGTCGGTGTTTTCACTGACAATAAGATTTTAATGATCAGAAAACCTAATTTTGACTCGTGAACGAAATAATTTATATTTAAATCATATTTCCAATGAGTTTGGTTAGTTTCAAAATTTTCAGTCGAAAACGAAATATTACGCTTTTATACGGGCATAAAACCCTAATCGGGGAACCGACGGAGTTGAGAAGGGAGGTGCAGAGACAAAATCGGCCACCGGAGGAGCTGAGTCATGGGGTGAGTCCCCACCATGACTCACCAAGCATTTATGAAGCATTAAATGTAAATTTAGGTGAAATGACCAAAATGCCCTTTTAGCTTAACCTAACCAAAGTTAAGTTAGATTTTAACCATGGTTAAGGAACCATGGTTAGTTTGTGTGGTCTAAAATCAGTCACACCCTCCACTAAATGTGAGCCACATATTATTTAACCTTAGTTAGAAAGGTGACCTTAGTTAAGTTAATTATTAACTATGGTTAAGCTTATATTAATTAAATATTCCTAAAAGCTATTAATCTAAGCTTAACAAACCAAACAAGGCATAAGATTACTCCTATATATACCCCCCAAATCATGGCCTCCCTCCTCTTTCACTCATCTTCTTCATTTCTTCACCAAAAACACTTAAACTCCATTTTCATTCTTCAAGAGCTCCAAGTGATTCCATTACAAAGCTTGCCAAGATCATCATCGATTCTTATTCTACTTTCCTAACTTGGGGAGAAACTATTAAACTGTGGTGTGATAACGAGGATCGTCGAAGTCGGAATTCTGGTGCTAACTCAGGTGGGGGAAAGAACCATTCCATCGTCGGAAATTGATAAGTAGTATATTATATAATAATTGTGTAGGGCGACCTAAACCCTACAAGTTGTTGAGTAATCGACAAGACCAAAATCACATTGGAAACTTTTTCTGTAAAACCAATGGTGATTCGGGGATTGTAGGTTTATCGACATTATGTTGATTTTAAGTATTTGGTGATGTCTGAGTTTATGTTGTTGAATTTACTGTGATACGCTGGTTGAGGTATTCCACTGCATGTGGCGTATTATTTTTGTTGTTTGAATATTCTTGATATTGTGTTATTTTGGTGATATTGGAATATATTGTTGATATTGTGTTATGCATGATCTGTCTAGTTTTCATATTGTGTTTAGTGGATTTTAAGCAAAGACATATATATATATATTGTTCGAGAGATAATTGTTGGTTTGGGTATGAGGATAATGGTGACTTAGAGGCGCCTAGCCTAAACTAATTATTTTAAAGAGGAAGTATGACATATGATATGTGTTAAAGCTTTGATGGAAGGTTAAGGCACTAAGATGTTATTAATGTGGGTTGATGAGATTCATATAGATGTATTGTTATTCACAGCCGTGTGAGTGGAACACACGAGGTCAGGCAGGATATCCTATTTTGGGATATCGGATATTACAGGTGAGTGCCCTACGAATGTTATGCCGAGGTAGACTACCGTAATATTCTTTTAGTTCTTGACACGTCCGAATGCTTTTGGCACTGGACCATTCTGGATTGGTACTCCTTGACGCGTTCGCATATTCTTGGCACTGGACCGTTTTGGACTAATACTCGTTTAGTCGTTAACGCGTTCGAAAGTTATTTGCACTGGACTGTTTCAGACTACTGACTAATGTGATAGGAGTAAAGATGACCACATCAATATAAAATCTTTGTTGCATGAGTTGAGGGTAGATGATGATATAGTGAATTGAGGATGATTGTTGATTTTGAGTGATACGTGTATGTGGCTATTATTATATTATGTGCTATGTATTCTTTTCCGCTTTTGATGATAGAACTGTTTCTTTTCCCCTATATCTTTCTGTGTGTTGTATTTTATTCTAATGTGATCGTATGAGAAGACCCAATGGAGGAACCAGTTGCTGAGGAGTTAGATGGAACTACGTAAGAACCAGAGGCGGGAGGACGAGGAGTGGATTCCTGTAATGTAGTTTAGTGTCTAGGGTCAGTGAGTCTTATATGATGTTTTATTTTCTGCTGACTATAATAGTTTGTGTAAGTATGTACCTGTAAGGGACCCTACTGATAGATACCCTAAACAGTGTTTTAGTAATGTAATGAACAAACATGTGTGTATTAAGTTTTATTTATTTTTTTACGTATTTTAACATTAAGCACGCGATTAAGATTAATAAATAATTAATGGCACAACGGGACACAACGGGGTGTCTCACGAAACGCGGCCTCCTCTTCTCCATCCACCATGAGAAAACTCCTAGATTCATCGTCTACCACTGCAGCTGACTAGCTGAGGAGGAAGAGTCTGTAGAGAAGGACATGAGGTCGATGGAGCCAAGGATGAGGACAACGACGACGGGGGAGAGTCCAGCAACAGCGACAGAGGGTTAAACGACAAAGATTTAAAGAATGGTGAGAGGAGGAGAAAGGTTCTGGAAAAAGGGCAGATGATCAGATGAGGAGAATGCTTCTAAAAAAGGGCAAGTTCACCTTGAACACTTGTTTTGCAAGAGAGGATCTAATGAAGATAAAGAAAAAAAAAACAAAAAATGATTTATTTTGATTTTACAATTATGTCTTTTTTAGATTTTTGATCTAGATAGAGATGAGCTAACAAATTTAAAATGATGTACCTCTAATTGGTAAAATCAGTTTGAACCACATATGTGATAAATATTACCCCAATTCCAAGGAGGTAAAGAAAAATTTTCACCCGATAAAAAAAATATATGAACATGGCCAAAAACACGTGTCATTAGAAGGAACATGATTGTAGAAATAGACGTGGAAGGAGAGAGGGGTGAAGGGATACCCGATCCACGATCCATCGTCTTCTTCCAAAACTGATCTATTTCCTTTCTTCTCACTTCTCTCTAAATTCCTTCTCAGTTGTTCTATCCATAAACCACCAAATCGCTGCTCTGAGAGGTAAACCTCTTCTCTTTTACTCTTCGATCCATTCTCATTTCTCTTCATTTCAATTTTCACTTCTTCATCTACCACTTCCATTCATTTCATCACTTAATTTCAATTTTCTTCATCACTTAATTCAAGTTTCTCAACTGAAAATTTCTCAGTTCTAGGGTTTCAAGTTCCGCTACCATGGACCAGGCCGAATTAACCACCGAACAGGTTCTTCCTCATAATTTTCCCTCTTCGATCCGATCACAAAATCACGATTGTGCTTGATTCCGAATGTGAACGCTTTCGATTTGCATTTTCTTAGTTTTTGTATATTTTAATCTTCAATTTTATTTTTTTACGATTGACATTGCGTGTGTTCATGGATTCTTCTGGAAGGTTCTGAGCAGGGACATCCCATGGGAGACCTACATGTCCACCAAGCTCATCTCAGGAACAAGCCTTCAGCTCTTACGCCGTTACGATCACCGGTCAGAAAGTCACAGAGCACAGTTGCTCGATGATGTAATAGTTTTATTTTATTTTTGTTGTTAAATAAATTATCGATGCTCGTTGTGTAATTGAAGTGCATTTGAAGTAGATTTGATTTAGAAGAAATTACACTGAACTCCCATGAGATTTGGTTTAGTTACACTCAGCACCTTTTTTGTTTTTGAAATTACACCAATCACCTTTGAGGAGTGGATATTGAAATTACATTGATCTTCTTTAAGGAGAGGTGAGGGCAGTTTTTAAATTAAGAGGGTTACTGGTATAATTTAGTCAAACTACGGGAAGGTTACTGTGGTTTCCTCTCTGGTTTATGATTCTGGAGTTTACTGTCTAATGGTATTGAAAATTCGACTTTTCATTATGTGGCAGGATGGTCCGGCTTATGTCAGGGTGTTTGTTCGTGTTTTGCGTGATATTTTTAAAGAAGATACTGTTGAATATATTTTGGCACTGATTGATGAAATGCTTGCAGGTAATATGTGGAAATTGGCCTATTTTTTTTTCTGTGTTGTCAGTGGCATAACTTTTAAATTATATACTCTTTTGCAGCAAACCCGAAAAGAGCTAGGCTGTTTCATCACAGCACCCTTGCGGATGAAGATACTTACGAACCTTTCTTAAGTTAAGTATTTACTCAAATATGTTTTTGTTCTGCATCTTAATTGATAACTTTGCCTGTCGTGAAAATCATGGAAGTTTACAAATACTGTATTTATTTATATTGCATAAAAATTTTGTAAGTTTCTTATTATAATAAATTTCAGCATGTTTTAAGCAGAATTTAGCCGTAACCATGGCCATTACTTCATCCAAATTTTTTTTTTCTAGAATTTTCTTTTGCTGGGTGTTCTTATCCTGCTTTAATTATTGATGATCGCACTTGTGTTTATATGAAGTATGTGCTTGTTCGAAGATTGTGCTTCATAGGGATATTTATAGTTTATAGGATCAGAGTCATTGGACTACTACGTCATTTTTTTCCTAAAATTATATTTTTCTTTTTCAATTGATTTATACAACTTGAGTAGAAAATCTCTGCCTACTTGTCATGAAGATGACGTCATATGATATGATTTTATGAATTTTGACTATTTTTTCTGTACTTCGAAGTTATGAAATACAAAAAACAAACCATGACAACATTGTCCATCTTTCAGATTGCTTTGGAAGGGAAATTGGTTCATACAAGAGAAAAGTTGTAAGACTCTTGCTTTAATAGTTAGGTAATACAAATATGAGGCATTCCCACATTTTAATTAAAAAATTCTCAGACTTGAATCAAATAGCTTGCATTTAATAAGTTATCATTTTAGTTATTGCAAAATTTCATCCTTTTCTGATTATAGTGTCAGGCCAAAAAATCAGAATGGTATTGTTGCAAATGGAGAAGCATCAAACTCGAAGAAGCCGTTTACCACCATTGATGATGTTTTGATAGGATTGGTAAAGTGGCTTTGTGAACAGGTATGTGATACTGAAACTTTTTCCCTTTTTTCATCCAATTACAATTCATAAGCTGATAATCTTGGTGTAATAATGGTAAAATCAATCATAGTTATATGAAGGTCTTTGTGAGGTAAACATGCATACTTATAAAGCTAAACATTTTAAGCTTCTTATATTAAATCATTTATCAGAATACAAAGATCAATTATACACTCGTAGAGGCACTTGTAATGTGGGTTTACTTAAAAATATCCAATTTAATTATATGATAAATTGTTTTTTCCCCTCTTTCGAAATTTTAAAAACTGTATGACATGAGTAAACTGTAAAAACATTTTAAATTACGTTTTTCCCTCCTTTGGTTTCAAAAACAGTAGAAAACCAAACTTTGAGTTTTGTTTTGCTTTTCTTTTTCTTTTTTTTTTTTGGGAGGGGGGGGGACACCACATGGGAGAATCTCCTGGCTGAAGTTGTTTAGATGTTACGAGATGCTGCAAGTCCTTTTATGTTTAATTAGCCTTACTCCATAAGGGTATTTCATAGAAGTATCGAATCACAGTTTCTTTCTCACTAGGTTAACCACATAAGCAAGGTTGTTGAAATTGAGATCTTACATAGGATTAGGAGGGGGTAGGGTGAGAAACATATAATGTGGGATCGTAACATGGATAGTAAGATCCTACAAAAAATATAAATTTACATGTCAACGCGTGCGGGCACAGACACACACATATATATATATATACACATACATATATCCGTTATAAAATGGCATAACTAAGCAAAAAATAAACTCAAAATCACAACTAACATCAAGTTAAAGACTAAAGGTCCGTTTGCTTTATTTTTAGTTTCCTATTTTCATTAATAATTGCAGACCTAACATTTTGCCATCTTATTTTCATTCCGTTGCCTATTTTCAAATATTTGTAACAAGGTGGCAAGGTGTTAGGTTTGCAATTATTAATAAAAAATGATATGGATGCAGGAAACTGTAAACAAAGCAAAGGGGAAGGGGCCCTTAAGTTCTGAAGTTGATGATATTGACAACAAATAATATAAAACCAAGAGTCTAAAACAGTAGAAGGAACAGCCCCCGATTGCCCAACTAGATATATATAACAGAAAATCATTTAGGTGTGATGATCGTCAACATCTTCCAATTCCATGGTATCCACATGACCACATCAATTTTCCATCTCTATCTCGGTCATCTAGTATATCATCATACATCAAAATCCTCCAATAATCAAGTCAATGCAATAAGCTGCACGAGGTGTCCAATAATGCATATTATTCCTTTTCTTTTCTTCATCAACATTAATCCTGCAGCTTTGTAGTTGATTGCATTGTCCGTGATGACTTGAACAACATTTTTTTTACCAGCTTCATCAACAACTTCATCTATCATCTTAAAGATTTTAACAGCCATTTTGGATATGTGTGATGCATCAATATACTTTAAATAAACAGTTCCTGTACAATCAGGTAACCCTTTGTGTGATCTTACGAGCTTACTTGCGTTTTAACATCCTTGTACATAAGAGTAATCCACAAACATGTTGAGGAAACACTTGATCGTATAAGCTATGGAGGAAGCTGCCACAAGTGCATGGGAGTTTTTCCACAAATATGTTAAGGATGCACTTAATTACATAACTTATGGAGGAAACTGCCACAAGTGCCTGACACATTAGGATCTTGTAATATCTTCAAGTACAGGAGTGTGCACATTATTTGCTGAACTTGAACAACTAGGTTATAAATTGGACCACAGAATTACGTAAACCATATGTTTACAAATATACACTCAGATCTATAGGAAGTTTGTGAGATCTTATTTTAAATGAATTAAACAAATGTATTTGTATTCCAAAGAATATGGTGTAGAAACTCGGTTTTATGTATGCATTCTCACTTTCATCTCATTATTATATTTGTAGCTGAGGAAACCTTCTCATCCTACTCGTGGAGTCCCAACTGCCATCAATTGCCTAGCAACTCTACTTAAGGAACCTGTGGTTAGGTCTTCTTTTGTTCAAGCAGATGGAGTCAAGTTGCTTGTGCCATTGATTTCTCCGGCATCCACCCAACAGTCTATTCAGGTAAGTTTGCTGGACTTTAACCCTGAGAAACTGAGTAATTGGATTTACCTGCAGTTGGTCCACATGAATTTTGCCATTAGGTGGCTTGGTAAGTGTGATATATCAAGTTATTCGTTCTGGAGATTCAATAGTCTGTATTGCATCTAGTAATAGATGACTAAACTAAATATACTTGGTGCATCTGGCCAAATACTAAATGAAACTTGTTTCTTTCAAGAACAATAGTGGAGTGGGTTGTCTGGGGATTCTAGATTTGTTGGCTTCGGGATTAACTGATCAATAAAAATATTACTGATAAAATCTGTTAGTTCTCATAGCACATTGGTAAGGATGGGAAATTAATTGAGAAATTTCTCTATAACAGCTTCTTTATGAAACATGTCTCTGCATATGGCTCTTATCCTATTATGAGCCGGCAATTGAATATTTGGCTACTTCAAGGGCCCTTCCGCGACTTATTGATGTTGTTAAGAGTTCTACAAAAGAGAAGGTATTGCTGACCTTTTGAGTTTATGTTCATCAAATTTTTTCTTATCAACAAAATGTTATTCACATTTCTTTGTTCCTAGCAGTATCATTATTGGTTAGTTATTTCTATCATAGAAGTCTAATATTAGCACACTTGGTTTGCCAACTTTGTTAGGTTGTTAGAGTAGTTGTCTTGACTCTTAAAAACTTGCTGTCAAAAGGGACTTTGGGTGCTCAGATGGTTGACTTTCAGCTGCCACAGGTGGTTCAAAGTTTGAAAGCACAAGCATGGAGTGATGAGGTGAGAGAGAGCCTAGCCTACATTTACTTTTCCCACTGAAAATTTACTTGTGCAAATTGAGTAAAAATTTTAGAGGTGCCATGCAAAGGTGAATAACTGGAAGTGATTTTTGATGTATGTATTGCTTGCCATTAATTTGATGTATCTGCAATGCAAACTTATATTTAGTATTTTTTAATGACGTCCTGATTTTCGATATAATATAATTGGGACCTTTGCAATAATATTCATCGATTTTATGGGTTGTAGTGATACAGTGCATCTGCTACTGCTTTGTTAGATACACTTGCTTTCTCCAGGATGCCTCAAAATTTAGAAAGGCACGTACTATTTGATGTTATGCATTTCAGTATAAAAATGAAAATCTGAGTAACTATTTGATGTTATTCACATATAGTACATTGGAATCATTGGATCTTCCCACTCAAATATTTATTGTTAGTCAGCATATCACTTGTGCCTTACCATTGTACCAATGTGGTTGATGAAATTGGATTGCTTAATTTGATGCTTTGTTACCTGAGCACGCATAGATAATTGTCTTGGATGTCTGCCATGAGAATTCTTCTTCTCTTGTTTCAATATGCATTTTCCTTCACTAGCATACATGAGCACTTGTACAACATTGTCACTAACTTAAATACACATTGAAGGAGGTTCACCAAACCCTCATTTTATTTGTTTATGACATATCCTTTCTTTTTGCTCTTGTTTTTGCTTTAATTTGCACTATTTATGTTGGAACTTTATATATCTCTACTTTGTTCTTGTCTCAATATTGAGATCTTCCATTTCTTGAATTTTGTCTTAAACTACAACTGAAAATAGTGGGTGTTTCGCAACCTCTTACCTTATTTCCCTTTGAAAGAATGTATTTCCCGGTACTTGCCCAACACTTCTATTGATTATAAATGTTTGTCATAGGACTTGTTGGAGGCGCTGAATTCCCTGGAAGAAGGGCTTAAGGATAACATTAAGAAACTAAGTTCTTTTGAAAAGTACAAGCAAGAAGTTCTGCTTGGCCATCTTGATTGGTCTCCCATGCACAAAGATCGCATATTTTGGCGTGAAAATATTACCAACTTTGAAGAGAACGATTTCCAGGTATCTATGCATTATCTCTTCCTTTTGTTCTTCAATTCTTATCATTTTAAGTACACCTGATATTTTAGGTTGAGAGAAATATAAAGGCTTTCAGTTACTTGCTGTAATATTTTTCTTCTTTATTACTTCATGGAGTACACAAATTGGTATCTCTGGGGCTGGTAGTGGGTTTCTAGGATGGAAATTGTTAGTACCGAATACTAACTGGCTTGCTAGGAAGCTTTTGTCTTCTGATTCTTTGCTGTGTTTAGGTTAGACGAGTCTTTTACGGATTGCAGTCTCTTTGCTCTCTCACTGTCTTAACCCTGTTGCTGAAGAGATAAAATCTGTTTTATTGCTTTCTTTTGTTTAAATTCCTGACAATCATTATTGTGGTGAGTCCTAAGAAGTCATTATAGGTCAAACATCTTGAAACATGCTTTTGAAATGCATTTGTGGACTTGGAACAGAAATTACAAGCGTTGATTGATTGGTTCTGTTTCTATCTAGGGGTCATTTTACTTCCAGAACATCTTAGATGATTTTTTCATACATAAAAAAAATAATAAAAAAGACATTAGGTGATTCAAGAATTTGTTTGGGCATATCAAATAAGGGTTGGGTGTGGTAGTAAGTTGTGCTAGGAGGACCAATGTTTGAACCTTGGAGTAAGCACTTGTTGGGAGGGCCTCCTGGTTAGTAACTAGTTGTGATTGCCCGTTGAATTAGTCTCATAACAATATTCGTAGGGATACCCCAGTCAAAGACCCAGATGCATAGTAAATGGATTTTTAAAGATTCTGATCCTTTGAAAGTAGAAAACCCACTTAGGTATTTAAGTAAATTGTCCCTATTTCTCATGGATCCCATGAGACGAGGTTTGTCAAACAAAACTTGAATACTTTGGCCTCAACTATTATAGAGAAAGCGTTTTTGTAGTAAAAACAGATGATTATGGAATATGAAGTGCCTTTAGGCACCGCCCAAAAGAAGTGATCATAATAGTATAATCATTAATCACATTGTGTACTCTCTTCTCACATACATTCATATATTTATTAATACATACTGTCTTCGTCCGTGCAGATTCTAAAGGTCCTTATAACAATTTTGGACACCTCCAGTGATCCAAGGACTCTGGCTGTTGCTTGCTTTGACCTTTCACAGTTCATCCAGTACCATCCTTCTGGGCGGATCATTGTGGCGGACCTTAAAGCTAAGGAACGAGTGATGAAACTAATGAATCATGAGAATGCTGAGGTTACTAAAAACGCACTGCTCTGCATCCAACGACTTCTCTTAGGAGCAAAGTATGCAAGCTTCTTGCAGGCTTAGTTCTATTTCTGTGGGGTGACCTAGCGTATGCACTTAATTCCATCAACTCTACATCTATCTCAAATGGAATCGATTCTCGTGTACAAGGATTATTCATTGTTTTAGTGAGTAAATTATTGTCTTTGGCCTGTAAGATTTCAGTTTCAAGCGGTGGAAGAAGTTTGATATGAGAAATAAGTATATCCTTTATATCTGCTATTGAATAAATCAAGTTTTGTAACTTTATACTCAAAGTTGTGCCTGTAGGTATGTTGAATTTGTTAGAAATAAAATTTTATTTTCAATGTGGATATGTAATTCCTTGGAAAATGAGCTATTAGGTCTTTGTCCACCAAGCTTATATCCCATTGATTTTCCTCTCATCTCTCCAATATGGGATTTAAGCATCAACAAACACCACTCACTGGTTATTCCAACAAGTCATACCCAAATTCTTAATAGTTTGGGATGTTGAGAACCCCTCGTTCTAAATGCTACTATAGGCTTATTTTTGTATACGTAGTCAGATGCTAGAAATAAAATTTGGCATAATTCTAATCATAAAAAAAATTCTCTAGTCGCTATATGGACAGCTACATTTGGCTTTGGCGTTGGCTGCCGTATCAACGTTTTGGGGGACTTGTCATCTACTCGAGATCTGCTTTGATGTGAAAGCATAGAATTTGAAAGATAAGGGTCTCTTTGTTTTTGTTTTCAATTTCTTGTTTTCATTTCCTGTTTTCAAAAATAATTATAAAACTGTCATCTTGTTTTGATTATGTTTTTTGTTTTCAGAAATTTGTTAAGAAATACTGAAAACAAGGTCCTAACAGTTCCAATTCTTATTTTGCCACTTAGAAGATAACCCGCAGAGGCATCCAATTAATTTGTGTTGAGGCGTGGCCTAGCTTTGCTCCACTTAGAAGATAACCCGCAGAGGCATCCAATTAATTTGTGTTGAGGCGTGGCCTAGCTTTGCTGTCTTCGTATGTAGATAGAAGTGGCATGAACGACAACTTGCCGATTTGGCATTAGAAATTTAGAATACTCTTGCAAATCAGACATTCTTAGAAGCAAGGTTGAAAATTAAAAACCGTTGTAGAATCTTCATTGCATTCCTTGTGTTCATGACATGCATGTCTACTTTTTCAATAAGTGGGAAAGGTAAAAAAGAAAAATAGTACTGTAATAGTTAAAGCTAAAGACAAAAACCCCAGCAGATTTTCGTTAAACCAAACTATTTTTTATTAACAAATAATGCTCCATTTCAACAATGCTGATTGTCTCTGATAAGATATTTCCTTTTCTCTTTCCCTCCTACCTTACATTCGTTTACAACCTTTGACAACAATGGTTTTCTTCTTTCTTCCCTCTCATGCTCTATTTCTTGCACTCATGTTCTTTTCCACCACTACTAATATCCTAGCACAGTTGCCACAAACCAATGGAACAAACTTCTCATGCTCTGTGGATTCACCTCCTCCCTGTGACACTTATGTGACATACTTTGCTCAGTCTCCAAATTTTTTGAGTCTCACAAACATATCTGATTTATTTGACACCAGTCCTCTATCTATTGCAAGTGCCAGTAACATGAAGAATGAGGATGACAACCTTATTCCATGCCAACTCTTACTGGTACCTGTAACTTGTGGTTGCACTGGAAACCTTTCTTTTGCCAATATCAAATATCATATCAAGCAAGGTGATAGCTACTATTTTCTTTCAACCACTTCCTTTGAGAATCTCACTAATTGGCAAACAGTGAAGGATTTAAACCCCAATACAAATCCGTTTCTGTTACCAATAGGCATAGAAGTAGTTATCCCTTTGTTCTGCAAGTGCCCTTCAAACTACCAATTGAACAAAGGGATACAGTATCTGATTACTTATGTGTGGCAGCCCAATGACAATGTTTCCCTTGTAGCAGCCAAGTTTGGTGCATCACCAGTGGACATAATCACAGAAAACAACTTTGGCCAGAACTTCACTGCTGCAACCAACCTTCCAGTTTTGATCCCAGTGAAACAGTTGCCAGCTCTTTCTCAACCTTATCCTTTGCATGAAAGAAAAAGAAGTAATCATCTTCCTACTATCATTGGTATTAGCCTGGGATGCTCTCTTCTGATTGCACTTTTATTACTGGTTTATTATGTATGTTGTCTGAGGAAGAGGGAGACTGGTGACCATAGGAGTCTATCATCCATGGAGACTGCAGTTAAGCTAATATCTGGGGTTTCAGGCTATGTAAGTAAGCCAACCGTGTATGAAGTTGATGTGATTATGGAAGCTACCATGAACCTCAATGAACAGTGCAGGATTGGGGAATCAGTGTACAAGGCCAAGATGGATGGTCAAGTTTTAGCTGTAAAACAAGTCAAGGAAGATGTCACTGAGGAGTTGATGATTCTACAAAAGGTAAACCATGCAAATCTGGTGAAACTAATGGGTGTCTCTTCAGGGAATGATGGAAACTGCTTCCTTGTATATGAATATGCTGACAAGGGATCTCTTTATAACTGGTTATTCTCCAAGTCTTCTACTGCTTCAACCTCAGTGGCCTTCCTTTCATGGAGTCAAAGGATAAGCATAGCAGTTGATGTTGCCATGGGACTGCAATACATGCATGAACATGCTCAACCAAGTATAGTCCACAGGGACATCACAACAAGTAACATCCTTCTCGACTCGAACTTTAAGGCTAAGATAGCAAATTTTTCCATGGCCAGAACATCTTGGGATCTTATGATACTAAAAGTAGATGTTTTTGCTTATGGGGTGCTTCTGTTGGAGTTGCTGACAGGCAAGAAAAACTTAAACAATGAAAATGGTCAGTTGTTTATATTGTGGAAGGATATTAGAGGGGTCTTTGATCAAGAAGAGAAGAGAGAGGAGAGGCTTAGAAGATGGATGGATCCTATGCTGGGGGGCTTTTATCCTGTTAATGATGCTCTTAACTTGGTCTCTTTGGCAGTGAATTGCACAGCAGATAAGTCTTTGTCTAGACCAACTATGGGAGAAGTTGTTCTTAGCCTCTCTCTTCTCACTCAACAATCTCCTACAACATTTGAGAGATCATGGACTTGCGGGTTACATTTAGAACTTACTCAAGTGGGTTACTTACTCCCATCAAAGCTCGTTGATTAAGTGATGGCAAATTCAGTTTCTCAAATTCAACATGGTCTTTTGTTTACGTCTTAGTTAATGAATATCTATGTATATATATCAGTTAATGAATACCTATATATATAATTAGGAATATCTGTGTATATATATCAGTTTGGTTTACAATAGTGTTCATCCAAGTTTCATTTGTCCACCCATGAAGCTTGTAATTGGTGAATGGCAGCTGCACTTGACCCCAGAACTAATGTGCTTATTTTTCTTGATCATCTTTATCTGAAGATTTGGTGGATCTATGACTATGAGAGAATGGTGGACCATTAACATATTACATACCAATTCAGGAGAGAAAGATAATTGGGTTTGAAATGTGTTTTTCCCAATAGATGCATTAAGGGCAGGGTGGAGTTAGAAGATTTTTATTGAGGAAGCCAAAAAAGAACATTACTTAATTTACGGATTCAAGTTTTGTGAAAAATTTAACTTTAAAACAGCCATAACTATTGCATGTTATGTTATGTTTACATGCCGCAGGGCATGTGTTAGAAACTAGAATATTGCATAGAGATAGAATTTGTAGATTTTGTTCATCCTACTGCATCCACAACCTACCTTAATTGTGCTTAATCTTGTACTTCCAGCCATTATCATTTGCAGTGTCAGTTATTTCCTTTGGTATTTCACATCATTCTGGAACATATGAGAAATAACTTCAATCTATTGTCACTTCCCACTTGGGGAAATCAAATAAATTATCCAACAAATGCACTACACCATATTTAAAACGAAAATAGCTAAAAAAAACTATAGGGAAAGGATTTACATAATAACATTGATTAATCAAAGCATCAATTTTTGCAACTACTGTAACATCAAGCTGTGGTATCCTGAGATGTTCTAGGACATTTCCCAGCTCAACGAAGAGTCCAAGGCTTCGGACAGAGAAGTCACAATCTGATGCATGGAAGGGCGACTTGTTGGATCTTTCTTCATGCAATTGTCTATCATTCCAGCTAAAAATATAGCAAGTTCCATTGGATAATTCCCTTGTAGTGAGGGATCCATAAAGTCCCTCAACCTCTCATGTTCATCTTGTATGGTGCTTAAAACACTAGACAAGTTCAAACCATCTTCTGCATAAAGAGCAGCAACTTCTTTTCCAGTGAGGATTTCCAGCATCAGAACCCCAAATGCATAGACATCAAGCTTTGTAGATACTAAACCATTTTCCAAATACTCAGGAGCCATGTAACCTCTTGTCCCAACAATATGCCTTGTCATGGGAAATTGGTCACCCTCACCTTCCACTGATCTGGCAAGGCTAAAGTTTGCAATCTTTGCCCTGAAATCACTATCCAGAAGGATGTTACCACTCTTTAGATCCTTGTGTATATGGGGAGGAGAAGTGAAACTGTGAAGGTAATCAAGTCCTGTGGCCACATCTACTGCAATTTGCATTCTCTGAATCCAACTTAGAAATTTATTCCCATCACTGCTGTTGAAGTAGATCCAATCACTCAATGGTCCATTAGCAGCATACTCATAAACAAGATACCAATAACCCTCTTTAAAGCTAACCCCGGAAAGGCGTATGACATTGGAATGGTTCACTTTGTTCAACAGTTCTATCTCTTTAGACACATCTCCATCTATCTTTTTAATTGCAGCCCAATCTCCATTGATAACACCATGATAAACTGAGCCTTTGGTCAAGCTGCTAGGACTAAAATTATTTGTTGCAGCCTGTAGTTCCTTGAAACTGTACACCTTGAAAGATTGAGCTATGCTGGATATGATCTCGGACAATTTTTCGGATTCGTCCTCTAACTTCTTCCCTTGCAGTTTCTCAATTGCCACAAAATTCTCAGACAATATCACAGAATCTTCTTTCTTTTTATTACTTTTAAGATAGTGTCTCCTGAAAATGATGGCACAAAGAACTAATATGAAGGCAATGCCTCCAACAACTCCTACAACTATATACACCCATGTTTTGCTTGAGCTTCCATCTGAGGAAGAAGAGGGAGGTGTTGGTGGCGGAGGTGGTGGCGGCTGAGGTGGTTCAATGGTTTGAGAACTCAAAGGCTTATCTTGAAGGGGCACTAGAAGTGTGGTAAAGGGATGGATGGTGGGTTGTTGAAAAGAAAGGCTATTAGCTTCAAGAGTTGCCTCAGTGCTAACACCAAATCTATCACTAATATGAGAAACATCATCACCCCATGTTACCAAATAACTTAATAGGTATTTGACACCTTTCTCAGTTTGATTCTTCGAAGGACAAGCACATCTAAGAGGAACTACAAGTTTTGTACCAATGGATAGGTCTACTTCAGGAATGTTGTTTTGATCCTGCATAGCTTGACATGTTGATAAGCCTTCAAAAGTGTTGTTAGCAATCACAAAATAGTTGTCACCAGTTTGGATCACATAGGATGTGTTGAACTGATAATACTGATCACCTGCACAAGAACAATTGATTGGAACAATAACCAACTTGTTAGTTTCAAAGGTTGAATCTTTTGAAACTGAGTTTGCTTCAGAAAGCTGAGATGGGTCAGAACCCAATAAGGCAGATATTGTGGGAACAGAGTTGTAAAGGGGTTGAGTCCTAAAGGTAAGGTAAGCTTGGCAACTAGGATTTATGCCATTACAAGTGTAACCACGGATAGAATTTGAGTTACCCTTTTGAGAACATGCATTTGTGGCTACACCAATGTAAGGTTGCTGCCCCATAATCACAGAGAAGCAACTTGTTATGGTCAAAGTGAAGATAAGGATGATGGTAAAGAGATGCATCGTTATTGAAGATGCAGATGAAGGATACAATAATGAAGGTGATGGATGCAAAAGGGTCTAACGCAAAAATTTTCTAGGGAAAGACCATGTTTGTATTCTTCTTTTCTATTTCATTATTTGGTCAGAATTATTTTGGTGGAACGCGCAATGAACAAATGCATTGATCAAGTCAACGTATTGGTAGCAGAAAATGTCATTATCATACTCTTTTACATGCTTTTTTTTAATATATTCTTTTATATTAGGTTATAACCTCACAGGCACACACTTTTTAATAGTTATTAATATTTTAAATTATATTTTAATACAAGTGAGATATATCCAATAAATAAAAATATATTAAGTAAAACGGAGAAATTAAATCCTTCAAGTTTTTTTTTTTTGGTTACAGAAATCCTTCAAGTTTAACTTAATTACATTCGCATTCCTCTTATTTATTTTAAAAGTTACACTTTACTTTTCTCAAGATTTAGGTGGCGTTTGGAAGAGCATATTTAAGCTCCTTTTCACTTATCTGATGACATAAGCTCTTATACAGTGTGTTTGGCAGAGCTTATAAAAATAACTTATGTCATCCCATAATGAGTTTTTAACTTATTTTCATAAGTCACTGGGAGAAGCTTATGGAATTATCATAAGAGCTTATGCACTAAACACCCTCTCCGTGTTTTTCATTATTCGAATCTTCTCATGCCCCTTTCTTTCAATTTTTTTTCTTTAAGCGCTTATGGCATAAGCTCTCATGCGATAAGATTTTATATAACAAACTCTTAATTAAGTTGTTTACTCAAATACACCCTTAATTATCATTATATACTTATCTCTGTTGGATGGGAGGTGATTGTAATCACACTAACCGACAGCTGCCAAGTAAAATTAAGCTAAACTTGTAAGTATAATTTTTCCTAAAAAGAATGTATAAATAAGTGGTGGTATTGATAATATTCCTCTACCTTTGTTGACTTTGTTGCTCAGTTGACCTGATCTCATGATGAGAGATTAAATATCATTAATAGCAACATGGCATGCTGTGACTTGGTCAATCTGGGAGTTGAAGAATGATATTATTTTTGATGATATGAAGGTGGATATGATGTTGATAGTGGAAAGGATAAAAGGATATTTTTGGAAGTGGTTTTGTGTTAAATCTTTGGATACTTTCTGTTTTGTTTTTTTTTTGGATTGGTGTAAAAATCTTATAAAATGTATTGAACATGTGTAATTTGCATTTACATCTATACTATTTACTTTGTGGTTTTATTGATATTTTATATATGATTTTGAGTATCCTTATACTCTAATTAATATACTCTTTGATTATTCAAAAAAATAAAATATAGTAATTGGTTAATTGTTGCAAGATTTGAGGTGGTGTTATTCATAAAATATTTTATTCTCAAACAAACTATAATTTCTAAGAATCTTATTGTCAAGAATATTTAGTTCTCACATCCTGGAAGACTATGAATAGATTTTTTCACTATCAAACATTAATTTTTGTTATTGGACATCCATCTGTTATGTCTATAAATAATTTTATGAAACTTGTACAAATTTGAAAAAAAATTATTCCAATACCCACATCCCCGAAAATGATTTTTTAAAACTTGTAAAAGAAAATTCTTAAAAAAAATAACTTGTAAAAAATACTTTTGGAACATTTGAAGGAGTATCCAAACTTAACGAAGACATACATACATTATCGGTTTTTGATATTTTCAGTTTTTACGTTTTCAATTCGCTATTCACAAGATTTTTGTAAGCACTCAATAGCAATTATATTTTTTCGAGTCCAGGATGGAATCCAAGGTATCACCACAGCTTATAGTCGTATGATTAATATATCTCAAGGATGTAAAGTATCAGTTAAGGACAACTTCTCTATCCATAAATACAGTTCTATTCTTATCACCAGGATTCAAACTCTAAACATATGGTTAAAGGATCCAAGTTATTAACCACTTGGACCACATCTTGTGGGTTCAATAGCAATTATATAACTTAATGAAATATAACATAGTTTTCGTCTTCATTCCATATCAATCATGTTTAAAAATTGTTACAAAAAATCGGAAAATTTC
Source organism: Sophora flavescens (assembly GCA_030762895.1). Taxonomy (NCBI): domain Eukaryota; kingdom Viridiplantae; phylum Streptophyta; class Magnoliopsida; order Fabales; family Fabaceae; genus Sophora; species Sophora flavescens. Next base: position 172,886,859 of record CM061064.1, on the reverse strand, counting down.
ATTTGTTGTACGCTTTTCATAAGAGAGAACTTTATTGAGCCTTGCCATTAGTATAGATTTGAAACTTCCCTCATTCAAACTTATTACCCTTGTAACCTTGTTATGAGCTGATGAGAGTTTTATTTATTCAAAGTCAGTTGTTCTTGTTATTTTTCTGTTTCGAAAAAATATAACTTGTTTTCTTTTTATATTCAACTTGTTGTCACTCCTTATGTTAGATGAATACATGTAAAGTTATATTATCCAAATCAATTGAGTACTTTACAGTTACATATAGAGAATATCCTGAAAAAAAAAAAAAAAAAAGAAGCAATTGAGTAAAATTATATTAGCAGAGTTTAAGGGAATAGAGGGTTAAAAACCCTTTATTTTTTTTATTTTTTTTTGACACAGTTAAAAACCCTTTAGGTAAAACCTTACATCCACCGGAGGGACTATTGATTTACGCGAGAAAAGGAGGAAATTGAAGTGATGAGCGATGAATATTAATTACTGGGTGGGAGTTTGAGGTGCTACCTCCGGACTTAATTATAAACAAAATTAATTAATTTTATATTTATTAAGGAAGTTTGTTAATTTAGTTTAATAGTCTTGATTTATGTAAAAAATGAGTTACAATTACTAAACTACATTTTAATTGTCTCGGAAGTGTGCAATGTTCTTGGAAAAGTAAAAAAAGAGTTGATTGGATTGCTTGATTGTCTTGACTTTTGGAACACTGACATTAAATAGAGTTAAATTGATTGACTTTTACTTATATTTAAGTTCATAAAATATAGATACTTTTTTTACTTATAATTGAGTCCGGAGGGAATAGTGACTAATACACTCTATTATCATATATATACTAGATATATACTAAGAAATTATGCTTGCCAAAAGAAAAACATAGAAGAATTCTTAAACGTCTAGTAGAATTCTTAAACGTCTTGACGGCCATGTAACGTGTAAGCGAGTTTAATATTTTATTTTATGTCAAAATGATATCCAGATATCATATGAGTTTCTTGGTTTGTCTCTTATTTTCTGTTTTTATTTTCTAATTTCAAGAATAATGTCAACATAAATGATTATAAAACTGTCACATTTTATTTCCTGTTTCCAAATATTTTTACAGGAAATATTAAAAACAACTTTTTATTTGTTTTTACTATTTTCTGTATAAATCTTTGGAAACAGAGAAACAAAATAAAAACAATGTGACAGTTTTGTAATCATTTGTGTTGTAATTATTCTTAAAAATAGGAAATGAAAACAGGAAACATGAAACAAATCAACCAGACCCTTATTTACCATGTCATACTTTTTTCCCCAAATCGATTGAGTGGTGGTCAATGATTGAAGTGGACTTCCCTCTTTATCCTCGATCCATTCATGCCGAAAATAGTGAAGATCACCAGTGACCCGGCCCCCGGACCGCCAGACCCGGCCCATGAATCGTCGGACTGAGACACCCCAATATCCCATTATAGAAACTCTAAATTAACTACAACTTAATTGGGATATTAACATTTTACGAATATACATCAAATCATAAGTAAACAAACTATACGTATAAATAATAGAATATAAACATCACACCACACATGTCTATGTATAAATACAAACATACTGTACTGATACACTGTAAAGGGTACCCCATCGGTAGAGTCCTATAATATACATACTGGTACAAACTGATATAAGCAACGGAAACTAAAACATCTCAATAAGACGCACTGGCCATAGACTCTAAACTCAACTGCTAGGGTCCACTGCTCGTCCACCAGCATCAGGCTCACAAGGAGTCTCATCTAGCTCCTCAGTAGCTGGTTCCTCCACAGGGTCTTCTCAAAACAATCACATAAAAGAAACATACATAGAAAAGAAGTAGGGAGATAAGAAACTATCTAGCATCAAAACATGGAAAAGGATACATAGCAATAAATCAATAAAAGCACATAGGCATGCATCACACAAAGATATACAATCATCCTCAAAGTAATTTATATTCCTCTATCCTTCGCACTCATGCAAAATATGCTAACGTGGCTGCCACCCAGAATATCAAGTCAGTCGTCCAAGTGACGCGTCCCCAGAACGCCGGTGCACATCCTCATCCATGGCAGAGGATGCTCATGCAAAGCAATGACACTATAGTGGCACATCTCGCTCTGGTGCACACCCAACTCTCTCTCTCTCTCTCTCTCATGGGTGCTCATGCATAGCAATGACACTATAGCTGCACGATATAAACCTAAGTTGAGACAGTCCTGCAAGGACTACAGATATACATCACGGTAGTCTCTTATATCCTCCATATAAAGAAATTGGCCTATGGCTCCGATATCTATCGTCAGATACACTGACCTCGTGTGTTCCACTTACACGGCTGTAATCAACAACATTCATTCATGCAATCTCACCATTTCGTACCAAGCCAATCCTAATGCCTTAACCTTCCACTATAACCTCATAATATACCTCAACTCATCAAATAATATTATTTAATCATATTTAATTTAGATTAGGCATATATATAAGTTTTCCTTCATTTACTCTCTCCTAGCAGACATCTCTTTAAAGCATAAAATATAAGCATTTGCATACCAAGTAAATATATATCACATCAGGTATAATTATATAACATTAAATATCAATAAAATTATAAGGTGGGCACAAATAACCCAAACATAGCATATAAAAACAAATAGCACACAATGAGCAGACATTTATAGATAAAAGCAATGCACCTCGCCAATATATAAATTTAACCTTTTCTTATATCATCATTGGTACCCCCATGATATTATTGAAATAAATCACTTAGCCATTCTACTTTAGATGGCATCTCATAAGGAGTCATAGGAGAGAAAAACGACCCCCACCCAACTTTTAGTTGTCAACATGGCCTCGGTAAAATTCACCTGAATACATCATTGTACATAGGATTAATCAAAAAAAGGAATAGTTAGCCTAATCAAGAAAAGTAAATAGGATAATGAAGTAGAGGATGGTTTAAATTCTCCCAAATTATTGTTCTTACCCTATATCCTATCTCCTTCTCTCTCTTACTCTCTTTCTTTCTACGCTCCTTCTATGTATCTCTCTGACTTATTTTTTTTCTTAAACTTTCTTTCTTATGCGTAAACTTTCTTTCTTATGCGTCAAGTATTAGTTGGGAAAAGATGAGATAAACCACAAAAAGCAAGCAGGTGCGTGGTTTATTATTGATCAAAGGAATTGCATGAAGAAAAATGGCAAGCAGGAGGTGGCGTGAATCAAAGAAAAGAATGCAATAAAAGTCACCAAGAGCTCAAGCAAATGGCGTGGTTACTTAAGGATCAAGAGGTAAGTTTTGAATGAAGGCAAGAATGGCCAGCACAAGCAGGAGGTGGCGCCTCCTTGGCTTGCCTAAAAAATTTGAGGATAGATGCGCCATTCATATATAAACTACTATGTCCAAAAAATAATTATAAGGTTAAAATTCATTTTAATTAATCTAATTAGGTTAAAACTTGCAACTAGGGCATAGTTAAGATTAGTGCTAATTAATCATGATAAGTTAAATATAATTAAGATCTATGACTAATTGTCTTGTAATTTTATTAACACTAGTACAGAAAAGGGATTCTACATCGGTTATTTTTGGCTTTCCACATTGGTTTTTAAACTGATGTTGAAACGACCAATGTTGTTTATTGTTACTTTTCACATCGGTTTTAAAACCGATGTCTAAAGTACACTTTTAACAGTGGTTTTCTAAATAACCGATGTGAAAAGTTCATTTTTTACATAGGTTATCACAAAACCGATGTGGAAATATCACTTTCCACATCGGTTTTTTAATAATCCATGTGAAAAGTGAACTTTCCACATCTGTTTTTGTATAACCGATGTGAAAAGTCTCATTTTTTTAAAAAACTCTTTTTACATTTCTATCATTCATTTCCCCTGTTTCAGTAATCCAGATCAATACCAGTATAACATATTCTAAATATTCTCAACACAATCACTTTTGTACAACAAAAACACACTAAATTAATATATACTAAATTTATTACGAACAATACATATGTTCAATTACATTCGGACAACAAAGATAATTAGAAACCAAAAAACTACATGATATATTATAGATTTCATATCAAAATATATATCAGTCAAAAGTACACTATAGCTAGTACATGATAAGTTTTTAAACTAACTACATACAAACTATGGTTGGTACACTTCAAGAAAGAAAGTTGCCCAACGACTCCTTATGTTATTGATGTCGGCATCAGATAATAGAGTCGAATTGTTGAATATCTGCAAGTTTAATTGGACAAAAGATTATATCTTTTAAGTAATAAAGTAACATAAAACATATAATGAATCTATAACTGTTACTTCTAATTGTTACCAATTAACATTTACCTCGTGCCATCTTTCAGTGATCCTGGAGGAGATAATTTCGACCATCCACTTCATCACATAGTATCCACATTCCCATGATCCACGTTGTATACGGGACTGCATACAAATTAAACCCAATTAGAATATGAGGAATTAAATAGAAATCAATAATTATACTCACTGCATTTGAAGTGTTTGAACTAATAAATATCTTACGTTAGGAATAATCCATCTAATAGCCCAACGCCTTTCACCACGCAACATGTGGTTTGCATTAATAGAACTATCATTACAAAATAAACATTAATTAAAGTATAGATAATAGATTTCAGATAATTAAAACAACTGCATTACTGATTATAAATTATTTTAATGCTTACGTTTCCATGATCATCTTCAGTTCATTCGTCGGCTTATTTCCCATTGAGCAGAAGAAGACCACGACATTCATCCTAGGGTACTAGATCAACAGTTGCCAATGCTTGCTGTATTTGCGGAACAATTAGTGACTAAGTCATATATAGTTATAATTAAATAACTAGTACTTACTTATTGAGATAAGGCGCAAGGTAGAATTGATGATCGTCTCGGGCAAGTATATCACGTATGGTGGTGACCGGGTCTTCTGATGCTAGGAGAACATCATCCTGAATGAACATGGGGTCAATGAACCCATAAATGGTGAGATTACCCTGATCAACTAACATACGATGCAGATACCTAATATATTGAAAAAACATGTTAATTATCATAGTATTTAAAATTCAATTACTTAACTTATAAATAAAATGTACTCATGTGCACCATAACGATAGGTGTGCAGAACTAGCCATTTCTTTATCGAGTACAATCTCCATAAGTTCCTTATTTGGGATATACAATTCGTCACCTGGCCTGGCATCATGTTCCAACCTTACCAAAGCTGCGTCATTCTCCATGGTCACAACTTGTATAGCCAGAAGTTTAAAAACATCACCAGGTGCCCTTTTGTCGATCCCCTAAACAACAAAGATATATATTAGTAATCACAGATAAGTTATTTCATCCGTAATTAATTAAATGGTCAAATGAATACCTTGGCAGGAGCAAACATCTCTGGTCTTCCTGGATCCGACCTTTTAGGCAGAATATCATTTCCAACATCCTAAAAAAAAATAAAAAATAAAGCATTATCTTTAAACAATAATAAATAATTTCAACTATAACTATAGAAAAACATAACTAATTGAATACCTCAAATGCAACAAGAAACCTGACCAGTCTTCTTGGCCAGAGGATGAAGTTACCGGGGGCCTGACCCGCTGTTTGAACCTCCTTAGTGGGCACAGGGATTCGAGCATCAACATCTCGAATAATCTCAACAACGACCCTCACCTAATCATCCGGTAATAAAGGATGGTGTATGGTATTACCGAAGTTATTATATGCCCTCCCCAATGCCACTAAGCTGCAATCATGATGATCATCAACATACAGCTCACACATATCAGGGTCGTCATCATCATCATCATCACCATCACCATCATCATCATTTTCAGGCTGATGAGGAGGATCACATGAGCCCTTAGTGCTCACATGGACAGAGGGTTGGACAAAGGGTTGGGCACCTGTCATCTGTTGGGACATAGAAGTCAATATTGCCAGTTGCTGGGTAAACTGCTCGGCCATCTCCTGTCTAAGCTCAGCTGCAATCTCCTGTTTTAGCCGTGCTCTATCTGCATCAACATCCCTGTGGCATTGGTGTGAAGATGAACCATGGTATTGGCGAATGCCGACGCCCCATCCAACACCAATGACATGGCCCGGGTGGTCTGGTTTACCGATGGCAGCAGCTAAGATATCATTGCGTCCTCTAGGAACAAAGGTTCCTTGGGTTACCTGCTCGTCCAAGGCATCCTATAACATATAAAATATCAGGTCACATTACAATTCGGTAACAATGTTAAAATGACAATTGCAATTCAAACTATACTTACAATCTTCTCAGCTACTTGGCGGGCCTCCTCAGATGTATATTGTCTCGTTTTTCTTTGTCGGGCCCAATTCCATTTACGATGGCGTGGGGGTGGAGGTGGATCAACAACTTCTGGACGATTTTCAGTGTTAGGATTCGCCTGAAATGCTTTCTTTTCCTCTTCCACCATTATCTGACCAAGTTTTTTTATATCCCCCACGAGACAGTACATGGGGGTAGACATTCTTGCTTTGGTTTTTCTGCCCCTTTTCTTCTTCTCCTGTTATAAATAGAAGACAATTAAATTACATAAGTAAATAAAATTAATGAAATTACATAAATTTAGAGACAAATCAAATAAGTTAACCTGAAAGCTGGGATCATGTCGGCTCTGAACAAAGCGATCCCACGTCGCCTGGTCAAGAAACGGGTACACCTCAAGTGGGTTATTTTCACATGTTGGATTGAATACATAGTATCTGCCCAGTCGACCTTAAAAGCCATCCAACACTCACCAGCATACTTTATCAAACGCTTCTTCATATCCGTCGTATCTGGTATGTCAAAGGTGAGCTACATTAACACCAAAAGAATCAACGAATTACTGTATGATATTAATAAGATTAAAATAAAGTAGATACAGACAAACACAGGACGTAAAAGTATAGATACCAGAATACTCTCCCATATATGATCCTTCACGTCCGCCGGTACATCTTTCCAATTATCAATAAGTATACTAGGCCTGCTTCTAGCAAGGGTCGCCACAAAACTGTTAAACTGCTCTGCCATTGGCCCAATAGGATTGAGGTTATTATCAAAGTCTATTCTTATCCTTTGATTTGAACCACGATTGGCAGTCAAATTCCTCATTTGTGTGGCACGTCTACCCTTTCTACCCGTACACGTGGTCTCTGACCCGCTACATGAATGAGGGATATCCTCAGGATCAGCCATGTATACCTGTTTAAACAAAAAAAAAACTTGTTAGTATGTCAGGATAAATATCAAACATAACTTATAAATATCGATCAACGTACGTAAACATATAATATGACTTTACACATAACTCAAACTAAACTTACATTGTGGTCAATTAGTAAAGTTCTCCCATAACCCTTCTTGGTGATCATTACGAGTATCATGTACATCATCCACTTCATTTTCCTCATTGAAATTAGGCACCCGTGTTGAGAAAGAAGGAGTATCAGAAATATCAAGAGTTGAATCTTGATTTCCCTCACTACCATTATACATGTTTTTTCCCTGGAGAACCACTGACCACCTTTTGTTAGAAGGATCACAGATATAAAACACTTGTTTTGCATGGGATGCCATGATGAAAGGCTCTTCTTTATTACCTACCTTATTAAGGTCCACCAATTTGAATCCTAACTCATCGGTTTGTACACCATTGTTACTGTCGACCCACTGACATTTAAAAACAGGTACTCTAAACTTCGTGTAATCAACCTCCCATATCTCTTCATAATTCCAAAGTATGAAACGAATGCCATAACAGGGTTTTTATCTTTCGAACTAGAGAAATGCATGGACTCAGCGACGACCATAACCCCACTATTTTGTATAGTACTTTTGTCATCCAGAGACTTTGTATAGAAGGAAAACTTATTGATATCGTACCCATTCCAGCATATGACATCAAAGTTAGGCCCCTGTGCTAGCCATTTTAATGTATCAGAAGCAATACCATCCTTTGCAATTTTTTCTTTAAACCAGTTCAAGAAAGTCTTGTTATGCTTGTTCAAACATCATTTTTCATTCATTTTAGGGTAAGTTTCATTGATGATGCTTTTGTGCTCACATAAGTATGGTTCAACCTCATCAGTGTTATTCAATATATACAAATGTGCTTGAAGCACTTCCTCCCGATCCATGCTCTTAACAGTGATACCTCGTGTACCCTTACCATCATATCTTCCTTCGTGACGAGACTTGGAAGCCCTACGAGTTCCGCTTCTGACATGTAGTCTGTACAAAACTCAATAGCTTCTTCTGCAACATACCTTTCAACAATAGATGCTTCGGGACGGTGTGGATTCTTCATATATCCTTTCAAGATCTTCATGTATCGCTCAACCGGGTACATCCACCTTAAATAAACGGGGCCGCACAATCTAATCTCCCTCACTAGATGAACAATCAAATGAACCATGATGTCAAAAAATGAAGGTGGAAAATACATCTCCAATTGGCACAAGATAATGGCTGCCTCATTTTCCAAGTCATCCAACTTTTTAGTGTCAATGACCTTGCTACATATAGCATTGAAGAATAAGCATAACCTAGTAATGGCATGTCTGACTTTTTTAGGCAAGATGTCACGAATGGCCACCGGTGTTGCATCAAGACATGACAATCATGAGACTTTAAGCCAACTAATTTGAGATCTTTCATTGAGACAAGTATTTTGATATTTGAAGAGTAACCCTGTGGCACTTTGACTCCCCGTAGACATTCACAGAAACTTCTTTTCTCTTTTTTTTGATAAAGTATGACATGCTGGGGGCAAATAAGTCTTCTTATCCCCCACTTTATGTGGAGCTAACTGCTCTCGTATACCCATCGCAACTAGATCCAGACGAGCATTCACACCATCCTCTGTATTTCCTTGAATGTTGAGAAGCGTTCTGATTAAACTGTCACACACATTTTTCTCCACATGCATCACATCAATACAATGTCTTACATCAAGCTTGCACCAGTATGGAAGATCAAAGAAGATCGACCTCTTCTTCCATATTTTCTTCTCGGTAGCCTTCTTCTGGGTCTTCCCATAGATAACATTAGTGTTGTTCACCCTTTCATAAACTTGCTCTCCAGTCAAGGCCACCGGAGCAATTTCATTCTTCGGAAGTCCATTGAAAGCTTTTCTCAATCTACGATAAGGATGATTACGTCGGAGAAATCTCCGATGCCCAAGGTAAACTGTCTTCCTTCCATGTTGTAGTTGATGGTAACATGTGCCTTCTTCACATATTGGACATGCTTTATGCCCCTTAACACTATACTCACACAAGTTCCCGTATGCTGGAAAGTCATTGATGGTGCAAAATAACATGACACGCAATCTGAATGTCTCACGGCAATACCCGTGGATCACATCAACGCCTTCATCCCACAACATTCTCAAGTCTTCAATCAAGGGACTCAGATAAACATGAATATCATTTCCTGGCTGTTTAGGACCCGAAATCATCATACTTAACATAATGTATTTGCGCTTCATGCACAACCAAGGAGACAGGTTGTAAATTACTAGGAGAACAGGCCATGAACTATGAATACTACTTAAGTTTCCATGTGGATTCATTCCATCGGTAGCAAGTCCAAGCCTGAGGTTTCTAGGCTCATTGCCGAAATCCGGAAACAAACTATTAATTCTCTTCCATTGCAAAGAATCGGGCGGATGGCGAAACTGTCCATCACACTTCCTCTCATCTGCATGCCATCTAATGTTCTTTGCGTCATTTACATTAGCAAACAATCGCTTGAACCACGGAATCACGGGAAGATACCATAACACCTTCGCAGGAGGACCTTTGGTGACCACATCACAACTAGAATCATCATCCTTCACTTTGTAGCGTGATACCCCACACCTGGGGCACTCGTGCATCTCTTCAAACTCTTTCCTGTACAATATGCAATCATTGGGGCAAGCGTTTATTTTCTTATACTCCATACCCATCAGACACAATATCTTCTTCGCCTCATAGTTTCGAGATGGCAATGTGTTACCTTCTGGAAGCATGTCTTTCAACAACTCAAGCAATTCGATAAAGCTTTTATTGCTCCACCCATTTCTCGCCTTCACATTGAACAATCTTAACACCGATGACAACCGTGTGAAATTAGTGCACCCCGGATACAAAGCCACTTCCGCATCACTGCACAAAGTATCATACACATGTGCGCGTCGAAAAGACTCCTGCCCAACATCACGGATCATGTCCTCTAGTCCATCGTCCATATCCATGTCATCAACTTCCTCTCTATCCGACACCCTCGGCCTGTCTAACGATTCACCATGACATATCCATGTTGTATAACTCTTGCAAATCCCCTCACAAATAAGATGATCACGTATCTCCTCAGCTTCTAGTCGTCTCTCATTCAAACAGTTAACACAAGGACAATAAAACCTTCCGTTACCACTATCAGGAGCATTTGTTTTTTCAAACTGTAGAAAATCTTCCACTCCATTCTCATACTCATCACTTGTCCGTCTAGCATTCATCCAACCGCGATCCATGACTAAAACCAATAACTTCGTACTTAGTCCAACATATTCATCAACCACTTCTTATGACAGGGTATGGCCCTATCCCATTCGAGAAGAAACTTTTTCAACATTCGGTTAACAGTTAGTCCTTAACTCTCATGCTCATACTCGACGAAATTTCGGCAGCATTTTCCTTCAGTCTCCGACGTACACGACTTGAACGCGATGATATCCACCACGATAAAGTATGCACCCGGAGAATGAAAGGAAATGTATCAATCCAAACTTTCACCAAGTATATAACATTAGAATCAATGAATAACTATTTTAACTGAATGAAGAAATTTTTTTTCCCAAACTGTCCAACTTTGGACAATTCAAGATCCAATACAATGAGCGGTACATTAAGCATGTACACGAGTGCTCATTAGTATTGCATCTCAAATGGGAAACTAAGGCTTTACTAATTATTGTGGGCATATTCTCAGATCAAATAAATTTTCAAGCAAATACATTAAAACTCCAATGAAAGCTTTTCAGCCAAAACGATGGAAATCAAACCTTACTTTGTAATTTTCCAATGCAAAGCGGCTATCTGCTGGTATAACTCCTTTCTTGTATCTTCCTGTCAGCACACCACATGCAAGTGGACTCCAAGTTGTCAAACCCAAGCCATAGTTACAGGTTTGATTTGGATCTGAAAAAATAACATTGCCTCATCATAAACCAAATGACTTGACAAAACCCATGAAAGTATAATCTTAAATGCTTCTCTCCATGAATCTCAACTCTCAATTTCCCAGCATCCATACACAAGATGATATAAAATACAAAATTGGTGAAAATACTATGGGCAAGAAGCTCTTACCTTTTGTATCCAAGGATCGTGCCCCTCACGTAGAGTCTAAAATCAAAGCATGAAAAATACAGTGTTAGCTTATTTAAGACCAAAAGATCATATAAGAAAATGAGTAGCGAAGAGCTATGGCTATTCAGGCAGGAAGCAAAGAACATGAAGAAAAAAACTAAATCTATCAGGCCATCATATATATTCAATCAAAAACTATATATATATCCTTTATTCTCCTTAGGAATACACAAAGTTTCCTTTCCTGCCATGTATTTTTGGTGCATATTGCAGTTGAAACACAGCTTCTAAAAAGGCAAGCGAAATGTAAACGACCAACTTCTACAATAGACCAGAAACTCTTAAGAGCTACCAAATTATAAAATAATCTCTTTGAACACTCGAAGTCTCTAGTGCTTAAGAGGTCGCCACACAGAGACTAATATCTTGCTACAACAAAGTATCGTAGCATCTGAATAACAGGCAAGCAAAAACTACCAGTAAAATAAAATTAAAACCAAAACAGAAAGCAAGAAATATTACCAGTAATAATGTCAAGACAGAAATACAAAATTTAAGAAGAAAACATAACTTTCACATTGAGCAATGAATAATTTAAATAACAAATAAAATGTTTACTCACACATTATGTCTAACATTTTTTTAGTATATCAGTAAAATTTCATGATAAGGATACTAGGGATACACCAGCCCAAAACACTACACAGAGACAAGAGTTAAATGGTTGCAGCCAAATACAAGAAATCAACGCCTAATAAGCAACAAACAACAGCAAACCAAAGTGAAATGTTCCACAAAACCTGTTACAAAGTAAACCCACATCACACAGAAAATGCACCATGACAAGTGGAAGCCACTAGATAATATATCAACAAAATAGAGGATGTATTCACAGTAATAAGCCTAAAAAGCAAAGTGGATTCAAACACCAGCTGGACTAATTAATTAATTGAAGCCCACACAACCTTAGCACCAGACACTTTAAGCCTAACTAAATAATCGAACCAATTTATTTGCTTTTCTTAAAATATAATCTTAGCTTCTATCAACTGCTAACATTATAAATCACGACAGTTTAGTTGATATAGCAACAGAATAATGTACCACTCAGTTCCAGTTTCATAAAAAATAAAAAATAAAAAATAAAAAACAATAATAAAATAGAAAGATTTCAATCTTATTCTGACAACCATACCTAAGATTGTTCACTAAATCTCAAGTCCTTATAAGATTAGCCACATGCATGTATCTTATTTACCAACAAAACAAGTAAATAAGCATGCACTCTCACCAGAAGCAGAAGCAACGGAGACCGGCGAGCAGCAGGGAGAGACAGAGATGGGAGGCGGCGGCAAAGCAGTGAGGGACGGCGAGTACAGAGCAGTGAGAGAGATGGGGACGAAGTGACACATATACTATAATAAGGGGGAAATATCGCCACAATACACCCAAATTTAGAAGTGTGAACACACACTCACATAAAAGCAAATACATGAAAAGAAATAAAAACATGAGCTATAAACACCAGAACAATAGAACACCACCATACCATCAGTAATCATCAGCCATGTTCAACCTATGAATTTCTAGTAGTGAAAGCACTAAGCAGACATACAATTTTGGTAATAATGATTTGTAGAAGAAAGCATTGCAGGTTTCAACCTCTCACAAGCACAAAACAAGCACAAGTACAAAACAAGCATAAGCACATTGTTCATCAAGCATTTTACGGAATTGACCGATCTCAAATAGTGATTACATCACAAGCAGTGATAGTTCAATTAGAATTAGAGGCTTTGGATACAGCAAATTTGAATTAAGTAATTGAGAATTTTAGTGAAGCAAAAGGAATCAAAATCACAGAAACTCAAAAATCTCAAGAATCTGAACAAAATCACAGATGTTAGGTTTTCGTTCAAACCTTGTGGAGGCGTAACTCAGTATTGAAGAACAAAATCACAGAGGAAGAAACGAAATCTCAGTCTCATCTGCAGAGGAAGAAACGAAATAGAAGAGGAAGCTAAGTCAAAAGAGAAGAAGAAGATGAATACCTGGTGCAAATGGAAGAGGAAAACGCTAGTGGAAGAAGAAGAAGAATACCTGGAGCAAATGGAAATTGCAAGTGGAAATCCAACACAAAACGAGGGAGGGAATGGAAAACAAAGGAATGGAATAGCAGAGAGCAAAAACAAAGGAAAAGGGCACGTGACAGATGGAGGGAATGAAAATAGAAACAAAAAGTAGGGTTTTGTCAAATATTACACATTGGTTATCAAAAAATCGATGTGGTTAGTAATATTTCACATCGGTTCTATAGTAACCGATGTAGAAACTTACGATTTAATTTAAAATTTCAATTTTTTTTTTAATTTATGACATCGGTTATATTTAAACCTATGTGGTTAATATATATTAGACATCGATTCAATAGGAACCCATGTGGAAAGATAAAAATTTTAATTTTAATTTTTTTTAATTTTATACATCGGTTATAATACAACCGATGTGGTTAATCTATATGTTAGACATCGGTTCTAAAAGAACCGATGTGGAAAGATAAAAATTTTAAATTTTAATTTCTTTTGTTTTAATTTTAGACATCGGTTAAAATACAACTGATGTGGAAAATATTCACACATCAGTTATTTATGAAACTGATGTGGAATCCTTTGCTTTTAATTTCAAAAATGTCACCACCTCGTTTTACACATCGGTTTTTGTGAAACCGATGTGGAATCTCCGATGTTAAAAGCATATTTTGCAACACTAGTGTAATGATAAACCACCTTAATTGAGGATTTAAATTGAGGTGCTTGCCTATTGAAAATTTTGAGTTGCTTAAATTTTATTTTGAACTTGCATATGTGTTTGGATTCTTAAATAATTTTAGATTTATCTAACCCTCATTCCCATCTAATTAAAATATCTAATTTTTATTCATGAAAGATAGGATGTTACACGGACCACCGAACCCCGGCCCCGTACCCTGACAATCGGGCCCGGGCTCCAAACCCCGGATCACCAGACCCCGGACCGCCAACCCCGGCCCCCGGACCGTCGACCCAGGCCCCCGGACCCAGCCCCTAGACCATCGGCCTTGGCCCCATACACCAGACTGTTGGACCCCGGACCGCCGGCCCCAGGACCCCAGGCCACCGTACCCGGCCCCCGGATCACCTGACCCCAGGCCGCCGGTCCCGGCCCCGACCCCGGGCTGCTGTCGGCCATTGGACCACCACTGCCTCCACTCGACTTTCGTCGCCGATCACTTATAGTAAACTCTATCCAAACAAAGAATTTTAACAATGATGAAATTTCAATATTCTATCCAAACAAGAAAATTTCAAAATAAAGGGGATTTAATTCAAGCAATTGAATTTCTTAGAATTTGAAATTCCCTTGAATCTTCAATTCCCTCATCCAAACACACTCTAAAAGCATAGAAACAAAGAAGTATTTATTTTTGTAAAAAAAAATGAAGTATTTTATATAAAAAAAAAGTACAGAAAAAGCCTAATAACAGAGTAAAGGCCCAAGGATACAGCAAAGGCTCGAAGCCACGCAAAAGGAGTTAGTTTTTGCACCCTTCCCTTCCCTTTTCTTTTTTAATTTATTTTCCCAAAATACCTTGCCTCTCAACCCCACCCTCCCCCATCCTCTCCCTACCCCCACCCACGTCACCCCCTCTCTCTTAGGTAGCGTTTGATATAAGTTTTATAAAAATATTCTCAGGAATGTAAGCATCGGAATGAAAGTTTCCCATGTTTGATACAAGTTTTAAAAAGTTATTCCCATGCATAAAATATTCCCGGAATAAAATTATTGAATGATAGTTATAAATTTGGGAAAACTTTATTTCCATGTATGAATGTGACAAAACTTTATTTCCGGGAATCACATTCCCCGAAATATAGTTTGCCTGAGAATAAAACATTCCAAATACTAAACGCCACATTAACCTTACCGAGAGGATTGGCTTCGTCGGCTATGGACCAACCTAATAGGCCTCAAAACCCCGCCTAAGAGAAAACGAGCACTGTTATTTACATCTTGCAAATTGCTATTTGTACCTTACAACTTCAATTTGATTTTTTTTTTCTTCCAAAAAATACCCTTCAGTCTCATTGAGTTTTTGCAAGTTTTTTCTGTAACGTAACTTCCAAAATTTACTTTTCGGAAGCTTCCGGAAAACGAAATCCGGACATTCGTTACACCTCAGGAATTCAAAATCCGAATACGTATTTGTGAATCCTTTGTGATCTACCGAATTATATTTTCCAGAGGTATAAAAATTATCACTTCCGGAAAGTACTCTCTCCCAAAACCCATTTCTTCTCTCTATATGCTTCCTTTCTTCGATCTTACCCTCTCTGAGCCCATCAAATTATCTCTGTCTGGACAGTAGTTGTTGGCTCTTTTGATGGGTTAGGTAAGTAAACGTTGCCTTTTCTGCTTTGTATTTCTAAAATGAGGAGTGAATACAATCTTATCTTCGTTCTTATTATGATATTGATTCCCCTGTCTCTCCATTCACAACTAACAGTCTTTAATATGAGAGGAGCTACGTTGGGGCAATTCTATAATCCTCCAACCTAACGGTTGAGGATCAATCCTCTTTAAATTTGACTGATGATAACCGGTCTCAATTTTAAAATGAACCGATATTTAATGATCCATTTAGTAAATATAATCAATATCAATTGATAATTAATTATTACTATCATTAAGGATTTTAACTTCTTCCGCTTATCTTTTTTCTATCTGGAATGGGAATTTTTTTTGCAAACTTAGAGAACAATCTCTGACAAAATGGAAGAACACCAGTTCCTTCTAGATTCCTCTACAAACTACAATGCATTAAAATATTTTTAATAAAAAAAAATAACAAAACTCTCACGGTTCATCTTCTCCAAACTTCAGTCTCCTGCTCCAGCCCAACACCAAAACCATTTTTGCAGGTCTATCACAAAAAAGAACATCTCTTTAGCTCCACATTGATCCCACCTAACCAAGAATCTATGCTACCACCACTGTTCCTACTACGGTGTTTTGTTGTACTTTTGTTTACATTTATATCATTACACATAACATCATCTCTCACTCCACAAATCATCATCGTTGTTTCCACCATTTCTGTGTTTCTTCTTCTTCTTAGCAAGATCTTGAGAATACTTCACTTTCCACCATTCCTTATATGGTCTTCTCTTCACCTTCTTGAAAATTAATCCTAGCAGCATCCTTTACCTTGTCTACTTCATTTTCAATATAATTAATCAGATAATCTCCAACCTCATTTTCTTTACCATTCTTCACACACATCTCGGCGTGAGCGATGTCCCCGCTACATTCACACTCTCTGCTTGTTTAGCCAGCAGCGAAACACTTGTTCCATTGAAGAAGGTGGAGCTAGCTGAGGCGAAGGAGAGCGTCGTCGAGGTTACCATTGCATATAAGTTCATAAAGAAGAAAACGACGTCGTTCTGGGTCGGTAGAGAAGTCCATGGCAACACAGCTAAAGTGGGCGGTAGTGACTAGCTGATATGGTTCAGCTATGGGGTTGAGAAGAGACTGAAATTTGGAAGACTGTGTAGAAATGAAGAATCGAAGAGATGAAGTGACCTAGAGTGGTCACAGTGATGAATCGAAACAGGAACTGAGGTAGCTTGCAGTGCAAGTCTACTAAGAACAATGAACAAATCAAGACTGAACTGAGAGAATTTGGAATTGTGTAAGAGTGAATGAGTAACCGACTTCATTCATCTAAAATGGTTAGTTACAGAGAAAGCTATTTATACATATTGATCAAGCTAGTAAATTAACTACCTCTAACTAACCTCTAACTAACTGTCTAACTGTCTATCTAACTGTCTAACTGTCTAACTGCTTAGGTTAGTTATTTAACCATCTAATTGAGTTAATAAATATACTGATGACACCCCCCTCAAGATGGGGCATACAAGTTTAGGAGGCCCAGCTTGGACTGAATGTGATGGAAAGTTTGAGGGCTTAGAGGCTTGGTGAATGTATCTGCAAGCTGTAGTGAAGATGGTACGGGCAGCAACTTGATCAGTCCAGAAATGCACTTCTCTCTGACAATGTGACAATCAAGCTCTATATGCTTGGTTCTCTCCTAAAAAAAAGGATTGGCAGCTATGTGCATAGCTGATTGGTTATCATAATATAGGAGAGCTGGAGAAATGAATGGTACTTTGAGGTCTTGCAGCAGAAAATTGATTCAGCCTCACATGAGCTCTTGGATACGGTGCTTTGTTTCTTTGATTTCTAAGAGATAAGTGAAGAGCCAAGGTAGATACAATACCCTGTGATGGACCTACAGGTATCTGGACAAGTTACCCAGTCACTATCACTGTAAGCCTTGAACTGGAGAGTGGAATTGCTAGGCAAGAACAGATCGAGGCCTGGTGAACTCTTAAGGTATCTCAATACCCGAATGGCAGCACTGTAATGGGTAGTGGTTGGTTTGGCCATGAACTGAGATAGTTGTTGTACAGCAAAGGCTATATCAGCCCTTGTTGTGGTCAAGTACAACAACCTACCAACTAGTCTTCTATAGCCAGAGATGTCTTCAAGTGGCTCGCCATCAGTCTGGCTCCAATGAATCTTGCAATCCATAGGTGTAGCAGCTGGTTTGCAAGCAAGAAGGCCTGCATCTGAGATCAATTCTAGAGCATATTTCCTCTGGTTCACAGTAATCCCAGCCTTGCTTCTAGCAACCTCCAGTCCTAGAAAGAACTTCAAGTCATCCAAATCCTTGATTTTGAACTTGTCATCAAGTGCAGCCTTGATATGGGTGATCTTGGTAGCATCGTTTCCAGTGAGAATCACATCATCAACGTAGACCAAAAGAGCTGTGAATGAGTGTGCCAAGGTCTTAACAAAGAGAGAGTAGTCATTTCTGGACTGAGAGTAACCGGATCCAATCAAGAATGAAGACAGCTTGGCAAACCATTGCCTACTTGCTTGTTTAAGTCCATAGAGGGACTTTTGTAACATGCAGACTTGGCCAGAGTGAGCAGCAGAGATTCCAGGTGGCAGGGTCATATATACATCTTCCATCAAATCTCCATGCAAAAATGCATTGTTCACATCAAGTTGCTTTAGGAGCCAACCATTGATGGATGCTAAGGATAGGACCAGTCTCACTGTAGTCATTTTGGCTACAGGAGAAAAGGTATCTAGATAGTCGATCCCCTTGGTTTGAGTGTAGCCCTTTGCCACTAAGCAAGCTTTGTACCTCTCAATTGAGCCATCTGCCCTATGCTTGATTTTGAACACCCATTTGCAACCGATTGGTGTCTTATCCTTGGGAAGATCAGTTAGGAGCCATGTTTCATTTGCTGCTAAAGCTTGTAGCTCAGCTTGGATGGCTTGTTTCCAGCAATCTTGTTTGATGGCTTGAGTGTAACTAGTTGGCTCAACCTCGACAGAAACAGAAAAGACAGCAGATTTGTAAGAGGGTGAAAGATAATTATAAGACAAGTATGATTGAATAGGATATGAGACATGTGAGGATGGTGTGACATCAGCTGTGGTGCAATCTGCTGCAAGGTTGCAGTGATATTCTTGCAGGTATGAAGGTGCCTGCCTCTGTCTAGTAGATTTTCTAATTGGTTGAGAAGGTGGTGATGGGGGTGAGGGTGGAGAATCTGAACTATGATGTGCAGGTTGGCTATCAATTGGCGGATCTGGTGAATTTGGTGGAGAAGTATTATGTGAGGGAGACTCAGGTTGAATCAACAACCTATCATTATAGACATTTGGGTCAATGTTCTGAGGAGCAGGGAAGGGACAAGTGAATGATGTTGGTGAATTTTGGACAAAATTATGGATTTGAACAAAGGGAAAAACTGACTCATAAAAGGACACATTTCTGGAAATGAATAACTCTCTGGTGTGCAGATTTAAAAGGATATACCCTTTTGTTCCTACTTTGTACCCTAAAAAGATGCATTTGCATGCTCTTGCATCAAGCTTGGTGGAAGAACCTGCAGGAATGTTTCCAAAAGACAAACAACCAAAGACTTTCAAGTGGTTAAGATCAGGGACATTACCATAAAGTTTTTCATGAGGTGAGTGTTTCTTTAGAAGAGGTGTGGGCAAGAGATTGATAATGTGGACAGCATGCACAATGGCATATGTCCAATAGACTTTGGGAAGGTGACTTTGTAACATGAGAGCTCTAGCTACATTTAGAATGTGTTAGTGCTTCCTCTCCACAATCCCATTTTGTTGGGGGGGGGTATAGGTGCAGGTAGTTTGATGGATTATTCCATTGGACATGTAATAGTCCCGCATAAGAAATTCAGGGCCATTATCACTCCTTATGGTTTTAATTTTACAGTCAAATTGTCTTTCAATCATTGTGACAAAGTTTTGTAATAGTTGAGAGGCTTGACTCTTTGCTTTCATTAAGAAAATCCAAGTGACCCTAGAAAAGTCATCCACTATGCTTAGGAAGTACCTATGTCCATGGACGGAAATGATGGAAAATGGCCCCCATATATCAACATGAATCAACTCAAAGGGTTTGACAGATTGTGAACTACTAACAGAAAAAAGGGAGTTTCTTTTGTTTTGATAAGTGGCAAACATCACAAATGTATTCTTTATTCACATTAACAGAAGGAGTAAAGGAATGAATAGTTTGTATACAATCATTTGAGGCATGAGCCAAACGAAAATGCCATAGGCTGGACTGTGGGACAGTAGTAGCGTTTATTGACACAGAATTAGAAGAAAAACTACTTTTACAGATAGGCATCTTCAAGATATAGAGCCCATTTTGCACTTCAGCTATACCAATCATCCTCAATGTAGTTTTCTCCTGGATACAACAAGAATGAGAGTCAAAAGAAAGTGTATAGGGTAAAGATGAAGTCAATTTGGTGACTGAAAGAAGGTTATGTTAAAAATGAGGTATGTGTAGTACATCATGCAATGCAAAATTCTTAGAAAAGGTAATGCTACCTGAATGACAAGCAAGAACTTCATTTCCATTAGGGAGTTTTACCCTAATCAGCTTTATTTTATGGAATGATGAATAAAATGAAAGATTATAGCAAATGTGGTCAGTTGCACCACTGTCCAATATCCAAGAACTAAGTGGAAACAATAAAGGGTTACCTGAATCATGAGGAGAAGGGTGTGCACATGATGTTGATGACATTATAGTGCTAATTTGGTTAGTTGAAGGTGAAGGTAACTGTTTCTGAGATTGTTGTAACAAGTTCATCAAGCCTTGGTACTGCTTTCGTGATCAAATTGAATCCCGATCCGTCCCGATCTACTTTACGGTTAATACCACTGATCTCTTCATTGCTGTCAGCATCATTGCTTTCAGCTGCAACTGAGTTAATTCTTCCTTGATTCCAGAATTGAAAATTAGGAGGGAAGCCATGCTTCCTATAACAGGTATCAACAGTATGTCCTGTTTTACCACAATATGTGCAAACCTTTCCACTGTTAGGGCCTCTACCACCCTGTTTCTTGCCAAAGTTTCCAGAACCTCTACCATTTCCACGACCATAGCCATAGCTATTGTCCCTTCCTACTGCTGCAATCATCTTTGGTTCAACAATTTCAACAACTAACTTTCTTTCTTGTTGAATTATCATTGAGAATACTTCATCAAGTGGAGGAAGGGGCTTCATTAACATAATTTGTGATTTTACTGCTCCATAGGGTTCATTTAACCCTTTCAAGAACCTTATCACACGATCCTGAGTTTTATACTTTTCAACATTTATTAACGCATCACAAGAACACCTCAATTCACATGTACACACTGGTAAAGGTCTGTAATCATCTAGTTCATCCCAAAGAATCGTTAGTTCTGTGAAAAAATCGGTTACACTTAGCTCACCTTGCTTGAGGGAGATTATTGAATCTTCTATATCAGAAATGCGGAAGAGATCCCCTTGAGAAAATCTTGATTTGAGATCCTTCCAGACATTGCTTGCTGCAACATTATGGAGTATGCTCTTTGCAATTGACTCAGACACTAAGCACACGATCCATCGCACAACTAGGTTATTGGCTCTTCTCCAATTGGAGAACATGGAATCGGTTTTCGATGGCATATGGATGGTACCATCGATAAACCCTATCTTATTCTTCGAGATCAAGCTCATCTCCATGGATCTTGCCCGCTGATGATAATTTTCTTTTGTCAAAACAGGGGAAACAAGAATAATTGAAGGATTTTCAGATGGATGAACATAGTAAGGTGAAGAATCATCAATGACATTTCTGGAACCTCCATTGGAACCAGAAGAGTCAGAACTTGAACTTTCTTGCGTCATGAGGCACCAACGAAATGTAGTAGAGCTCTGAAGAATCAGAGCTCTGATACCATGTAGAAATGAAGAATCGAAGAGATGAAGTGACCTAGAGTGGTCACAGTGATGAATCGAAACAGGAACTGAGGTAGCTTGCAGTGCAAGTCTACTAAGAACAATGAACAAATCAAGAATGCACTGAGAGAATTTGGAATTGTGTAAGAGTGAATGAGTAACTGACTTCATTCATATAAAATGGTTAGTTACAGAGAAAGCTATTTATACATATTGATCAAGCTAGTAAATTAACTACCTCTAACTAACCGTCTAACTGCTTATGTTAGTTATTTAACCATCAAACTGAGTTAATAAATATACTGATGATAGACTGCAAAACTGGTTTAGGGGGAGGATTACTAACCGGCATGGAGATGCCATGAGAAAGAAAGAATATTTAGGGGAGAGGAACAGTAACCAACATGGAGTTACAATATGAGAAGATGATTCATTTATCCGGTTGTGGGTCGTCAATCTCATCCGTCCATTAAAAATAATAATAAATCTACTCTCTTAACGTGTACACCCAAATTGGCATAGGAGGAATGATTTTTGTACACAAATGTGGGATATCATTTGATGTCCACTTTGTTTTGTGGGTGTATTTTTGAGAAGCGTGTATACAGAGAAGATAAAAAATAAGTGAGAGATGGAAATAAAAATATATGATATCATATATAATATCCAAAATTTGTGTTCAAATATCATAACTCTTAGCATAGAGGAAGGAAGAAGACATGGAACTAAATGTTGAACTAACTTTGAAGCCACCGCCACTGATATACGTCATATTTTTTCAACCAGTATGTTATTTGAACACAAAATTTAGACATTATATGTGATATCGTATATATTTATTTCTATCTCTCACTTATTTTTTTATCTTTTTGTATACACACATTCCAAAAATACACAATAAAAACAAAGGGACACCATTTGGTGTCCCATTTTTTGTGTTCAAAAATCATTGGCCTTTTTCAACGATGGCCTCAAGTCCTTTTCGGAAAGTACTTTTCGGAAGTGATAATTTTTATACTTCAGATCACAAAGGACTCACAAATATGCATTCTGACTTTGAATTCCGGAGGTGTAATGAGTGTCTGAATTTCGTTTTCCGAAACCTTCCGGAAAGTAAATTTCGAAAGTTACATTACGGAAAAAACTTGCAAAAAATCATCGAGACTGAAGGGTATTTTTGAAAAAAAAATCAAATTAAAGCTGTAAGATGCAAATAATAATTTGCAAGGTGTAAATAACAGTGGCGAAGTCTTATTGGGAGAGGAAAAAAAAAATTGAAAAAGAAAAAATATATATGCTTCTTTTTCTAATCTAAAGAATAGAAGACCTTTAAAAGACTTTTTGTCGGCTTATTCATAATTAATAATTATAGTACTCCACATATCAAATTAAAAACTACCAGGCTATTTAATTTGTTTATTTTTTGTTTAATGGTTATCCTTTCTTTTCCATATTTAATGTGGTTCATCCAATTTTTGTTTTATTTACTATTTAATTAACAATATTATTTACACAAGTAATATTTCTCATAGATTTCAATAAACAACCGGTTGAGAAAGCAATTCAGATTTTCAAATAAACACAAGCGTGTAGAAATTTAAGAGGTACATTTCATATGATAGAGGGATGTATCTTGACCCTTGGAAAAATCTACTATCATAAAGAGATATTAGTTGAAAAGATGAGATAATTAATGTCCACCAAGTCACATTCATGAATGGAAGCCAAGTTCCTTCTCTATATAAAGGGGTCATGTGAGGAAGAGTTGAAGCATCCGAACCAAAGCAAAAGAGAGCAGTGTATGAGTAGTCACTTGTTTGTAGAGTGATACATAATTTGGGGTGAGTTATGTGAGGGATTTCCAAAATAATGGAAGTCCAAGACTCCAAGTTGGAAAGAGGTTGAAGGACACCGATAGGTGTGTCTCTTCATGGCTTTCAAATCTTTCCTAATAGGTGTGTTTTTTCATGATTAAATGTATTCATTCATCAAGTGTACATTCATGAAAGGTTGCAATCATTCTTTCAAACACATGAAAGGTTATTTCATTCACCAAGAGGCATAAGTTGGTCTATAAATAGAACCACTTGTGCATGCAGAATGATGTCTGAAAATTGGCAAAACTTCTTCAAACCAAATCACTTCCTTTCTTCCCTTAATGCGCAGAGAGATTTAAGGAAACTATTATTCTGTAAAATGCCATTGACGATACGCTTGGTTTAGGGTGTTCAAACCAAACCAAGGTTCTCCATTGTATCCTGAAGGGAATTCGCCGGTTACACCTGTTGCATCCAATCTACGAGGAGAGATTGGTGGGGGCGAATCGAACCTAAAGCCTAGTTGATGAGCCTCTGGTTGACTGGTTTTATAACTAATAAAGACCATGGCTTTGTGCTTATTTTATATCATTTTTCACCCAAATTAGACTTGATTGTCCTTAAGTAGTATTTTGAGTCTGTAAAGTGTTTTTATGTTAATTTAGTTGATTTAGAGTTAAATAAAACACTTATGTTATTTTCTTATTTTCAGGTTAATAAAAAGAGCAAGAAGGTAAGTACACCTGAAGCAGAGGCCATCACGGCCGTGACGCGCGGCCCTCTTATAAAAACAGAAACGCAGGAGTCAGAACATGAAACCTAAAAGGAAGCCCAACAACTTTCATGAAGAACTCAGATGCTGAATTGGATGTATAGTGGGTCACATTGGGCCTTGAAGTCAGAACATAATTGCTGTCACTGGAACCTGAACTGGTCATGAAGATTGGGCCATAACTTGGGCTGTAGATGTCGGTTGGAACTGTAACCGGTGGCAAATGAAAGATCAAACAAAGAGCTTTAACTCTCATGAAGACCATTATTCCAAACAGAGCCGTTTTGAAGGGCTTTAATCCATGTGAAGTCAGAGGCGTTTCAGCTTCCCTATGAGTTGAATGTGGACATAACTCCCTCATCTTAACTCATAATTAAGCAAATTAAGTGGCTTTGGAAAGCTAAGAGGTAGAGGTTGAAGTTAATAAAAGGAGCATTCAGATATTGAGAGAGGAGTTAGTCATAGAGAGTCAGAGGCTTAGTCAGTTTTGGCTAGTCTTAGCTAGTCAGTAGTTGTAGTTTGTTTTCTTTCCTTTTCTGCTTATGTTTGTTATGGAGAACTAGTCTCCTAGATTAATCTACTGTAATTGGTTTCTATCTATACTTGAGGTTCTTGTATTTCCTGTTTTCATTTCCTTTTCTCTTTTCAATGCCATGCTTTATATTTCTGTTTGCTTAATTCAGGAGTATATTGTGTTGTGTTGGTTTATCTCGGTGATATCATGTTCCTATACATAATCGCGTTTGCTTAATTCGCGTGTGTACGTTTCGTGTTCGCTTAGTTCACGAAGTGATTAACCCCGTTTGCTTAATTCGGGAATAGGGACATATATCTGTAGTAGTGGTTCCGCTTGTGAATTATTGCTACAACCGGGAGGGAATTATAATCTGCTTAGGGCTAGGAATTTGCATGAACCGATGATAGTTGGGAAACCAAAAGCAGTAGGTTAATCGCTTTAGTTTATTTGTTAATATGTTTTACTGCTTTGTTTTCTTTCTTTGTTCTGTTTTGTTTTCTTTATTTTAGTTTCAATCCAAAACCCCCCATTTCTAACTTTTTCTGTTAATAATAACAATACCTAAGAGTCCTTGAGAGACGATCCGAGTTGTCGCTCTATACTACATTATTTTCATAACCGCTCGTTCTTTTTGGCGCGTGGCGACAGCGCGGTCACTAGTATTCTTACACGCCTTGGAGGGTGCGCATGTCACTTGTTCTTCTCTTCTTTGTTGCAAGAAAGGCCCTATGATCTAACAATCTTTAGGTTCGATTTTCGTTCTGTATAACAATGGTTGCAACATTGGAGGGAGATGACATTTGACATTGTTAAAGTGGAGAGGTTCGAGGATGGAAACTACGTATGTTCGTTGGGAGAAGGAGGTGAATGATCTTTTACGATAACGAGAGATGAGTACTCATATGCTTCATAAAAAATATGTTTATTTGTGACTATGGTGAAAGGTACACAATTACTTTCTATGGCTATGATATGCTTGATATTCTAAATTCATGTATGTTTAATCCTAAAGGGCATGTGGCATTAGAACCTTAGATG
Organism: Sophora flavescens; assembly: GCA_030762895.1. Taxonomy (NCBI): domain Eukaryota; kingdom Viridiplantae; phylum Streptophyta; class Magnoliopsida; order Fabales; family Fabaceae; genus Sophora; species Sophora flavescens. The sequence continues at coordinate 172,860,897 of CM061064.1, read as the reverse complement.
CATGATTTAGAATAAAATCAAGTATGTGAATTTTGATGAACATGAATATGTCTGGTTTATTATGCATTCAAGTATGTTACTCTATATGGATAGAAAGGTTTTAGATATAAATGATTATATCATGTGCAAGCATTAATGGAGTTGCTCTATAAGAATGCATGATTTTGTGAATATAAGATGGAAATTGTTTCTTGGTTTTATAGAAATTTTAAATTCTTTAGATATGGTTTTGGATTGTTCTAAGTTGACAAAATAAACATGGAAGTTTGTGGAGAAATATTATAGAAACTTGAGAATGATTGGATCATTGTTTTGTTTGTTTTTATAATGAAAATCATTTAGATTTATCCTAGAACATATTTAGACATGAATACAAATCATAGATATAATGAAAATATGTTTAACTTTGGGTTGGCAAGTTGTGAAAATGGCAAAGTGTTTGCTGGTCATGAACGGGTCATGTGCACCCGGTTGTATGCAGAACGGGTCTAGTTGACCCAGCAGGCTGCAAAGGTGACATTGAAAAGTTGCATATTTTTTTGAAAGATCGCGTTGAATTTTTATTCAAATAATATAAGCTGTTTCAAATTTGCATCAAACGTTGCGTTGTTCTGGTGGTTCAAGGTTGCGGGTTCTCCACACGCGGCAAGGTTCGAATCTCACTTTTGAAATTGTGAATGTTTTATGACCGTTTTAGAAAACCAATTTAAATGAAAAGTGGAATCTACTGGGACTCGAACTCATTGACTTGGAGTCTGTTGAAAGCGCACTAACCATCAGGACAACCTTCAAGATGTGTTATAAAGTGGTTGTTAATTGTATTTATGTACCTGTTATAATTTGAATATTATATTTCTCTTTAATAATTTATATTATGAATGTCTTGCTCCTTATAGATAAGGAAAATCAAACTTAAAATGTGAATTAATTTCAATTACCCAAAATTTTTGAAGCTTATGTATGTTATTTTATAGTGTGGGTAAATTAAAGTTGGTTGTTATAAGATATTAAATGCTTTAGGAGTTATAATAGTAGGATAATTCTATAACCCTAGTAACTTTGAGTCTACTAGAAAAGTCAAGGTTTACAAAACCCGACCGACCATCGAACCGGTGAAGACAGCGGTTCGAGGTTCAATGGTCCAACCGAGGTTGAACCGGTTATAATTAAATAACATTATTTTAATTTTTAATATAATATTTGTAACAATATTAAACAAAAAAACAACATAACAACTAAAATTATTAAGCACAATTTTTTTTATTTTGAAATTAAACTAAATAAATATAAAGATATATGTTAAAATCATCTTCATAGGGAAAACCAACCCAAAATCTACAACCAGGCCACATATGTTAGAAAACAAAAGAATTGGGTTTTGGCTAGGATGACCCAAATCCTTTTATACTATTTTTTTTTAGGAAACCGGTTCAGGCTGGTTCACTACCGGTTATGACCGGTTTTACCGGTTTTGAACCGGTTCTCCGGTTTTTCCACCGGTTCAATACAGAGGCGGTTTTCCCTGTAAACCGGACCGGCCAAGGTCACGGTTCCCGGTTAACCCGGTCGGACCGGCCGGTCCGGTCCGATTTTCAAAACCTTGAGAATAGTTGACCGAACAAGTACACCTTATTCCCCAACAAAACAATATAGCTAAAAGAAATATAGAAGAAATGGTAAATACCATGTTATCCTAGTTTGGTCTAAAGGTTATTGGGAAGAAGCCATGTTGACAGCTTGTTATAGGGTTCCAAACAAAAGGAACGAGATAACAACATATAAGCTCTGAAAAATTAGAAAGCCCAATCTCAAAAATTTCAAAGTTTGAGGTTGAAGGACAATAGTAAAAGTTCTTGAACCAAATAAATAAATTATGTGAAAGGGGGATTGAATGTGTTTTCCCGGGCTATGCTAAAATTAGCAAAGCACATAGATTCATGGTTATTGAATCTAATGACTCATATCCTGTAAATACAATAATTGAGTCTAGGATACAATCTTTCAAAAGATAGGTTTAACTCAATTCCAAGTCACGGTTATAATGTTCGTAGGAATGAACATAATCAGTAAATCAATGTATCTAATAATGGTACTTTGGAAGGTTCAGAACTTAGAAGAAGTCAGAGACCTATAAAAGAGAAAACGTATATACCAAACTTTTTCATGTTCCTTGTTGAAGGAACAAGAGAGTCCATAGACAGTTATGGGCCAATCTATTAGAATATAGAAAGTGAACCAAAAATATTTTAAGAGGCATTAAAGTCTCAAGAAGTCACTTTCTGGAAGGGAGCTATACTATAAGAAATTGACTCAATAAATAGGGAATAAAATTTGGAAATTAGTAGACCTCCCACCTGGTTCCATAACAATAGGTTGTAAATGGATTTTCAAAAGGAAAATAAAGGTAGATGGAACTATAGATAAGTTTAAGGCAAGACTAGTTTCTAAGGGATTTATACAAAAGGAGTGTATTGACTATTTTGATACATATGCACCTATGGCAAGAATTACTTCAATTAGAGTGCTATTAGAACTGGGATCCATCTATAAGTTTGTCATCCTTCAATTGGATGTGAAAATTCCATTCCTAAATGAGGAATTAGATGAAGAGGTGTATATGACACAACTGAAGGGTTTGTGGTTAATAGTCAGGAAAAGAAATGTGTAAATTGAATGAGTTATTGTGTGGAGTAGAACAAGCTCCTAAGCAAAAGTATTAAAAGTTTGATCAAGTTGTGCTAGCTAATGGATATAAAATAAATGAATTTGACAAGTATATTTATAGTAAATTCCATAATGGAAAAGGTGTCATGATTTGTTTATTTGTTGATGATATAAATGTAGATGATATGTTAATATTTGGTACTGATCTAGATGAGGTAGTAAAACTAAGAATTTCTTATCTAGAAGTTTTGATATGAAAAACTTAGGGGTATCGATGTGATTTTAGAAGTTAGAATAATAAGAGATGGTGAGAATATAGGTTTACCCCAATCTCACTATATAGAAAAAGTATTAAAGAAGTTTAATCACTTTGATTGTCAACCTATCACTACTCCCTTTGATCATTATACAAATCTAGTACTAAATAAAGGTAGTCTAGTATCACAACTTGAATACTCAAAAGTAGTTGGATATTTAATGTATGCCATGACATGTACCCGGCCAAACATTGCATATGTTATAGGAGACTAAGTAGGTATACAAGTAATCCAAGAAAAGACCATTGGGATGTTGTCAAGGAGTATTGAAATATTTGTTGGGGGCAATGAACTATAGTTTAAACTATAATGGTTATCCTTCAGAATTAGAAGGATACACGGATGTCAATTGGGTGAATTATACAGAAAACCATGCTTCAACAAGCAGTCGAGTCTTCACAATTGGTAGGGGTGCTATTCCTTGGGGTTTCAAGAAATAAGACGGCATTGCCGGTTCCACCATGACTACAAAAATTTATAGCACTAGAAGCAGGTAACAAAGAGATTGAATGGCTTAGAAATTTGTTGTATGAGATACCAATTTTAATAGTGCCAGTATCCATACAATGGGATAGTCAGTAAACACTATCAAGAGCATATAGCCAGGTTTATAATGGAAAGTCCAGGAACATTGGGCTACGACATAGTTATGTCGAGGAACTAATTGCAAATGGAGTAATATCCAAGGTCTTTATAAGACGGAAAGAAATCTTGCATCCTGTGACGAAAGGACTGACAAGTGATATGATGTGGAAAAACATCATTAGGGATGGGAATCAAGCCCATATCTACACGATCACCAATGGTGGAAACCCAACTCACACTTGATTAGCATCAAGTTTTGAGTTCAATGTGGCCAAAGTACACTATGAGAGTGATTGCAAGTACTTGACGAATAGATACATCCCAAGGTTTAAAAGTACTTGAATACCATAAGGACAAAAGGAAAAGGGTGAGCTTTTGCTCTTAATGGACCTATAGCATATATGTGCTGAGGTGCCCAACTTATGGGGGTGGTTTTGGTAAAGTTCACCTCTATGAGAGTGAAGTGGGGCCACTTCTTAGAGTTGGGCTTGACTCTGTAAGCTCTCATGAAAAGGATACACGACACAAGGCCTTACCAAATGTGTCACATTAACACGTCGTTCAATGGTACCGAGATTTCATGTGTAAGTCATGGACACTTGTTCTAATGAATATTTGGTTCAAAGCTTGTCTACCACTTTATTTGGGGATGAGTGCAACTATGACTTACTAAGCAAAGGTTCAAATCCCCAAGATACCTTTGTCTGAAAGCATGCAATTTCCGGAATAATGGGATTTGGGTTTATTTTGAAAATGGTGGGGGATTGTGAGGATTTCCAAAATAATGGAAGTCCAAGACACCAAGTTGGAATGAGGTGAAGGACACCAATAGGTGTGTCTCTTCATGGCTTTCAAATCTTTCCTAATAGGTGTGTTTTTTCATGATTAAATGTATTCATTCATCAAGTGTACATTCATGAAAGGTTGCAATCATTCTTTCAAATACATGAAAGGTTATTTCATTCACCAAGAGGCATAAGTTGGTCTATAAATAGAACCACTTGTGCATGCAGAATGATGTTTGAAAATTGGAAAAATTCTGCAAGCCAAATCACTTCCTTTCTTCCCTTAATGCGCAAAGAGATTTAAGGAAACTATTATTCTATAAAATGCCATTGACGATATGCTTGGTTTAGGGTGTGCAAACCAAACCAAGGTTCTCCATTGTATCCTGAAGGGGATTCGCCGGTTACACCTGTTGCATCCAATCTACGAGGAGAGATTGGTGGGGGCGAATCGAACCTAAAGCCTAGTGTTCTTACACGCCTTGGAGGGTGCGCATGTCACTTGTTCTTCTCTTCTTTGTTGCAAGAAAGGCCCCATGATCTAAAAAGTTACAATTCTTGTAAACATATTTGAGATAGTGAAACACTTTGTTGAGGCGTTTCTGTGAACGTAGGCAAGAGGTGTTGAACCACGTTAAATCTTTGTGTGTTCTTCTATTATTCTTTTTGTGGTGTGCTTGTGTGTGTTCCATCGAAGGTCCTTGAGCGTGTGAAAAAATCCGTTGACGTGTGTGATTTTCCCCAACAGTGGCATCAGAGCTATGGCGGGGAACACTCCAAAGTATGAGATCCTGTTGTTTGATGGGAAAATAAATTTTACAATTTGGCAGAGCACCATTCAAGACCTCTTGGTGTAACAAGGTTTTGATAAGGCTTTGGAGGAGGAGAAACCAGCCACCATGAGTGAAAGAGAATGGAGTAGAATTCAGCGGAAGGTGGTGAGCACGATTCAGTTAGCTCTTGCTCCTGAGATCAAGTACAATGTGTTGAAGGAGACAACCCCGAAGGTTTTGTGGGAAAAGATCGAGAGCATCTATGCGCCAAATTCGCTAACCAGCCTGTGTTTGAAGATGGAGTTGTATCAACTCAAAATGGAAATGGGAGGAAATCTTCATGACCACATCACTAATTTCAACCAACTAGTATGCAAATTGTAGAATGCGGATGATAAAATCTCTGATGAGGAGCGAAGTTGTTGTTGTTGGCCTCACTACCAAGATCCTACAAACCTTTGGTTCAAACGTTGCTTGTATGGAGAACAACATTGAAGTTGGATGAAGTGACTGCTGCTTTAAGAGAAAATGAGAGAATTATGAGAAATGAGATGACCAATGATGAAGGTCGGGCACTAGGTGTGGAAGAGTCCGAGCGAGGGGGGAGTCAACCAAGGAAACAACGTGGGCTTAGAGGAAGATCGAAATTGTTACGCCCGCAATGAGATATGAGTAATGTGGAGTGCTACTACTGCGGAGAGAAAAGCCATGTATAAGCTAGGTGTACACAATTGAGGGAGGACTTAAAGAAATTAAGAGATATGAAGAAGGGTGATGACAACTTCCAAACCAATGTGGTGAGAACTTTTGAAGATGATGATGTGTACTTGGCAACAACCAAGGAGGTTGCTAAGTTGAAATGGGTGGTGGATTCTAATGCATCAAAACACATCTGTCAAGACCAAGCAATGTTTGACACTTTGCAGACTAACAGAGAGTTTGGTAATTTTAGGTTAAGAAATGGTGACAAAATGAAGGTCGAAGGTATTGAGAGTGTGAGAATGAAACTCCGCAATGGTGCAGTCCAAACTTTTCATAATGTGAGATTTGTACCTTCTTTTGTTGCCAATATCATTTCTTTGGGGGAGATGGCATCACAAGGATACAAGTATGTTGGTTCAAAGTGGGGATGCAAGATTGCAAGGTGTACAAGGGGAGATGCTTGGTGTTGCGAGGGAATAAAAATGAGAAGAACATTTGCAACTTGGAAGGACAAGCTTTGAAAAGGGAAAGCGACCGTGATAGCAAAGTTAAAAAGAAGGTGAAATTTTCTGATAATGTGGAAATTTAGAAATTTTAATTGACGGAGGAATTGTTGGGAAAGCAATTCAAATTTCCAAATAAATGCAAGTGAGTGAGAATTTAAGAGGTACATTTCATATGGTAGAGGGATGTATCTTTACTCTTGAGAAAAGAAAGATTAGTTGGAATGGTGAGACAATTAATATCCACTATGTCACATTCATGAATGGAAGTCACGTCTCTTCGCTAAATAAAAGGGTCATGTGAGGAAGAGTTGAAGCATCCCAACCAAAACAAGAGAGAGCAGGTGTATGAGTAGTCACTTGTAGAGTGAGTCTCTTGTAAGTGAGTGTTATCATTTCTTGTAATTTAATTGGGGGTACTCGGGTTTGTATAGTAATACACAATTTGGAATGAATTACAATTCTTGTAATCATATTTGAGATAATGAAATACTTTGTTGAAGTGTTTCAATAGACATAGGCAAGAGATGCCGAACTACGTTAAATCTTTGTGTGTTCTTTTATTATTCTCTTTATGGTGTGCTTATGTGTATTTCAGTAAGTTCCTTAGGTGTGTGGGAAAATTCGTTGACATGTGTGATTTTACCCGACACAATCATTAGCATCGTTCCTTTTTCTTTCTCTTTTGCCCCTTTCCAACAACAGTCGTGAGGCTGCACAATTTGCTTGAATGCTTGTGCTAAAAACACGATATTTAATTCGGACATTCGATACTAATTAAGCTTAAAAGAAAGTTTACTTTGATCGTAATTATATTTGGAAAATAGACAGAACCTTTATGCTGTAACACCGATATGAGTATCCTAATACATCTTATTAATTTCAAACAAACAAAACGAAAAATTAATCCACAGAAACTAGCCAGTGGATGCTAAAATACTTTCACATGTGCAATATAAATTTTTTTTTTGGATAAATACACATGTGCAATATAATACTACCCTTCACTTTGTTCTCATTCTATAACTATAGTTTCAATACATTGAGGATACAAATTTTCTTGGTTAACTTGATTTGGATCTCACATACTCATTACGTTGTGCATTAATCTTGCTTCAAGATCCCTTATCCATTTTTTAACTCAACATATAGAGGTTTTACTGCATCGTAATACGCCTGATGAGATTGTTAACGATCTCACAGATATGGCATCAGCAACTTTAAAACTCTGTTCATTACTATAATTCGGTTTTCGCACTTGTCCACCTTTTGTTTCCGAGAAGGAGGCTCCATTTTCAAAAACGTCCCTCACTGAATGAAATTCCCATGTGTTTCCAATTCCATTAGTGGCTTTTCTCCATGTAACCTGCATGCACACGTTATTTAATTATGAATTCCTTAAACAATATCCTACCACATTGGTTAGCATTTAACTTAAATTAATATACCACATTCCACTTATTATATGTACACAAATACCTCAACTTTTGTGACATTTTCGTAATTGAGTGAATGCATCTTCATGAATTATGATGTTGTGATTTTGTACTTTAATTTAAAATCACAACATCACAATTGTGACAATTGTGATTAATTGTAATTTAGATTGTGATGTTGTGATTTTGTATTTTAAAATCACATCACAGTCGTAATTGTTATTACATTCTTCTGCAACTGTCCATATATAGAGGCAGAAAATGCAATATGAGAGTAATCACAATCGCAACCACAATCAGAATTTAAAATCTTGATAATAATTTTTTTTATAGGCAAATGTTAGTAGGTTAGTATGTTAGTTGTTAATTTTATCTCATTTGCCAATTATTGAACCTTGGACCTTCAATACCTTAACCCCTTAACTCTAACCATTCGAGCTACCCACCCCCAACCTTGATAATAATTAACACATGGGTGCTATGAAGAGGTTTGCTTGAACTAGTTACCTCCTTGTTCCCTGAAGTTGGTGCTATGAAGAGGTTTGCTTCGCTTTTGAGGCTAGGTTCCATGCTTCCACCTATGGCATATTGCAGCCACCCCATGTAAAGATTGTTGGCAACATGTGCATACCCATGGCGGATTCTGTAACATTTTTTTTTTTCAATTAATAAGACAATTAATTAATACATTTTACATATATATTTTTTAACTTCTTAATTAATTGTGCAATTCAAGAATATATATTACCTAGGCATGCGTTGGTTGCAATTAGGTCCAAAATAGTTGTACACAACAGTAACCTTCATGTTCTTGTCTCTTATGTACCCATCATCATGCCCAAGAAGCATAACCTTGTTTTGTTCCCTAAACCAGTTGTTGGAGACGGTAACATCAGTAGAACCCCTTGTGACATCAAGAAGACCATCTTGGCAATCATAAAGCGTGTTATGATCAATCCAAATCTTGGAAGCCGTAACCAATCTGATTGCATCTCCATCTACTTGACCCAATGGCATCACCTTTCCATTAGGACCCATCACTAATCCAGGAGCTTGAGGTCTGCAGTGATGAATCCTTATGCCATGGATGATCACGTTGGTCGCCTATAATAGCAATTAGCAAATAAGCATGCAGTTGTTAGTTAGAGAGTGGTAGATGCATGAGAAACATAAAGAACAGAAAAAACTGATGTTTTTGATTATTTTGTTTTTATTGTTATTACTAATATTTATAAAAATATCACATTATTTACTAAATTTTCTATTTTAAAATTACTGCGAGAGAAATTAATGATAAAAATAAGAAAACATAAAGTGAAAAAAAAAAAAATACTTTTACTAATAATATAGTTTTTTTATTATTAATAAATTACCTTATAGATCATCAAGCATGCATTATCGGCAATGTGGACATTGACTCCTCGACCATCAATAGTGGTGAAACTGCTAATGAGAAGGGGTCTCAGGAGCCTAATTTGCATGTCTCTTTGGAATGTGATCCACACTTTCCCTTGAATCCTAGAAGCTCCATATCTCAATGTTCCAGGTTTTGGGTTTATTGGGTCATCACTAGGGTCAGTCACTTTATAACGAATGAGGTCCTTACCAATGTTGTTTGTCATCTTCCCTGCATAGCCTATTGAGCAAGTGGCAAGTTCTGACCTATGCTTCCTCCATTCAGGATTCAATCTCCAGCATTTATCAATCACATTCATTTCCAAGCCTTCTATGATCTTGGATTGCTTGGCATAACTAACTTTTGGAGTGAAAAAGCTAATAATCACAACACCCAAAACAAAGCACCAAAGGATGGAATTGATTGCTTGCCAAGCCATGGTTCAAGATATGTAATTGTTCTTGAATTAATTGCAAGATGATATCTAATTGAATTACTGAGAACAAAGAGATAGATATGAGGGGAAAGGGTTTGATGGGTTTTTAATATTGGAGAAGTATAGTGGTTTAAGTGATTATATAGGTGGAAGTGGTTAGTAAATTGCTTTGTACTTGGGGAGTTTGTTGAAGTAGTTTTGTTAAGCTACGGCCAGGGTAGTGTCCCATGCAAGGGAGAAGCTAAGAATAGAAAGAGGGATGTTATGGTTGTTATAAACCTAACCTTCAAAATTATCATATTCTAACAATTAGCTAAATTTGCCCAATAACTAAAGTAGGGAAATGGGGAGAGATACCAATGTTTTACGCGAACCCAATGATTTCCTATGACTTCCATATCTATCTAATTGTTCTATTTGTATGGACAATATTCATCAATTTTTATCTTAAACATATTAATTTGTTAGTAAATTCGAATGGTAACTCCATTTTATCATGCAACAAACCAATATAATAATCTATACGCAAGCATAATCATAAAATTACATTGAATTAGAAAAAAGAGTTTTCAAATAATAAAATACATCATCACCCTAATTATGTATTTAGAAATTCATCAAAAAATAGGAAACCAAATCCAAAATTAAAAGGTAGATGAAAAATAGAGAAAAAGAACCCTTTTTATATAAGTGATCTTCATCCTTGAGTCTTCACGTACCTTCCTTTTCTCTTTAGTCTTCTTCACGTGCCTTTCCTTTGCTAGCTCTTGAATCCTTCCAACACTGTAAAAGAGCAAAAAAAAGAAGAAGATATCTAATTAAGAGATACATGCGTTTCAATGAATGCATAACCTGTAAACATAAAAGGTCCTTTTATCAACAAAAAAAAAAAAAAAAAACAAAACATAAAGGGTCCAACTTCAATTTTTCAGCCAAATTTAAGCCCAAATAAAGGTCTCATTTCTGCCCATTTACACTCCAATTGGGCCACATTCATAAAGTCTGCAAAAGTTAATCGCATTTAACAAGAATATATCCAATAAGAGCCAATAACCGTTAAATATAATCACAATAATATAATCACAATTAATATATGGTTTATGACAATATAAAACCCAGTTATCAATAAGGAGTTTTGAATTGTTCTCGGCAATGTTTTAAAAATCGGATCGAAGATCGGACCGGTAAGACCTTCGGATCATGGTTCAATTGATTCAACCGGTTGAACCGGATGATTAATAAATAAATTATACATTATATAATATATGTAACTTCCAATAAGTCAACTTATCTAATTCTTAATATATATATATATATATATATATATATATATATATATATATATATCAATCCCAGTTGAATATGCATCTGGGAATGTTTCAATAAGTTTTGCTCCATTTAATAGAAGTAATTCTACTAGATCGTTTAGAACCCCCGAAGGTTCTAGACAAACAAATAATTCAAGAAAATCTGTTGATTCATTTCATTCATTAAAATTGGTAGGAGTAAGAGATCATCTTGTTACTCCCCAGCCAGATTATAGGGTTGAAACACCACAAACTGTTCAACCTGCAGTTCAGAGAGAGTCTCCGACTCTATCTGAAATAAATCAAAGTTTTGAAACCCCAAATCAATGTTTTGTAATAACAAAATTCTACATTGATCGACAGAAACTACAGAAAGAATTTTTAAAACCTGAATTTGAATTAAAAAGAAAATGGTTTTTCTCAACATTTTCTCAATCTGAAATAAGGCAATATAGGGAATCCTATTTTGCTTATTTAGAGGAGGTAGATGATGACACTATTCCTTACTTCACATGGTTTGAAAACCACTGTTTTAAAAATTTAGAAATTCAAACTTTGAATTCTGCAAAGAAAATATGGAAAACAACAAAAGGAAAAGAGGTTATTTCTGTAATTCCTCCTTTGGAAGAAATAACTTTTCCAAATATTGAAAACATCGAAATAACGGCATCTCCTTTCAAAGTTATGAAAGAAGATAATAAAACTTTAACTGTTCAACAACCTAATCGAAATGATATAAAAAATATTCAACAACAGTTAAATTACACAAACCAACTATTATATCAAGTTGCATCTACATCTGAAGAAGTTGATTCACTTCCAAAAAATGAAACTTCTTCTAAAAAATTAGAGAAATATTTAATAAATCATTTGACTCTGAAATAAAAGATATTAAAATAGGAAAAGAATCCAGTAGTGAACTCCTGGATGAAATTAATAAAAGATTATCCTCATTAAAATTATCATCATCAAAATTAAATGTGATAAAAAACGAAGACATAATTGAACTAGAAAAACAATTTAATGATACTGAAATTGATGTTGTTAATAAAATACAAAAATACTTCAAGAACATTCCCCACTTCAAGAAATTATTATCACAGGCCCACTCTGCCTGATATTCAACTTGAAGATAATATGTTAGATAATGCATCACAATACACTGGAGAAGGTATTGTTGAATGGAATATAGATGGTTTCTCAGAACACCAAATAATGAGAAAACTTGAAGAAATGTCCATGGCAGCTACTGCCTATAGGGCTAAAAGAAATAATGCTTTAAGTACAGTTAAATTATTAATCCAAGGTTTCACTGGAAGCCTTAAAGGATGGTGGGACAATAATTTGAGAGAAGTAGACAGGCAAACTGTCCACTCTTTCACAAAAACAGAAATAAGAAATGATGAAAATGGTCAACCTGTTGAATACGTTGTAGATCAATAGGTATAAGCCTTAATTTTTGCAATATCTCAAGCATTTATTGGCGATGCAAATGTTTTTGCCGATAAATCTCTTGAGATTCTCAATAATCTATACTGTCCAACACTTGGAGAGTTTAGATGGTATAAAGATAATTTTTTAACAAAAATTTATACAAGAACAGATTGCAGAGAAGCATATTGGAAAGACAGATTTATTTCTGGTCTTCCCAAGAATTTTGCTCAAAAAGTTAGATCTCAAATTAAACTCGAGTACCCTGGTACTCCTTTAGAAGAATTAACATATGGAAGAATAATTTCAATAATAAATAAAACATGTTTACAATTTTGCACTGATATAAAAATGCATAGACAAGCAAAATTTGAAAGTAAGACTAATAATAAAGAATTAGGTAATTTTTGTGAGCAATTTGGTTATGAAAAATTAACTCCTCCTTCGAAACAAAGGAGAGCAAAACCTCAAAAATTTAGAAGTTTTAAAAGATATAATAAAAGAACACCAATTGAAAAACCTATTAAAACTTATAAAAAAACCCAGAGGAAAACTTTCAATAAACCTTATAATAAAGGATTAAAGAAAAATATAATTTTTTTATAAATGTGGCCGTGCAGGACACATGGCAAGAGATTGTAGAGTAAAACAAAAAATTAAAGAACTTAAAATGGATGATGAAATCAAAGAACAAATATCAAAAATTCTTTTATATGAAACAAAATCATCGATTGACTCATCTTCAGAAGATGAGCAAGAAATTATATATCAGAATCAAGAGACATCCTCTGATTCTGATGCTGGATGTTTAAGTTGTGGTTGCGTAGGAGATAATTGTGATTGTAAATTTGCAATTAATGTTATTTCCAAAGAGGCAAGAGTTCTTCTTGACTTGGTTGGTCAGATAGAGGACTCACAAGTTAAACTCGCAATACTTGAAAAATATAAAAAACTTGAAACCCAAGAAGTAACAACTAATGAATTCACAGGCTATAATTTAAAAGATATTTTAAATCCCCAGAAAAATCATGATTCTTCATTTAATCAGGAACCAATAAGCCTTTCATATTTATACAAAGAAGTTAAAAATTTAAAAAGTGAAATTGTTGATTTAAAAAATAAATATAAAATTTTGCAACAAAATTTTTCAAAATCCATGGGGAAGGGAAAGGGAAAAACTATTTCCCATTCCTCATCCACACAACAATTTGATGAAGAAAATGAATTTAATAATTTTCATAATGAAGAGGCAAATTTCTTTTTAAGAATAAAACACTACAAAAAAAAGGTTGTTTAGCGACCGAAAATAGTGACCGAATTTTTCGGTTGCTTTTTGCGACCGAACTGGCGACCGATTGTAGGATCTACATGAAGTAGTGATTAGAGATAATACGGCGATCGAAATAGCGACCGAAATAGAGCGTAGCAGGGTTATCGGTCGCTATTTCCGTCGCTAAATAAAGGAACTTAAAAGTCAGTAATTTTATTCCTTCTAAGCGACCGAAATAGCGACCGAATTAAATGCAACGGTTGAAAGTCAGAAATTTTATGTATTCTTAGCGACCGAAATAGCGACCGAATTAAATGCAACGGTTAAATTTTATTTACATTTGCGACCGATATTAATTCAGTCGCTACACGGCGCGAAAAAAATATTAAAATCGCGCGTGTTAGCGACCGATTGAGTTCTCCGTCGCTAAATTTATGAATTCAAATTTCAAATTAACTCATGCCGCGACCGAATTTAGCGACCATTTTTTATTTAAGTGATTGGCGACCGATTTAGCGACCGATTATTTCGGTCGCTAAATTATAAATCCATAAAATCGTGAAATCTTTCCCTTCTTCCTCATTTCTGCTTTCTCTTCCTTCCTCCCTCACCCATCTTCGATCTTCTCCCTCGCGTTCAGGCCGCCACCACCGTGCAGTGCGCACCGCCACCACCGCCGTCTCCGGTAAGCCTCCGTCCTCCTCCTCCTCTTCTTCCGTCTCTTCCCTCTTCCTCTCCTCTCTTCCTTTCCCCTCTTCCTGCTCTGTTTTTAATCCCCCCTCTGTTTTAGGCTGCCATACTCCGGCTACCAACACGTACACAGCTCTCCGGTCACCACGTACGCGCAGAGCTCCTCCTACCCTCTTCTCTCCTCATTTTGTGCATTCCCTGCTCTGCCTTGAGGTAACCATGCATGGACTCTCTATGTATCATTTTTTATTTTGCTTCATTGTTTCATTGCTTGCTTTATTGCTTACTACTGAGAAGAGCTACTTGTGTATTTCATGTGAGTTGTGAGTTGTGATATAGGTGACTGTGATTGAGTAGAACACCTTTTCATTGTTTCTAATGTAAGTTGTGATTAATCTTGATGTAAATTCCTATTTAAAAATTACTGTGGTTTTCAATTTTCATTCATATATTTATATCATGTAATGAATATTAAGATACATATAATAGATGTCATTATATGAGATGTGAGATTTGTTTAAAATAAGAAACCAAGTATATGATAATGATTGCTTGTAGAAAGTAAGATTAATTGTGTGGAGAGCAATTAGTTTTGCTTTGAGTGCAATCAGGTTTTGGTTTTAATCCATTTTATGTTGATTATAGAATGGACCGTTAAGTGTAATGATGTATCGGGTTAGAACACTTCTTGTACTCTTATTTACACGACTTGCTTGTTTATAAAAAAATTTATGGTGGTTAGTGGTTACTTGTCAAGTTTAATTCTTATGGGTTATAAATACTTGTTTGGGGGAATTGGTAAAGGTATATGAAGGGGTGACATTAATTGAGATGTGTTGTAGAGATGTAGAGATAATGGCAAGAAATTGTGGATAAAAGAGATTGAGACTGATATTACAGACATTAATTTGTAATTAATCTTGTTAATAGATTCATATCTTATATTTAATACTGAGACTTGTGGAAGATATGTTTTGATATGAGATATGTGAGATTTGTTTGAAATAGAAAATTAAGAATATGATACGGGTTGCTTAAGAGAAGGTAAAATTACAGGGAGAGCAAAGAGTTTTGACAGGAGAGTAAGTGTGGCTACTTTGCCAATTACGTTTTTTTTTTGCTTGGATTTGTCAAGTAAAGTTTTGTGATTTATAAATTTTAATATTTGTATTGGGAAATTGGTAGAGTGAGAATGAGTGTGAAGATCAAGGTTTTAAATTTCTGGTCTGTTTATCTTTCCATATCTTGGCTGAATTTATGTCTTTGAATATCTCACAATAGTATGATCTATAGCCTCTGTGATGCAGCTGTTTACTTGAATAATTTCATATCGTATTGTACGTGTATGCATTCTGATTGTATTGTATTTTGATTCGTTTGGAATCCATGAATTTGTTGGTTCTTGTCTGAATCTGTTTCAAAAATTTCAAAAGAGGGTTTTAGGGATTTCAAGTTCTTGTTCACTTCTTTGTAAACAAAAAAATATTCTTTGTTGGAGTATGAAATGATCTAAAAACATTATTGTAGCCTGTAATTCCAAGAGAGCTTTTCACTCATTTTGAATCGGATTCATTTGGTAATTCTACTTATCTCTTTTCTGTTTGATGATGTAAATTTATTGAAGGCTGGTACTTATATCTGAGCATGTTCATACATTTGGATTGCTATGAAGAATAGTTTATTCTCTTTAAAATAAAAATCTTTCAATAACAATGAATCACTGTAATTAGAATAATTTGATATGTATTTATTGATAACTTGTTTGGAAATGATTATGGAATCATATTTGTATATATTTACATTGTAAGCATTGGAATGAATTGATAAAGTGTTATTAGTTCGTAAATGGCATGACTTTGTTGTTGTTAATATTCATTTACTAATTTAAAGTCCATGAGCTTAATTAGAAAGTCTCTTCTTGAAGCCAACAAAAGCGAGTCTCTTAGATAATGAAGGATTAAGTATAGGGTTAGATAAAATGAAGGGCTAGGCACAGTTTGCCAGGCACATGCATGACGTGCCGTCATCATTAAAACATTATTCACATTAGAAAGCGAGCTTTGTACACAATATTATGAAAACAACTCTGGTTTTTTACTCATTTGTTTCATTAGGAAATGAAGCTTTCCAGAAATAGTTGTTGATGACCATCCTTACTAGGTTATCTAGGCACTTAGGTAGGAAAAGTCCTCTCTATGACCATCCTTCAAAACGGCGTAAAAGCATCCGCTTTCCGAAAACTACTATGTTTGCTAACATGTAAAGTTGCATGTGAAGTTGCATTTCTTTGTTCTATTTTAACATGATAGTATGCTACATGGATCTTTCCATCTTTTCTTATTATCACTTGATGAAGTTTAGACATATGACTTGTTTTCCTTATCGTTTTATCAGAAAATGGACCCGACTAAATGTTTTGAGACAACCATCCATATAGACCAGGTACAGTATCTCATCAACTTAAGAATAACGATCGGATTCACGTAATGATGGTTAAGGCATAAACTAATCATTTACTAAATTGATCTTGTGTATTTGCAGGATTTGATTTCAATCCCGCGATCATTCTACCGTCGTTGGGGACAACAAATACCGCGTGTTGTGACTATTGAAGACAAAAGCGGAAATCTGTTCAATGGGAATATAGTAATCCATGAGGATCGCCCATATTTTGCAACAGATACAAATGGTATCAGGGAGTTGTATTTGTTGTCCAATGGTGCATTGGCAAAGTTTAAGTACCTTGGGGGTTCTCGTTTCTACATGTTCATCCCTTTGGAAGATTGATGAGTTTTGATATTTTGATTAGTACTTATTGACTGTGGTGTATTTTTATGTTTTGATCGTTAATTAATACTTATTAAACTTTTTTTTATAAACCATTATTAAACTTGCGTTAATTAATGTATATGTTTTCTTGATCATATTGACTGTGGTGTTTTGGATCGTTAGTACATCATATTTATGTTTTCTATTTATTTAAAAAAAATATTGGTGTATTTTGTTTATATCAGAAATTAAAAATCAATGGGGTAATAGTTGAAAAACTATATTTGGTCGGCAGGATCGTTACAGGAAAAAAAATCAAAATTTTGCGACCGAAATAGCGACCGAATATCGGTCACCAAATTAGGCGAGCTGGGTATGCGACCAACTATACGGCGACCGAAATATATACTTTTGCAACCGAAATATCGGTCGCAGATTTGCTACCGAAATATAAGTTCGGTCGCTAAACATTTAGCGACCAGGATTTCTGCTACCCCCTTAATTCGGTCGCTATACAGTATAGCAACCGAATTATCATGTTTAGCGACCGAAATCTTCGGTCGCTAAATAGGTTTTTTTTTGTAGTGAAAACAATGCAACAAAAATGGCATGTAAAGGTCAATTTAAGAATTGGAAAATCTTTTCATCAACCTTTTATTGCATTAATCGATTCAGGAGCCGATTTAAATTGTATTCAAGAAGGTCTTATTTCCACACAATACTATCAAATAACAATTCAAAAATTATATACTGCAAATAATCAAAAATTACAAGTAAATTATAAATTAGAAGAAGCAAGTATTTGTAACAAGGGAGTCTGCTTTAGAAACTCTTTTCTCCTTGTTAAAGATATTTCTGAACAAATAATTTTAGGAACACCATTTATAACTCAACTTTATCCCCTTAAAATCTCAGAAGAAGGAATAATAACTAAAAAAGACAATCAAGAAATACTTTTTGAATTAATCAATCCAATAAAAACAAAGGAACTAAATAATATAAAAGATAATTTGGAAGAAAACAATTTCCTATCTATAATTAGCAGAAAAGAAAATCAAATAGGATTTCTCCAAAAAGAAATTCTTTATGCTAAAATAGAAAAACAGTTGCAAGACCCTTTAATAAAAGAAAAAATAATTAATCTACAAAAAGAATTTGAAAAAGAAGTCTGTTCAGATATTCCCAATGCTTTTTGGGAAAGGAAATCTCATATGGTATCCTTACCATATGAAGAAGATTTTCATGAAAATAAAATACCTACTAAAGCTCGACATATTCAAATGAATAGTGAGACTTTAGAATTTTGTAAAAAAGATATAAAAGGACTTTTAGATAAAAAAATAATTAGGCCAAGCAAGTCCCATTGGAGTTGCACTGCCTTTTATGTTAATAATCAATCTGAAATTGAAAGAGGTGAACCAAGGATGGTAATAAATTATAAACCATTAAATAAAGCTTTAAGATGGATTCGCTATCCGGTTACAAATAAAAAAGACCTAATTAAAAGATTACATGATGGAATTATCTTTTCAAATTTTGACTTGAAGTCAGGTTATTATCAAATAAAATTAAAAGAAGAAGATAAATACAAAACTGCGTTCACTGACCCTCTTGGTCATTACGAATGGAATGTAATGCCTTTGGGATTAAAAAATGCTCCTTCAGAATTTCAACATATTATGAATGACATTTTAAATCCTCATTCTGAATTTACTCTTATCTATATTGATGATATTTTAATATTTTCTCAATCATTAGAACAACATTTCAAACACTTAAATATTTTTAAAGACACAATAAAAAGAAATGGTATGGCATTATCTGCCAAGAAAACAAAATTATGTCAAACAAAAATAAGATTTTTGGGTCATGAAATACTTCAAGGAATAATAACTCCAATTAGCAGAAGTATTGCTTTTGCTGATAATTTTCCAAATGAATTAACAAATAAAAAACAATTACAAAGATTTTTGGGATGTTTAAATTATGTCTCACAGTTTATTCCAAATATTAGGATAAAGTGTAAACCCCTTTATTCTAGGCTTAGGAAAACCAAAAATCCTAAACCATGGTCTCCTGAGTTATCCAATTTAGTTTCAGAAATAAAGAAAGATGTCAAGTCTCTTCCTTGTTTAGGTATTCCACATCCCGAAGCTAGTCTAATAGTTCAGACAGATGCTTCAGATAAAGGATATGGTGGTATCCTACTCCAGATCCTTCCAGAGTCAAAAGTTGAGCAAATTGTCAGATATCACTCTAGTCTTTGGATCTCTTCTCAGGAAAAATATAGTATTATTAAAAAAGAAATTTTATCTATAGTACTATGTATTACAAAATTTCAAGATGATTTGTTTAATAAAAAGTTTTTACTTAGAATTGATTGCAAAGCAGCAAAATATGTTTTAGAAAAAGATGTTAAAAATCTGGTTTCAAAACATATTTTCGCCAGATGGCAAAGTTTTTTAAGGTGTTTTGATTTTGAAATAGAATATTTAAACGGAGAAAATAATTTTATCCCTGATTATCTAACCAGGGAATTTTTGCAAGAAAAGGTTTCTTAAAATGGCATCCAAGGCCCGAGGTGGGTCTGTCCGTGGTGGGGCCTCTCCCACTTCTGGTAAATCAAGACAATTAACTGCTGATTCATTTGCCCCTTCGGCCTCACAAATAGCCCAGAAAAATATCTCAAAATCAAACCCTTCAAATACCCCTACTCAATCCCTAAATAAATTTACTCCCTTGAGTGATGAGCAACCAAATAAACAAATTGTTCAAAGAGAGCCCCTCAGTTTCAAAGCCAAATCATGTTGCACTCGACATGTGCTTTTGGAGAAAGAAATGGGTGACCCCACTTCGCTAGAACCGTGGGATTTATTAAAACAATTAATTCCAAAAGATTTTAATTGGATCCCTGTCTATGGCACGGATAAATCCCTTTCATTCTACCAATATGTTTTAATTGATACCAAATCAATTGAAATAACTCAAAATACCAATGATAATGCCCCTGAAATAATTGCATATTCTCAATGCAAAATTTTAAAAGTCCTTACCCTCTCTGACTGGGGCCAAGGCCCAATGAAGCCAAAAAGATTCTCTCGGGTATTTGACCCACCAGTCTATAATTATTGGGATTATCAAAAAGCTTGGGATTATGTTTTATTCCAGCCAAATCCCAGCCACTCTTGGTATTTTAATATTATCAGTAACCAAACCAGATTCCCCAACTGGTTCGTAGAATGGTTTTGGGAGTATGGTCTATCTGCAGAAATCCTCCCAAATTCCCTCTACCAAATTTACACTGAATTCAAATCATTAACTCCAAAAATACCAATTTTGCAAAATTGTTGCATTTTTGTGCACAGTTCGGGATAGCATGGTTGTTAAAATTTAACTATGAATATCATCTTCATCTTCCCGAACCATTCCCAAAATTCATTTGCTCAGTCAATACTGTCTCCTGGTGGAGAAAATTTAATGAAAAAATTGTTGAAGACAAGTACGAAGCTTGGAAGAAATTTGGACATCAAAAAAGAAGGCTTTCTTCGTCCATTGCTCATCCAAATTCACCTTCCCCTCAAAGCAAGGGAAAAGAATTAATTGGTTCCTCTCAGCCATTAACACCCTATTCAATAAATGTTAATGCTTCCTCTTCATCATAATACAATTTTTTTTTATTGGAAGCACATTCATCAGTAGGTTCCGATAATGAAGAAGAAGAAGAACCAACAATTGAAGAATTTGAATACAATCCTTATCTGGAAAATAATGACCCAGATTTAGGATTTTTTGATCAATAATTCTCAAGTATAATTGAAGTTTGTCGCATCTCTCCTACGGAGTCAAAAAGATGGCCGACAACGCCCACTCAGTGATCCACTCAAATAAAGAAAAAGAAAAATAATTTGTCTTGTTGTGCCGACGAATTTATGTGGCAGACAAGAATCAATTATCCACAGTAAAAGCAGGTTCAGAAGTCAAAAGTTCAAATAATACCTGCTTTCCGGATTTCAAATATTTCAAGTCCGCTTATCTTCGAAGACTCCATGCCTCTATAAATTGAAGACTTCAAAACTCATTCAAGCAGACTTTGATCCTCGTTGTAAGTTACTAATTTGTTTTCTTTGTAATCTTGTAGAGTTGAAACTTTGTAAAAGCAAGATTTACATTGAAGCTCTTTATTTGTAAGTTACTTCAAATATTTTCAAATCACTCTGATGTAATTCTCTTAAATATTCTGAAATGAAATCAAATAGTTTGATATTGATACTTTCATTCTTACTATGATTTTATCTATTTCAACTGTTTTCTCTAATACTTATTCTTGAGATGATCCTCAGTTATATATATATATATATCATTATTATTTAAAATGAAATATTCCAATTTTATAGTACGTAGTTGTACGGTTGCTAGGCATTGGAACCTGGAACAATTTAATGACAAATATAGCAACTAAGGTCCAAGCTCTAAGTCCACAGTCCACACACCCAAATCCCACTTTCTTTTTCTCAGATCTTTATTCCTTTGTCGACTCATAAATCCTACTTCCCTAAAGTTCAAACGTCATGACCCAAAACTGGTGTCCGTATTCGTGACCGGCCAGAAAGGGGGTGACAACCCCTAATTCTGAAGCCTTACCTCGATTAACACCATCTCATTTTTAAATTGATATATGTATTTCGAATTTGCAAAAATAAATAAATAATTTAAAACATTCCTTTGCCCACTCTGCATTCCAAGAGGATTTACCACCAATCCTCTCTTCCTCAAGAAAAGTAAAATTTAAGGTTAAAAAGAAAACCCATCAAATAAACCATTCAACAAAACGGTTTACAAAGATCCAAAAATTTACACATCAACAAACGTTATAATTTATTTTCTATGGTTTTCCTAAAAACCACGTTATTCTAACAAAATTCACAAATGCAACTCCTGAGGTTTCAACTTGACAATTACAACTCCACCACTGTGGCTGGGACAGCTCGGGATGGTTCAATAGTTCTTACACATGCATCTACAACATTAAGAGGAATGAGTTAAATAAACTCAGTAAGGGCACGAACCGGAATAAAAACACTATAACTTGAGAATATGAAAAGTGAAGGCAATTATATATAATATATAACTTACATAAAGGGCCTCCATAAATGATTTCACGTCAACAAAATGCCAATCCTTCATTCAGATCCAAACTAAACATTTCACGTTGATTCAATCATCACATAAACACTTATGAAATTTGACATAATCATTTCTCAACTAACAATCCATTATTAGATCATAATCTAAGCATCCTTGAATTCAATAAAGCCTTCAGTCATGATCCACAAGTATCACTCAAAATAATCCCATGGTGTGTCATATTAAAGCCATAAATTTACAGAATCAAACTCATCTATATGGAGGAGAGGATTATAGTATAACCCACAATCCTTAGAAACACGTGAGAGCTCACGATAATAAATTCCATCTTATTGTCCTCTCCTAAACTTAAATCAATATCTACGTGACTCAACTTCAAGTCTCAACCACACTTCTATAAACCAACACACGTAGTGAATTTAATTAACAAAATCGACATTAAATCCCTATTTTTCATACCCATGATAATACATTCACTGTCAAAGACAATTAATGGATCCCATGCCAAGACCTTAAGTTACCTAATGTTACTCATCCGTTGGATATTCATAGTGTACCCAGCAACCATGATAACATACGTACTATATGAAATTTTATTACCATGCTAAATTGTAATTTCAAGTAATAACTCATAAATAAAATGAACCTTTACCTAACTCATGGTAATCTGAATTTAATAAACATATACCCAACTTGAACACTCCCATCAAGTAATCATAAACATCATTTTTTTTTTAATTAAATACTTCCTTAAAATAAGAATCCTTCATAGCAATACAATATCATCAATTCCTTTAGCAATTCTAAAAGTGCAGGACTTGATATCACCACGACATGTTATACCTCATAATAATTTTAGCTTAACACATACCTATATATCATTATACTTATACATCATTTCATCTAAGAGTACTATAAAACCATTTCAAGATAATTATATTTAAGCAAATCTTGAAATGCCAATAATTTGGAAGACAAAATTATATAATTTTATGGCACGCCTTGCAAAATGCCACTTGGATGACGTAGTACATGCCAACTTGTTGATTAGAATTACAATTTGATTGCAAAGAGACAAATATTTATAAATGAATATCCTTATCTCTTTTAAAAGGAAATATAATATAATAATCAAATTCTTTTCAACAACCCATATGCAATAGCTATATATATACACTTTCAAATTGTAAAATCACGTACAGAGCATATAGTTTTCTTTCTCACTCTCTCTCTTTTTTTTTCCTGATAGTGTACAAGCTATATATATATCTATATATATAAATTCAATTGATTTAACCTCATACAATCCTTCTCCCTTTTACACAAAATACCCAGCTTGATTCATTATTATCTCATTCCATTTTGTGTCCATTTTCACAATCTCTATAACACACTATCAATAACAGGGGCATCTCATTTAAATTATGCAGCAAAAGTGGGGCTTCTTCAATTCCATCCAAGTAGCACGCTACTCACCTCAACCAAATGCCCACTTCTCCAAATGCAGCTACATGGCACAAGTGAAAGGCTTTGCTTCAAAATTCTAAAACAAACAGGTACATACTTAAATTATTTAGAACACAAGATAATCACTCACGAACATCAACTAAAATAGTCCAACTCAAAATCAACAATACCCATTCATAACTTTTATGAACCAAGAGCATAGAAGGAAATCACTTACAGCAAAAATAAAGTAAACACCTAGCATTTTCAAGAAGAAGAGGCAAAGTTCCTTACCTCAATCTTGTCTAACTCCTAGCTTCTCAAAAGGAAGAGGATTTTCTTCTTATTCCCTACAATGGAGGAGAAGATCATAAGAATGGAGATTCTTTTCCAAGAGGGAAGATGGAAAGATGGAAGAGGGCTTACCACTTCTTCTTCCAAACCCAAAACCCTAGAAAATCACGTTTGAACAATGGGGAAGACAACTCCCTCCTCTCTTTTTATTTACTAATTTTTTTTATAACAAAAAGGTCCTTAGTCTAATAGGTATTTGCTCCTTCCTCCCCATTCTTTTTATTTAGTCCTTTCATAAAAAAATCTGTTTATTCCACTAATGCCTTTATTATATTAAATTACCATGGTAAAAAGGGGCTAAATTCCTTTTTTATATATATACAAAAGGTACGGGTTTTACATAAAAATTTTGCACTTTCTCTAGTAGACATTCCCTTCGCCTCTCACCTGTCCACCTTCTTCAGTCACAAAACCCATTCTTTTGTTAAAAACCTACCGCCTCACGCATCATCCCTTCACACTGAAGCATCAACATCGTCATTGGAGTGGATCAGAGCAGAGCATTGGAGCTGCGTGGGACCATGGGAGGGCTCATTTGTTAGTTTCGGGACTAGATCTGAAAAGAAGAAAATAGAAGAACGGAGAAAGAAGTTGCAAAGTGAAAGAAAAAGCTCAGATTTTCTGACCGGCCGGTTTTCAAGAACCGGCTCCGATTCTCTGGTTCTACCGGTTCATGCCGGTTCAATCCGACTTACACGGTTTTTGGCGGTTCGTTGGGACTAACGGTTCTTGAGGACCAACCGAACTGTAGGTACGGTCGGTTCCTGATTCAACCGATTGAACCGGCCGGTCCGGTTCGGTTTCAAAAACATTGGTCTCAGGGCTAGCTCAAGGTAAACTTTCATAATATTAGTCTGTTAATTTTGGAATCAATGTGAAATTAGATTTTATTTCAGCAGCCTTAGAATTTTTCTTGTACCGTAAGGCTGTTGGTTTTTCTTTTATGTATCTGGGATTGTCTGTTAGGGTTAGCCTTAGAGCATCTCCATCGAGATGCTTATTAAGCACCAAATTGGACAAGCACGACTGCTTAAAATGGGAGACCCGTTGGATTTGATTGGACAGGTGATGCTTATGGAGCTTAGCTGCTTAAATAAGCACCGAGTCTTAAAAATTTCAGTGGGCCGTGTCTTTAATTTTTTTAATGAAACAAAATGCTTGGGGAAGTAAAATGGCCGTTGGGGAAAAGCTGTGAAGTAGTCATTGGGAAAAAAAATGGGATACAGGGATAACCGTTGGGAAAAAAAAAGAGCCGTTTGTTAAGAGTTTTTTTTTAACGTTACAATACCAATCAAAATGTGTATAAATATGTTCAACTTCATATTGTTTTACACAATCAAATCTCTTAATTTTCTATCATTTATTCTCATATGCTCTCAAAAAATTTCTCCACTTTTTTACTCGTATATTGTGTCAAAGTTCTATATCATCCAATTTTGCAAACCACATACTCTCAAATCCTCAACTTACTATTTTATTTGTTTTCATCCAATGGATCCAAACCAATTCAATTCCTTATTAAGTTGGATGCAAAATTTTCAAACTCCCACTAATCCAAATTTTCCTCGTCCTCCACTTTATCAAGCCAACAAAATAGCCCAAATATGGACAATATTCATTTTTCATCGAGCCCATTTGCATATCAATTTCCCATGTTTCAATCACAACCAACTAACCCTACCATGGAGCATGGGACTCCAATCGGCATAAGTGGTGGGCAATCTTTTGAAAAATAGCAAGAAGCAGCATCTAAGTGCGCGGCAGAATCTCAAACTCCATCCTTTTCTACGCAAGTCGGGTTGGATAATATTACAATTGATGATGAAGAAGAAAAGGCAACTCAAAAAATAAAACAAAGAGCAAAGTTCAACCCGGAGGAAGATCGACTTTTGATCCAAGCATGGCTAAATGTTTCCAAGGATTCAATTGTGGGGGTGAACCAAAAAGCAAATTCTTTCTGGTTAAGAATCAAAGATAATTTCAATGACTATCGTCAACATTTGCCAGTGAGGAAAGTGGGGCAAATAAAATGTCGATGGCAGAAGTTGAATAGCATAGTTCAAAAATTTGCAGGGTGCTAGAAATAAGCTTGCCAAAGAAAGAAAAGTGTCAGCTCCGAGTCTGGCATCATGGGAGATGCATACATGATTTATTCTCACGATGTAGGCGAATGATTCAGTTAGAGTATGCATGGTGATTGCTGAAAGATGAACCTAAATGGTCAAATGCATCATTTGGAGGATCTAGTAAGAGGACAAAGACTTCTGCTTCTGGAGCATACTCGTCCTCTTCTAATCCGGAGACACCACCAAGTGGCGAATACCATGCAACTTCAACTATTATCGCTCGTCCAATGGGTACAAAGGCAGCAAAGAGAAAGGGAAAATCAATTGCAATGGATGAGACACAAAAGTCAACAGCCGTAGCTGTGGAAGAATGGACATGTGTCAAGCAAGAACAAAACAAGTTGAAGGAAAAAAAGTTGAGCATAAAGGAGAAAGAGTTGGAGTTCCAATTGAAGATGAAGGAGAAAGAGTTCGAGTTACAGATCCTCTTCAAGGATACATCTACCATGACTGATAAGCAACTACAAGATCATGAGCAGTTGTGTGACATGATTAGAGTAAAACATGGAATTGTGTAACGTATTGATGATGCTTTTAATTTAATGATGTAACGATGTTGGCTATGTTTTTAATTTAATGATGTTGGCTATGTTTTTAATTTAATGATGTAATGATGTTGGCTATGTTTTTAATTTAATGATGTTGGTCAAACTAGCCGTTATTCAAACTAGCTGTTGGTCAAACTAGCCGTTATTCAAACTAGCTGTTGGTCAAACTAGCTGATATTCAAACTTGTCGTTGGTCAAAGTAGTCGTTATTTGTAACACCCCTTTTTTCGTATAAATACTTTTGTGTATGCCTTGTTTGTCTTAGTTTTGTTTTTGGGGCTGAATAAGAATTTCTAGGCTTAAAATCCCTTCCTGATGCATGAGCATGGTCGTGCTCATGTGTCAGCACACCTATGCTTGATGCACGTGTCTTGTGGCTGCCTGAGCCACAAGCACGATCAGGGAGCATGACCATGCTCAGGTGTAAACGCGTCTCGGTGACGCTAATGTAAGCACAATCGTGCTTAAGGGGGAGCACGGACGTGCTCGGTGCGGAGTCTATATATAGATTGCTAACAACGAGGGTTACGAGTTAAACACTCTAAATTGGCACTTGAGGCAACCCTAAGTGTGACGTCAACCTCTCTCATTCTTCCATGTTGAACCCAATCATCGGTTGGTGTCCCGTTCGTAGCTGAGAGAGTACAATCACACGTTAGTGCCAATTAGCAAAGGTAATGGTCTTCCCCTATTCTGTTTCCTTTTGTTTCATGAATTGGGAACTAATTTGTTAACCTTTTTGTGTTGACCAAGGCTTGGGAACGTTCATCGAGCCGTTCGAGGGAACCAGTTTAGGATCGTCGTCAGTTTATCAGGAATTCTTCATACCAGGTATGTGGAGAAGGAATAGTATGCGTATGTAGGCTTGGGGGTAGCGTAAGACGAAGGGTTCCCATAACCCTTTATGTTTGATAACATGTTGTATGCCTATATGCCTAATTTCTATTTGATGTTAAACTGTTTATGATGATGTTGGCATGATTGTATTGATGATAATGTTGTTTGCCATAACATGTTGAATTGATGAGTATGAGTGTATTATCATAATGATGATATCATGATGTTATTGGTTGATGGATGTATGTCGTGAACGTTATAATGTTAATGCATTAAAACTGGTAAACAATGTTAAGGGAGGTTGTTCCCCTTTGTTGATAAGACTGAATAATAGTAATGAGGGTGAGAATTATACCAAACGGTTTAGTCAAGACCCTATAGGGATTAATCTTTGAGGGAATATGGACAATTTAATGGACTGAGATTAAATGATTAATTCCCTTATTGTAAGACATGGATATTTAATCAATATTAATGAAACTGATGATCAATTTATTAGTAAAAGCCAATAGGTTTGAATCTATGAACCGTCCTAAGGATTTAGGCAATGGGTTCTGACCCTTCTGCCCAGATCAGTACGACCACGCTCCATTGAGCACCACCGTGCTCCGATTCAAAATCCAAAACAGGGTTCGCACTTGAGCATGCCCGTGCTTAACAGGCAGCATGGCCGTGCTTGCATGAAGGTCTAGCACGCCCGTGCTGAGGGTGAGCACTGACCAAAACAGAACGTAGAACACTGCAGAAAATAGGAGTTTCACCCCAAATGCCTTAAAAGACTTAATAAGACACCCAACGAACTTGAAGACAAAAGACAAGTGAAAAGAGAATGTACCTTGGTAGCCTAGTGGCCAAGGGGGCCTTGATGCATGATGGTTAAGGTGGTAATATCTAGTGCTTAATGGGTAGAGTGTTAATTAATGATGATATGGTACCTTGATAGCCTAGTGGACAAGGCCTTGATGCTTGATGGTCAAGGTGGTAATCTCTAGTGCAGAACGACTAGAGTGTTTAATGAATGAATACAAAACGATAATCCTTGATAGCCGAGTAGTCGAGGTGTTGATGGTGATAAAACTTGGGTAGCGGAGGTGGTGGTTGTATTTGTGAGTTGTGTTGAGCATGCATTCACGTATCAGAGATGTTAGTGGGGGATGTTCAACATAGGGGAGGTCACCCGAGAGTATGGCGATCTGGTCATCTGCGGTGATTCATCCGAGAGTTAGGTGAATCGTGCGCCCCCGCAGTGGCACATCCGAGAGTAAGGTGCGTCAGCTATCCTAGGGGTCCACCCATGGTAAGGTGAACTGCCCCGGCGTTGGTGCTTATTGGCCAATGTGGATATGTAACTCCGAAGTTGACTTCCTGAGGTAGAATGGATCCAAGTGCATAATGGAGTAGTGGAGCAGAATTGCATTGCATATCATACATGATGTATGATGATAACTGTTATGTTTATTGCTGTTGTTATAACATGCTTGTTTGATGTATGATCGTGTTTCTAATTGTTTCCTTGCCATTATATTTATATACATATTTCTTACTCCCTACCTCTATGTTTCTTGTTTTGGCAAGTATCTTTATGCAGAGGATAGCGAGCGGTCAGTTGTCGAGTGACTCTGAGGATCCACGACTCGTAGTTAGGATTTCCAATTTTATGTTGTTAGTTTAGTTTTGTTTCGGTTTGTATCCGAGGATATTTTCCGGATTGTTTATACCATCTCTATATGTGACATTAGGGGTTAGGTTTTGTTTATGTCATGTTTTATTTCCGCGTTTGATACAATGTGGTATTCTCTATCCGTTGTTGATTTTAATTTTCAATAAATGAAGTATGTTTTATTTTCAACTATCTTATCTTTAATGCTTTATGCGTATGCGGGGTAGAGGGTGTCACATTATTCAAACTAGCCATTATGTTGGCTCTCTTTATATATTCTTAACATCTAAGAGGATTTTCACACCTCTCAATTGTGCAACCTAGTCTCATAGTCTTATCAAATTCTCTCAAAACTTTCACTCTAAAGTTATCCTTCGAATGGATCCCAATGATTCAGACTATGAGGAAATGCTTGAGTGGGAACTCATGGAAGGTCTCTTAATGGAGACACAAATGCAACGACAAGGCAACAACTCTACTACTCGTAGAAATAAAAGAACTCACGTAGAACCGAGTCGTGATGAGGGACATTCTCGGTTGTTCAATGACTACTTCTCTAATAATCCGGTATACATAGAGGAGCAATTCCGGTGAAGATTTCGAATGCGAGGGATGTCTTCCTTCGCATTGTTGATGCCCTTGGAAATCGTGATGGATATTTTCAAATAAGAGTTGATGCAACTGGAAGAATGAGCCTTCCACCATTGCAGAAATGCACTACTGCTATTCGTATATTGGCATATGGATCACCTGCTGACAGTGTGGATGATTATGTACGGATTGGCGAAAGCACCACAGTGGAATGCTTAGACAAGTTTGTAAGGGGGGTCAATGAGGTATTTGGGAATTAATACTTAAGAAGGCCTAATAACAATGACATTGAGCGCCTACTACAAATTGGGGAGGCACGTGGTTTTCCAGGTATGTTAGGTAGCATTGACAGTAAGCATTGGGAATGGAAAAATTGTCCGGTAGCATGGAAATGTCAATTTACCCGTGGTGATCATGGGAAATTCATAATCATGCTTGAAGCAGTGGCTTCACAGGACTTATGGATTTGGCATGCATTTTTTGGGGTTGCGGGTTCAAACAACGATATCAATGTTCTAAATCAATCTGATGTGTTTAATAACATTTTGGAGGGACAAACTGTTAAGATCACATCTTTAAACATCTCTGATTTTGATGAATCCAAACAAAGAATGATTTTAAGTGAACCTTATGAAGTTTACTAATATGTCTATTAAGTTTACAGATCAGTATACAAGAGTCTCATGACAAAGAAACAAAGTCTTAATGATGCATTTGTAGTATGATGCGTCTGAAGATTGACTCGGTCACTAACAAATTCTGACCAAGCAACAGAAAGTTCCTCGTTTCAACAATATTCAAACTCAACGAATATTCTTAGAATATTTCCAATAAAGAAATTCTCTATCAGAAAGCTCAAAGCACC
Organism: Sophora flavescens; assembly: GCA_030762895.1. NCBI lineage: Eukaryota > Viridiplantae > Streptophyta > Magnoliopsida > Fabales > Fabaceae > Sophora > Sophora flavescens. The sequence goes on along the minus strand of CM061064.1, from coordinate 172,830,261 downwards.
ATTTCGCACCAGAAGAATCTATTTGTTGCAAATAGCAAAATGAACTTTACTTGAATGCAGACCCGCTTAGCACAAATAAGGAAAGTCGCGCTGTCCAAGTCTGAAAAAGCAACAAACGCTGCTCTGAATCAAACTGCACTCTGATAAAGCTATGCCAACCTATACGTTCAATTTGTCTTGAAGCTCACCAACGATCATAAACATCAAATGCAAGACCAGAACGACTCTATTGGCATTTATTGACGAAGAACAAAAGAATACTCATTTGAAGAACTCTCCTCAACGAACCTATCTCTTTTGAGTATAAATAGAAGACTTTGAAGATCATTGAACATACGCCTGAACTCATTAACTCTAGCATTCAATACTCTCAAAGCTCTCTTAAGTTCTTCGCTAGAAAACTTCTCTGCTCAAATCATTTATATTTATTGAGAAGTCTTTATTGCGATCTCACCTACCTTAAATAATTATTCACTCTGTGAGTGTTACTCGGTAGATCTGCAAAGTTGTAATCCGTGAAACTGTTGCTTCATTCCAACTCCTACCATTTGTAGAGCCTGTGGAGGCTTGAAGAAAGAATACTTGTTTGAGCCTGGAGAGGCTAGGTGTGCAAGCAATACTTGTTAGTTGAGCCTATGGAGGCTAGGTGTGCAAATAATACCTTATGTAACCTGATCAGTTATAGGGCAAATACTTGGTGAAGCCAAGGACTGGACGTAGCCCAAGATTTAGGGTGAACCAGTATAAATCTATGTGTCTCCTTTCTTAGCTTAATCTTTAGAGTTTAATTTATTTTAACTGTGCTAACTGGGTTGAAAAATAAATTTCCTTTTTATTAGACGCATCCTTGTGTCTTATCGGCTAAACTGCAACGTTTTCAGAAAAGTTTTTAAAACACAATTCAACCCCCTTCTAGTGTTTTACATCTGTTCATTTCAGTTGGTACCAGAGCTTAACCTCTAGGTTGAGAACTTAACAGTGTTGAGGAAAAATTCTGTTGAATAGACATCATGACAGCTGGAGCTAGCATAAGCGGAAGGTACACTGGAGAAGGAGCATCTGTGGTGAAACCTCCCTACTTTGATGGAGAAAACTACATCTATTGGAAAGAAAGATTTCAATGGTTCATCATGACAACAAATTCTGATTTATGGGATATTATCACTGATGGTCCCTACATACCAAAGAATGATGATGACACCGACAAACCCAAAGCTCAGTGGACTGCAGCAGAAAAGACTAAGTGGGAGCTAAATCATTAAGTAAGGTATTCCTTGATGTGTGCTCTCAGTCAGGAAGAATTTGAAAAGGTCCATGCATGTGGATCTGCTAAATAAATCTGGGATACTCTTAAAGTTACTCATGAAGGAACAACAAAAGTGAAAGAAACAAAGATAAACATATTTGTACGAAAGTATGAGTTATTTATCATGGAAGAGGGAGAAAGCATTGCTCAAATGATAGGAAGATTTCAGACTATTACAAATAATCTGAAATCACTGGGAAAAATCTATAACAATCCTGAGAAAGATGGCAAAATTCTAAGAAGTCTACCCAAATAGTGGAGACCTCTGGTTACAGCAATAACTCAAGCCAAAGATCTCACGACGCTTCAAATGAGTGATTTTCTTGGAACTTTACAAGTTCATGAGCAGGAGCTGAATGAAGACAATTCAAATAAGATAGGAAAAACCATTGCCCTCAAGGCATAAAAAGAATCTCCAAAAGCTCTAAAGGTTGAAGAGTCAGATCAAGCATCAGACACCTTTGAAGAAGACTCTGACAGTGATGATGAAATGTCATTACTAACCAGAAAAATGAGAAAATTATTAAAGAAGAAGAATTTCAGAAAGGATAGATATTTAAGAAGTTCAACAAAGAAAAATCCTTCAAAGAAAACAATAGTTCTGACAAAAGCTATATTGTATGCTATGAATGCAAGAAACCAGGACACTTCAAATTCGAATGTCCTCAGCTGCAAAAGCAACCCTTCAAAAACTTCTATAAAAATAAAAAGAAAGGGATGATGGCTACTTGGGAAGATCTTGATGGTAGATGATGAAGGTGAAGAAGCAAATCTTTGTCTCGTGGCAGATGACAACTCAGACTCTGAGGTAATTTCTGATTCTAAGGATTTACAAGATGCCTATGATGAATTGATTGAAGAATCTAACTGTTTAACTAAGGCTTTTAGAACACTTAGGAGGCAATATGTGAAACTCTTAAAAGAGCATGAACATAAGATTCAAGAGTGTAACAAACTGTCTCAGGAAAACAGTAAGCTTAAAGCTGAAAGGCTTAAGGCTAAGATCACAGTTGAGACACCACAATCTGAAGAAGTTGTCAAACTTCAACAGAAGGTTGAAGATCTGACCTCAGATCTTGCTCGTTTTGTTAATAGAAGAGATAACCTGACTAAGTTGTTAGAAAGTCAGAGACCCTCTCTTGATAAAACTGGTATAGGATTCGTTGACCAGAGACATAATAAAGTATCTAACAAAGTCTTAGGACAAAAACCTGAAACTCTTTATGATAAAGTCATTACTTACAAAAGTAGTTGTAAAAACTGTGTAAAAACTGGACATATCACGTCTAAGTGTATTCACACAAGAAAGAAGTTGTCACAAACTTCAAGAACTAACAAAAAAGGACCCAAAAGATTATGGGTACCTAAAGCTTTGATTATTCCTATTGTTGATATCCTTAATAGGACAAAAAGGACACCTATCATGGTACCTGGACAGTGGCTGCTCACGACACATGACAGGAGAAAGATCTATGTTCCTAGACCTCCAACCTAAAGAAGGCGGACATGTTACCTTCGGTGGAAATCAAAAAGGAAAGGTCATCGGGATAGGTAAAATTGGTGGGAAATCACCACTATCATCTATCTCTAACGTTCTTTTAGTTGAAGGATTAAGACATAATCTGCTAAGCATAAGTCAATTATGTGATAATGGATATAATGTTTCCTTTACTAAGAATGCATGTGTAGTCAAAGACACTAATTTCAAAGTTCTCTTTTCAGTAAACAGGCAACAAAATATTTATAAGATTGATCTAACTGAATTATCTAATCAAAATGTGACTTGTTTTGTGTCAAGAGAAGATGAAAGATGGGTATGGCATAAGAAGCTAGGACATGCAAGTATGAAACATATATCTAAGCTTCAAAAGTATAGACTTGTGAAAGGTCTACCTGATATAAGTTTCAAAAAGGATTTCTTATGTGATTCTTGCCAATGTGGAAAGCAAGTTAAATCTAGCTTTAAATCCAAGAATATAGTATCTTCCTCTAGACCTTTACAATTGTTATATATGGATTTGTTTGGTCTAGTTAGTGTTGCTAGTAAGGCAGGAAATAAATATGGTTTTTTCTTAGTCGATGATTATTCTAGATATACATGGGTAGTCTTCTTAACCCACAAGGATGAGTCATTCAAAATGTTCTCTATATTTTGTAATAAAGTTCAAAATGAGCAGGGAATCTGTATCTCAGCTATCAGAAATGACCATGTGGGATAGTTTGAAAACGAGCACTTCAATACATTATGTGAATAGAATGATATCTCTCACAACTTTTATGCTCCTAGAACTCCTCAGCAGAATGGAGTAGTAGAAAGGAAGAACAGATCTCTACAAGAAATGGTCCGAACAATGCTCAATGAAAATAAACTCCCAATGTACTTCTGGGCTGAGGCAGTAAGCACTGCTTGTTATGTATAGAACAAAATATTGATAAGACCATTCTTGAACAAAACTCCCTATGAATTGTGGAAATGTAAAAAACCCATCATTTCGTATTTCCATGCTTTTGGATGTGAATGTTTTATTCTAAATACTAGAGATTAACTTGGAAAGTTTGATTCAAAAGTAGATAAAGCTATATTCCTTGGATATTCTGATACTTCTAAAGCTTTTAGAGTTTACAACTCTAGAACAGAAGTGGTTGAAGAATCTATTCATGTCAAGTTTAATGATGGCTTAAAGACTGATAAAAAATTATCAGATCTTGAAGATGATTTTGCAGGATTAGATCTTAGAAAACAAAGCAATCAGACTAAAGGTGACTTGAAGAACGAGGATTCAGATTTTCCTACTCAGGCGTCTGATCCATCTACTCAACAATAGTCTGATAAGGAACCCAGACGGGACTGGAAGTTCAAAACTCATCACCCTGAACAGTTGATCATTACCAATCCCTCTCAAGGTGTTAAACTAGATCAACATTCAAGGATTCAAACAACATGGCATTTCTATCTGAGATTGAACCAAAGAATATCAAAGAAACTCTTGAAGACGAAAGCTGGATTTTAGCTATGCAAGAAGGGCTAAATCAATTCAAAAGGAATGATGTGTGGTTCTTAGTTCCAAATGAAAAAGGAAATTCAGTTATTTGAACAAGATGGGTATTCAGAAACAAGCTTGATGATGACGGTAAGGTTGTCAGAAACAAAGCAAGGTCAGTTGCTCAAGGCTATAATCAACAAGAAGGTATTGATCACACTGAAACCTTTGCACCTGTAGCTAGAATAGAAGCAATTCGTATACTTATGTCGTATACTGTAGAACATCAAATCACCTTATTTCAAATGGATGTCAAAAGTGCATTTCTTAATGGAATTATTGAAGAAGTATATGTTAAACAACCACCAGGATTTGAGGATAGTGACAATCCAAATCATGTCTATAAGCTTAAGAAAGCCCTCTATGGATTAAAACAAGCACCTAGAACTTGATATGACAGACTAAGTTCTTTTCTTATGAAAAATAATTTCATTAGAGGAAAAGCAGATACAACTCTCTTTATAAAAAGTTCTAAAAAGGATTTCATTATAGTACAAATCTATGTTGATGATGTCATATTCGGTGCTACTAATGAAAAGCTCTACAAAGAGTTCTCCAAACTTATGTAGAATGAATTTGAGATGAGCATGATGGGAGAATTAAAGTTCTTCCTTGGTCTTCAAATTAAATAGACAGATGATGGAATTTACATTAATCAACAAAAATATACCAAGGAAATCTTAAGGAAATACAAGCTGGATACAGCTAAGCCTATGAAAACTCCCATGGAAGCAAATGCTAAATTAGGCAGAGATGAAGAAGGTAAAAAGGTAGATCAAACTACTTACAGAGGTATGGTTGGTTCTCTCTTGTACTTAACCTCAAGTAGACCTGATATTCAATTCGGTGTCTGTATGTGTGCGAGATTCCAATCAGATCCTAGAGAATCAAATCTCAAGGCCGTTAAAAGAGTATTAAGATCAGAACAAAGTTTCAAGTAAAAAGGAAGTTGGTTATCTCAGAAGCATCTGATGATGATGACCAACCTATTTCAAAGGTTTTGAAAAAGGAAATAATTGCAAAACCTACTATTGCTCCTCAGAAGGACCTCAAGAGGAAAGCTACTGTTATAGCTACACCAGTTAGAAGATCTACAAGGCTGAAGCTGGTTGAATCTGTGCAAGTTTCTTTGCAACCTACTGCATCACCTCCTAAGTCATCTGAACCCTCACCCTCTTCACCCATTGTTGCATCTCCACCATCCAATTCCTCACCCTCTTCCTCACATAATTCCCCTCTACACAATCAGATCTCAAATGCTGAAAATCTTCTTGCCTTATCTGTTCGAGATTTCAATTTAAATCTCACTCCAGATCACCCTTCACCACAACCTGTTCTTCATAACTCACCAGATCACATGTCCAACCATTCATCACTCTCTCTCTCTCACCAACTCAGGAATTCAATCTCTTGTCCCTATTTCAAGAATTTTTGATTCAATTCTATCACCTTTTTCTCACTCTTCTTCATCCCCTGAAACCTCACCACAAAGACCCTAACCTACTTCTTTCAACTCCTTTGAGCTTGTACCTATAGATCAAATCAATCCTTATCTTCTCAGTCCGGATGATTTAAAAGCAATCAACAATCTTGCTGCTGAACAGACTGCAGTTAGGTAAAATCAAGCATCTTGGAAACACAGACCTAATCCATCTGCTTGCATGAAGCCCAATACAGTTTTGAAAATATGTCCTGACAGAGGATCTGTCTGTCTGAGACCAAAGTTGAATCCAAAGTCTAAGAAGCCCTTTGTCTTCTTGAAAAGCAAATATCAGAAACTGAAGTTACCTCGATGGTCTACTTCATTTTTGAGCCACCCCGAGCCTCATATCTTTCAAGATCCAGCTCATCATCGTGGACTCTCTCTTCTTGACAAAATTAAGATGCCTACAGATACTGCTCGACTAAGTTCTTATCAGATTCACTGGATCGAATATCCAGATGAAGACAGAGCAAGCACACGACAACTTTATCCCTTCCAACCAACTCTTATTTTCACTCCTTTTCTTTTCATTTTACCTTTATCTTTTTATGAAAACCCCTTTTCTGTTTAATTTTTTGATTTACCAATTTCTGTTGAAAACTTAATTTGGTTTTTCAAAAATCTTTCCCCTATTTTCATTTCTTTGTCTAATCTAGAAATCCCCTCTTTCAAAATTCCCTGTCTACAACCTTTTGGTTCATTGCATTCAGTCTTTCCTTTAACTCTCTCTTTGTTCCCTATTCTTATTAATATCTCTTTTATTTTCTCTTTTGGTCTTTCTCTTCCCTAGCATTGTCTGAAAATTGTTCCTTATGAACCTCCCTCGACTGCCACCTCCTTTGATCTTGGACCCTCTTTTTCGTCTCCACCTCATGATCCTGCTACACCAGCATCGAATGTCATTGGAATAGATCCAATAGCTCGTACAGAAATCAACGGTCTTTGTGAGACAATGCAAATTGTTGTGGTTCTTCTCACCAAGATTGTTGAGAAACAACAACTTTAGTTTTCCTTTACCTTTGTCTGCAATGTACTACAGTCAATGATGGTTTAATAAATAAATGTTATTTTTAGCCGCATCTTTTACTGTGTTACTGTATCTTTTTGCTGATGACAAAAGGGAGAAAATAGAATGAGAAAATAGAACAATAAATATCTATCTATTAAAGATAAGACGCTACCTTAATCATGCGTCTGATTTCATTATAGAAGCATCAGTTCAGGGGGAGCTTGAGAAGCTTTTTATGGAGATTAAGAAACTTAAATATTCTTATAAGCTTGTTATGACCCTTTTGTGTTTAAATTTGCTTTTATCCTTAGTTCATTAAAATCATAAGACAATGTTTGTCATCATCAAAAAGGGGGAGATTGTTAAGATCACATCTTTAGACATCTCTGATTTTGATGAATCCAAACAATGAATGATTTTAAGTGCACCTTATGAAGTTTACTAATATGTCGATTAAGTGTGCAGATCGGTATACAAGAGTCTCATGACAAAGAAACAAAGTCTTAATGATGCGTCTGTAGTATGATGCGTCTGAAGATTGACTCGGTCACTAACAAATTCTGACCAAGCAACAGAAAGTTCCTCGCTTCAACAATATTCAAACTCAACGAATATTCTCAGAATATTTCCAATAAAGAAATTTTCTATCAGAAAGCTCAAAGCACCATTCCACGCCTGAAGAACCTATTTGTTGCAAACATCAAAATGAACTTTACTTGAATGTAGACCCGCTTAGCACAAATAAGGAAAGTCGCGCTACCCAGGTCTGAAAAAGCAACAAACGCTGCTCTGAATCAAACTGCACTCAGATAAAGCTATGCCAACCTATACGTTCAATTTGTCTTGAAGCTCACCAACGATCATAAACATTAAATGCAAGACCAGAACGACTCTATTGCCATTTATTGACGAAGAACAAAAGAATACTCAGTTGAAGAACTCTCCTCAACGAACCTATCTCTTTTGAGTATAAATAGAAGACTTTGAAGATCATTTATCATACACCTGAACTCATTAACTCTAGCATTCAATACTCTCAAAGCTCTCTTAAATTCTTCGCTAGAAAACTTCTCTGCTCAAATCATTTATATTTGTTGAGAAGTCTTTATTGCGATCTCACCTACCTTAAATACTTATTCACTCTGTGAGTGTTACTCGGTAGATCTGCAAAGTTGTAATCCGTGAAGCTGTTGCTTCATTCCAACTCCTACCATTTGTAGAGCCTGTGGAGGCTTGAAGAAAGACTACTTATTTGAGCCCGGAGAGGCTATGTGTGCAAAAAATACTTGTTAATTGAGCCTGTGGAGGCTAGGTGTGCAAATAATACCTTCTGTAACCTGATCAGTTATAGTGCAAATACTTGGTGAAGCCAAAGACTGGACGTAGCCCAAGGTTTAGGGTGAATCAGTATAAATCTCTATGTCTTCTTTCTTAGCTTAATCATTTCAGTTTAATTTATTTTAACTGTGCTAACTGGGTTGAAAAATAAATTTCCTTTTTATAAGACGCATCCTTGTGTCTTATCGGCTAAACTGCAATGTTTTCAGAAAAGTTTTTAAAACACAATTCAACCACCCTTGTAGTGTTTTACTTATGTTCATTTCACAAACTCCAAGGGTGCAATATACAGTAAATAGAACCCAATATGACATGGGGTACTATTTAGCATATGGTATTTATCCAGAATGGGCTACGTTTGTCAAGACCATCCTAATGCCACAAGGAGATAAAAGAAAATTGTTTGCCCAACATCAAGAAGCAGCAAGAAAGGATGTGGAGCGTGCGTTTGGAGTGCTTTAATCTCGATTTGCGATTGTACGTGGTCCTGTGCGTGCTTGGCACATGGATACAATCAAGCATATATATATTATATGCATGCATCATTTTGAATAACATGATTGTGGAAGACGAACGACACACATATGATGGTCATTTTGATTATTCTTATGATCATACCAACAATGATGTCTTAACAAATGACGTACATAATGGTCCGCATCGACATCTTGCATCATATCTACAAAGGCGAACACTTGTGCGTGATAGGCAAAATCATCACCAACTTCAAGCGGATCTTGTGGAGCACATTTAGGAACATTTTGGCCGCGATAATTAGAAAGATTGAATTTGGTTTTAATTATGTAATTTCATCATTTTAATGTTTCAATTTCGTAATTTCATCATTTGTAATCTCATCATTTTAATTTAATTTCATCCTATGTTTTAATTTTTATTACAAGTTTCGTAATTTTAAATTTTAAATTTTTATTTAATAAAAAAATTATTACAAAGGAATTTTGTACTTTTTATAAATTATTATTTGAAAAATCAAATAATTATGTTGTAATAAATAAAGTATTGATAAAATGTATGTATGTGGGACCACTGGCATTTAGGAACTTTTGTTAAGATGCTAGGTTGGAGAGATGTGGTGGTTAAATTGTAAAAGGTAAAAATGAGTGATGTGTAATGGTGAGAGTCATTTAATAACTCCAAAACGGGTTGCTGTAATGGAGATGCTCTTACAAGGCTGACTTTCTACTTGGCAATCTGTTATAGAATCTACGAGGAAAAGACTGGCTAATTGGAAAGGAAGGCACGTGTCTGTTGGAAGAAGAATAGTTCTTTGGAATTGGCGTTATTTACCTTAACTCTGTTATGTGGGGTGAATGTGATGCTGAGAGAAAAATTTCTAGGGTCAGCTGGTATGAAGTTCGTCAACCTAGGAGCATAGGGGATTAAGAATGAACCATATGAATTTGTTCAATTTAAGTCTCCCAGTGAAATGAAAATGGCATATATTTTGGTTGATAAAGATGTTGTGTGCAGTACAATGTGTTGAAAAGCATGTATGGTAATATCAACTCTGTTATGTTAAACAGTGGACGATCATCTAAAAATTCTTCCATGTTCCGTGATAATATTAAATCTATTACTTCTAATTGCATGGCTCTCAAAGGGTGTGGTCAAGAAGGAAGGGAATGAGGAAAATATTCTTTTTTAGCATGATGTTTGGTTTGGTAGTACAAGTCTTAAAAGAACTTTTCTCACTATTATATCTTATATCAAATGATCTTCTTGCTTGTATAATATGGGGAGTCGGTTTGGTGATGCTTGGGAATGGAATTGGAGTTGGATGAAAAGTTATTTTGGGTGGAAGAGGTATAATAGTTTGATGAGTTGAAAAGGATCCTTGGTATTGCTCCCCCTTGTTAATGATAAAGAAGATGAATGTGTGTGGAAGTTTTGTAGTTCCCAAGTTTACACTGTCAAATATGCATATAATTTTCTGTTACCTTATGTTTTGCCGAGTTTTGTTAATCCACTTTTTATAAAAAAAATTGAAAAATTATGCTCCTCATAAAGTTCTTACCTTTTCTTGGTAATTACTGTTGAACCTCCTACCTACCAGTTGGTTGAATCTGTTTTATGGAAAGGTGATTGCTGACATCTAAAGAGTTCTTTGTGCTTTTCGTGTGGTGATTGTTTGGAGTCTTTCAACATCTATTTTTCAGTTGTTCGATATCTTGTCATGTTTGGTCTTCTTACAACCGGTTGATATTTATGCTACTTTACCTTTTGTGATGGCCCAAATCATTATTTTATTCATCATGGTTTGATTAGAGGAAAGATGGCTAAGAATATTTGGCGGCTGTTATGGAATCCAATGGTTTAGTCCTTGTAGTTGATGCCTAATAGTGTTGTGTTTAATATTTCTAGCTTTGATTTTACATTTGCTTTAGACCTTATAAAGATTTATTCTTGTTCTTGGATCATAACAGAATTTGGTAACTCCGATCCATCTTTTTCTGATGGGTGTAGTTGGCTTTTTGAATGTATAAGGTCCTCATGTTAACCGGATGATGACAGGTTCTCTTCTTTGTGTAAGTATTGTAGTACTCCTTGAACTCCTAGAAATATATTTATTTTGTTTATAGGACACCAAAGGGAAAATGAATTAAAGCGCATGTTCCTTTCTAAACTTTTCTTATTATCACTGTGCTTTAGCCTTATACAAGTGTATGTCATGATAGGATCCATTCCAACTTACCAACCATTTGCATCTTCTTGTACAATTATCAAGCCTGAGTGGACTTCTTTTAATTTAACACCATACCGTGTTCTTTAAATTCTTTGAATATAAGACTATTCCAACTTGATTTTAGGGTTAATCATGACTTTAGCTTAACATGATAACCTGACAAGCAACCAGAGCAGTGACACAAACTGTCTAATAATCACACGGCTCCCACCCAGACAAATGCAGGAAGCGTGCAAGGAAGGTGAAAAAGGCATAAGCAGCATAAGTATTAGTATTGCACCCCAAGAGCCTAACGAAAAAAAGAAAGAAACCAGAAGGCTCATAAATCAGCAGGTTGTTACATAATCAACTAAAAACTGTGACAAAAAATAGAAGACTAAAAAAAGCAACAGCCTGAGTTAGGATAAGCAACCAACCGGGCAAAGGCACCAATCTATATATGTATATAGGCCGAGGAATCACTACCTGCATAGAAAAAATGCCAAGATCTATGTTTATTATGCTCCAAAACTGATAGGTACTTGACCAATTTTAAAAATAATCTCATTCCGCAACAACCACAAAGACCAAACAGAGTGCTAAAGAAGAGTTCTAAACTTCTTCATCTTCTTACCTCTAAGCATCCTCCTATGTGAAGAGTAAAGAGAAGAAATGTCATGCTGAACCACAAAGTTGAAACCAAGCCAGTTGCAAACATAATCCCACACCCTTCGAGTGAAAGGGCAAAGGAGAAAAAAATGAAGGGTTGATTCCTACTCAAGACCACAAAGAACACAACCGCACTGTGACGGGTCAAGAATAACCGTCCTAATGACAAGGTTCACACGAGATGGAAGGCGATCTAGTAGAAGCTGCCAAGAGAAAGAAAGGACTTTACTCGGCACATAACTAATCAAAAAATTCTTGAAGATGCCAGACATACCTGAAATCGGATTAATAGACAAACACTGGGAAAGTAGAATATCATAAGTTGCCTTAACCGTGAAATGATTTGTATTTCCAACCAACCAAATCCAGACATATTCCCTGTCTCTACAAAGATAAGCACCATCCATAGTAGCCGATAACAAAATCAGAACCTCATCCTCCCATGCAAAGAGAACCCTCCTCCAGCTCCACCTCCACCTCCACTTCCACACATTACCATCCCAGTACCCCATATTAGCAACTAAGGAGTCCTTGTCTAGTGACAAAGAAAAGAGTCTAGGAAATTCCTCTTTTAGGCTTTTAACCCCAACCCACACATCATGCCAAAAGAGAAAACTAGCACCATTACGAATATTTCTCCGCACATCTTTTGAAAACCAGTGTTGTACCGCCACAAAATTAGAATCTATGGTACATAAGTCCCTCCACCAAGATGAAGAGTTCTTCGAGTTCCAAACTTGTAAATTCAGTTTAGGACAAGGTGCCCCATACCTAGATACAAGAATATTATGCCAACACGCATCTGGATCAACTAACAGTCTCCGCCTCCATTTCCCTAGCAAACTTAGGTTGAAGAAATCTAAGTCCTTGACCCCTAGTCCCCCCTAGGTATTTGGGAGAGCATACCCTGTTCCATTTCACCCAAGAAATGCACATTTTCCCATCACCTCCACCCCATAGGAAGTTCCTCTGGATGCCAATAAGTGTGGTAAGCACTTTCCTGGGAATCCTAAAAAAGGATAAGAAATACAGTGGTATGCTAGATAAAACTGACATTGGTAGCACAATTCTACCACCTAATGAATAATGCCTTCCCCTCCACCTAGCAACCCTTTTCCTTATAACATCCATCACCGGTTTGGGATTAGCCCCAACCGGGAGCCCAAGATAAGGGAAAGGTAAATCACCAGCTTTGCAACACAAGAAGGAAGATGTGGCAGCAAGAAAAACTCCATCCACATTAATCCCAAACAAGCAGCTTTTATGGAAATTGACCTTTAACCCGAATACCACCTCAAAGCTTCTAAGAATTGCTTTCATAGCCCAAAGGTTCTGGTAAGACGTCTTCCACACTAATAGAGTATCATCTACATACCGTAGATGAGATAGAGAGCAAGACTCACTGTAGGTAAAGCCAGAGAATCTGCCACACTCCACAACTCCACCCTAGGCCTTCTGCCACAATGAGAAAAAGGAATGGTTCTAGCAGATCACTTTGCCTTAGACCCTTCTGTAAGCTAATCTCCTCTGTCGGACTACCATTAACAAAGACTGAAACCTGTCCAGAAAAACACATGCTTCCATCCAACCCTTCCACTTATCACAAAAACCCATCCTTCTCATACGCTTTTTCAATCTTTAGAATCATACGCTTTTTCAAAATCAACCTTTAGAATAAGGAAATCCTTTTTATTCTTCTTAGCCAAGTCAACAATTTCATTAAAAGCCAAAACCCCATCAATAATTTACCGATTAGATATAAAAGCTGATTGACAGTGGGAAATTAGAGAACCAATCACTTTATTAAGCCGAGATGGCAACAACTTAGAAATAATTTTATGAATACAACCTATTAAGGATATAGGCCGAAAATCAACAATCTTGTGTGGATTATCACTCTTGGGAATCAATGCAATGAACGAGGATGTAATCCCTTTAGGAAAAGTAGAATTTGAGAAGAATTCCAACAATAAGAGACTAACCTCGTCAGAGATTGTAGTCCAGAACTGCTTGAAGAATGTAAATGTGAAGCTAATCAAGCCTAGGACTTTTATCCCCATCACAACTCCATATTACCTGTAACACATTGCCTTTTGTTAAGTGCTTTTATAAAGCTTGTTTGGTTGTTTGAGTTGGTTTTGTTAAGTTTAAGTTGTCAGCTAAGGGCTTAGTGGGATTTTTGGCTCAAAAGTCCTTCTCTGGTACATGAGCACGCCCGTGCTCATTAGCCAGCAAGCCCGTGCTTAAAGACAGGCGCGCATTGCCAAGTTTAAGTTGAGCACGCCCGTGCTCAAGTGCGGACCCCGTTAAGTTGATGCTAAGTCCAGCACGATCGTGCTCGAGGGAGTGCACAGTCGTGCTTCGTGTACAGTTTATAAATATTGGCATGGAAACCGAGGGTTATGTTTTAACCCTATTTTTGGTGGCTGCTACTACCCAAGTGCGGCTGCTACGGTTTCATTCCCTAATTCTCTAATATCCAGTGCATTCCTTGAGTATTAGAGACCCCTGGGAACAGTTCTTTCATCTATGCCAATAATAGGTAATGGTTTCTTTCCCTTATGTTTCCTTTTCATGTTTATGAGGTTGGAAACTTATGTGGTTGCCCAGAACAGTACTGTCGTGCATTGAACACAACCATGCTGACTAGGGAGCACACTCGTGCTCCCAGTTTGAATTCTGGAAAATGGCCGTGCAATGAGCACGGTCGTGCAGCTGAGCACGACCATGCTTGAAAGGAAGCACGAACGTGCTTCACTTATGTGACCAGCACGGTCGTGTAGAGGACAAGCAAACCCGTGCTCCCATACAGGACAGAGATGGAATTAAAGGTTTTAAAGGGGTTTTAACCCCAATCTTCCCAATAACATGATGATAACATAATAAATCAATGATAAAGATTAGATAACTCAGTTAATGATTAATGAAGATAATTAAGCTGATAAGATGTTTAAGCCAATAACTGTTGGGTTCTCGCATGTTGATAGCTTTGGTGCTTTTTGGCCAAAGTTGCCTCGATGCTTATTGGTCGAGGTGTTTATGAGTTGTACCTTGGTGCTTATTGGCCAAGGAGGCCTTGACCCCGGATTGGTCTAAGGTGTTGATGATGTTGATGTTGAAGTCTTGGGAGCTTTTTGGCCCGAGCAAATGAGGTGGTTGTTGTTGTTTGTTGTTGTGCCATGCATATAGCATTGGAGTTGATGGTTGAGGGGGAGGTTCGATATAGGGAAGATCGCCCGAGAGTACGGTGATCTGGCCATCCACGGTAGGTCACCCGAGGTTTGGTGACCACATCCCCCCGTGATAAAGCATTCACGATTTGATGTGTTGGCTATCCATGGGGTTCACCCAAGGTTCGGTGAACTGCCAGTGTTGGTGCTTCTATTGACCAATCTGGATATGTAACTTCGAAGTCATTTATCCTGAGTTAGTTTTGATCCTCGTGCATAATGGAGTAGTGGAGTAGTGTTGCATTGCACCGCATAGCATACTTGTTTTTGATGATGTTGATGTATGATGATATATATGTGTGTGTGTGTGTGTGTGTGTGTGTGTGTGCGCGCGCGCGCGCGCGTGCTGATGTATGCTATGATGTTGCCATGCTTGTTTGTTTACCTTGCTTCCTATCTACATGCCGTATATGTTTACATGATTCTTACTCCCCTTTTTCTGTTTTCTTGTTTGGTTTCATGCAGAGGATGACGAGCAGCCCGGAGAGGAGTGACTCCGAAGAGTCACCACTCATAGTTAGGGCCTTTCTTTTGTTAGTCATTTTTAGTTGTATTCAAACTTGATTTTATTTCCGCGTTTTGAGAACTCGTTCATATGGGACCTTTCTACCTATGGACAAACGTTTTATTTATTTCAGTAAATACATGATTTATTTTTTAGCTTTGTCCTTTTATACCTTTTTAACATGAGGGGTAGTGGGTGTCACATTTAGTGGTATCAAAGCAGTCATCCTATTAGGTGTGGCATGAGTCCTTTGTGAGTCATTTGTGTGCTCTTGTTTGGATTATCTATACTTGTTATAGACAATGATGTTTTAAGTTAAGTTGCCTATCGCTTTTACTCGCGTAAGTTTACGTATTAAGAGTTGTTTTGGACATGTACAGGAACTCATGACCGGTAGAGGATGTTAGGCAATTGCGGACGCATTGGCACTCCTTGCTAATACTATCGGTCAGGTTAGCAACCCCAATAACAATGGTGGCCAGCTGAGTTTCAGAGCCTGGATAAGTTTCAGTGGAACAACCCTCCGTCGTTCGAGGGATCTTATGATCCGGAAGGAGCTTTGCTATGGTTGAGGGAGACTGAGAAGATCTTCCGAGAGATGGATTGTAACGATCAGCAAAAGCTCATCTTTGCTACCTTCATGCTGACTGAGGAGGCTAAGCATTTGTGGGAAAACTGGAGGCAGCGGATGCAGGCTGAGGGCACAACGGTTACATAGGTTGAGTTCAGGCAGAGGTTTATGGAGAAATACTTTCATGTGGACAACAAGGACAAGAAACAGATGTAGTTCTTGGCTTTGAGGCAGGGATCTATGTCAGTTGGCGACTATGCTGCCAAGTTTGAGGAGCTGGTGAGGTATTACACTCCACACCAGCATACTGCGGATGAGATTTCCAAGTGCGTTAAGTTAGAGGCTGGACTTAACCTCGAGATCAAGCAGACGATCAGCTACCAGGAGATCAGAGTCTTCCCTGTTCTAGTCAACAAGTGCAGGATTTATGATGATGCTAGTCAGTTCAAGGTTGCCAGTTCCAGAGGATCGGATAGTCAGAGCAACAAGAGTGATCGAGAGAGACAAAGGTAAACGACGCTATGCCCAGGCCAGCGGGGACTTCAAGAAGAGTGGCAAGAAGCCACGGTTTGATGAGGATATGTTTAGGGGGCTTCTCTAATGCCTCTAGACCCATGAGGTGTGGCAAAGTACAGTGCACCGGACCATTATTCTTCTCAGTGCAAGGAGTCAGCTGTGATTTTTTTCAGGTCTGGCAAGTCGGGTCACATCAGCCGTGATTGTGAGGGAGCCAAGGCCTCCTCCCAGTGCTAGAAAAAGTCAGAAGTCTCAGGCCAACCGACTGAAGACCACTGGGAGAGTCTTTACTCTTAGTGGAGCTGAAGTCTTCGAGTCTGATGACTTGATTCAAGGTACATGTTTTATTGATGGAACTCAATTGACTGTGTTGTATGATTCAGGTACTACTCACTCATTTATATCGCATGATAGGGTTAAGAGTCTTAAACTGCCTGTTTCCTTTCTTGAATTTGATTTCCTTGTGCCTACACCCACAAATAAACCTGTTTCCACTTCTTATGCATGCAATAACTATCATATTGTCATAAATGATAAAACCTTTGTTGCTGATCTTGTATGTTTACCTTTGAAAGATCTTGATATCATTCTTGCCATGGACTGGTTATCTTCCAACCACGTCCTTTTGAACTGTTTTGATAAAACCTTGGTTTTTGGGACTCCAACGGAGTCTAAGAATCTAGACCTTCTCTCTTCCAGTTAGGTTCAAGCTTCGATGAAAGACAAAGCCCAAGTGTACATGATGATAGCTTCCCTGGAAGTAGAGAGTAGCCCTCCTGATGTTGCCAACTTGCCTATTGTGCGAGACTTTCCTGAAGTGTTCCAGGGGGATGTTTATAACTTACCCCCAGAGAGAGATGTTGAGTTCACCATAGACTTAGTGCCTGTCACCGGGCCAATCTCCATAGCACCCCATAAAATGTCTCCTCTAGAGCTAGTTAAGTTGAAGGAACAATTGAAGGACCTGATGAAGAAGCAGTTCATTAGGCCCAGTGTGTCTACATGGGGAGCACCTGTGTTGTTGGTAAAGAAGAAGGATGATAGTATAAGATTGTGTGTCGACCATCGGTAGCTCAACAAGGTGACCATAAAGAATCGGTATCCCCTCCCGAGGATTGATGATCTCATGGACCAGTTGATGGGCGCTTGCGCCTTTTCTAAGATAGATTTGAGGTCAGGGTACCATCAGATTCGGGTTAAGTCTGAGGACATCCCGAAGACAGCGTTCAGGACACGATATGGTCACTATGAGTACTTGGTTATGCCCTTTGGTGTGACCAGCGCTCTTGCTATGTTCAAGGACTACATGAACAAGACCTTTCACCCTTACTTGGATAAATTTGTGGTTGTGTTCATAGATGACATCTTAGTGTATTCCAAGAGCAGGGAGGAACATGAGGAACACCTGAGGGTTGTCTTGCAGACCCTTAAGGAAAAGCAGTTGTATGCTAAGTTGTCCAAGTGTGAGTTCTGGTTAGAGGAAGTGAGCTTCTTAGGACATGTCATCTATAAGGGTGGCATAGCAGTGGACCCAGCAAAAGTAGAGACGATGCTCCAGTGGGAAGCGCCAAAGTCTGTAACTGATATTAGGAGTTTCTTAGGGTTAACCGGGTATTACAGAAGGTTTATAGAAGGTTTCTCTAAGATAACTTTACCCTTAACCCGTCTCACCAAGAAGGGACAGTTGTTTATGTGGGATTCTAAGTGTGAAAAGAGTTTCCAGACCCTTAAGGATAGGTTGATATCAGCACCAGTGTTAGTTTTGCCAGATCCTAGTGAACCCTTTGTAGTTTACTGCGATGCTTCTAAGCAAGGGTTAGGTGATGTGTTGATGCAGAATGGTAAGGTGGTTGCTTATGCTTCTAGGCAGCTGAAAACCCATGAGAAGAACTACCCTACCCATGATCTAGAGCTAGGAGCTGTGGTATTTGCCTTAAAGATCTGGAGGCATTACCTTTATGGAGCGAGGTTTGAGGTCTTTAGTGATCACAAGAGTTTGAGGTATCTCTTTGATCAGACAAAGTTGAATATGAGGCAGCATAGGTGGATGGAGTTCTTAAAGGATTATGACTTGGTGACCTATCACCCAGGAAAGGCCAATGTGGTGATCGATGCCTTGAGTAGGAAAACCTTGCATATCTCCGCTTTAATGGTTAGGGAGATGGACCTGACTGAAGAGTGTAGAGACCTTAGTCTAGCTTGTGAGTTTACCCCTAAGAGTATTAGGCTTGGTACCTTGAAGGTTACCAACAACTTGATGGATCAGATTAGAGAAGGTCGGAAGTAAGACAGGTTTCTTTTAGACCAGCGAGAGTTGCTTGCTCAGGGTCGAGACCTTAGTTTCAAGGATGGAAGTGATGGGGTCTTAAGGTTTAAAGATAGAGTGTGCATACCGGATGTTCCTAAGTTTAGGAAGTTGATCCTTGAAGAAGGACATAGGAGTGGGTTGAGTGTGTACCCAGGTGCCACCAAGATGTATCAGGACCTTAAGAGGATGTTTTTGGTGGCCTAGGATGAAAAAGGATGTGATTGAGTTTGTGTATGCGTGCCTAGTTTGTCAGAAGATCAAGATAGAACACCAAAAGCCTTCAGGTAAGTTGCAACCTTTGAGTGTCCCAGAATGGAAATGGGATAATATCTCCATGGATTGTGTCTGGACTCCCTAGGACTCCAGCTGGTTTTGAGGCTATATGGGTTGTTGTGGATAGATTGACTAAGTCTGTCCATTTCATCCCTATGAACATGGAGTATCCTTTAGAGAAGTTGGCTAAGCTGTACATCAAGGAAATAGTTAGACTTCATGGTGTACCCTCTAGCATAGCATCAGATAGAGACCCGAGGTTTACCTCCAGGTTCTAGGAGAGTTTGCAGCATGCTTTAGGGACAAAGCTTAGGCTTAGTTCAGCTTACCACCCACAGACTGATGGGCAGTCTGAAAGGACCATCAAGTCCCTAGAGGACTTGTTAGAGCAGTCTTGTGCAAATTAAAATAAATAAACACTTAACATAAAAATAAGTTATATGTATAATAAAATCGTATCTCATTGAAGCGATTCATAAGTTACAATTAAATGATTAAAAGATAAAAAATTTCTGCAACATAGCCCTAAAATATAAAAAAAATTTGCTTTAACATCATTTTCTTCTCAGTCCTGTCCTCATAAACTCCAATGGATGTATCTCCTCCCTCACTTGAATTCCATGATGCAAAAGTGAATCCACATTGAAATGGATCCACTTCTCCTTCACTGGAATTCCTTGATGCATCGTCTTGAATCCACAGTCACTTGCTTCCAAAGCAAAGTGAAAGGGATGACGGGGATGAAATAAAGTGAGGGAATCACATTATGTGATTTACCCAACCTTACCATCCATGTTATGTGATTTACTCAACCTCAGAAGTTTTTTTTACCATTAAGACAGAGACCTTTAAGTCTAGGAATAGGAAGAAATAACAACACCTCAAATATGATAGAGGCATATTGTGAAGGAAAAAGCACGAAATATAGAGGAAAAGAGGGGGGTGTAATACAGATCGGTCGATCTGAGAAGAATATGGTTCTTTATATAGAGAAGAGAGACTACCTGAATTTCTTGAAAACTGATCTAAAAACTTAATGCTCATTAAGAGGATTAGGTTACAAGGTGAATGGGTAAGTAGCACAGTAGTCAAAGGAATGAATGTTTTTGCATAAACTAATAAACTTTTAACGTCAGTTGTATAATACAACTGACGTTAAAAGTGTGATTTTCGATTAAATAACTAGGAGCGTAAATAATCTTATATCCTATATAGAGAAGAGAGACTGATTTTCTTGAAAACTGATCTATAAACTTAATGCTCAGGGGTAGTAACACAGTAGTCAAAGGAATTAATGTTTTTGCAGAACACTTTTAACGTCAGTTGTCTTCAACAGCGGATGTTAAAAGTTTTTTATTTTTTACGTCAGTTTCTTAATAAAACTGACGTTAATTAAATATCCTTTAACGTCAGTTTTTACAAACAACTGACTTAAAATGTTGTTTTATTTTGATTATAACGTTTACACCCTCGTCCTTTAACGTCAGTTTTTACAAACAACTGACATAAAATGTTGTTTTATTTTGATTATAACGTTTACACCCGCGCGCCTTCTGCACTTCGCTCTGTACGTCTCTTTTCTCTTTTCATCACGCTCAACCCTCACTCTCAACCCTCACTCTCACTCTCACTCTGCCCTAATCGCGAGCTCATCTCCACCGCAACCACCGCGAGGGCTTCTTCGCCACCACCGTGAGGTACACTCTTAACCCCTAACTCTGTCTTTCCTACTCATTCTTTGCAATAACTTGACATCTCTATTTCCCCTTCCCGCGCACTAACTCTCCTTGTCCCTCTGCTCTCAGTAACCACATCGAACGTTGGCCACCACTCGAGCCCCCCCCACCACCACCACCACCACCACGCGAGCGCCTATTTCTGGTGAGTCTTTAGGGTACATTTTTTTATTTTTGGTTTTGAGTGTATGTTGAAACTGTAGTCTCAGTAGTTGAAACTTGAAACTGTGAGTTTGAGTTGTTTGGAATGTCTCTATTTTTGGTTTTGAGTGTATGTTGAAACTGTAGTCTCAGTAGTTGAAACTTGAAACCTTGAGTTTGAGTTGTTTGGAATGTCTCTATTTTTGGTTTTAAGTGCATGTTGCTCTGCTGGTTGATCTGTCACGGCCGTGATGCTCATCACGTCTAGGACGTGATCAGTTCTGCATGTGAGGGTCTGGTTCAGTTGGCACGTTACGGCTGTGATGGACATCACTGCCAGGCCGTGACCAGTGCTTGGCAATCTTAAAAAACTATAGTTTTCAATCTCCCGTATTGTCCGTATATTGGATAGATGTTTTGTATATCTACAGGACCTATCTAGTTATTTTTATTTATACTTCTGTATTTATTTTGAGTTATAACCTATGTTAATACATATATATTGTTTCTGAACAGGCATACATATGGATCAGTTGGATAGCCCACATGCACAGGAGGACACTGTGGGGGCTTCGTAGGACCCGATCACGCCTACGCCTGATTCTAGTGTAAGTTTACATGTTATATACTATCTTTAGTCCTTCTTTTTAATGTAAGTTTATAATGTTCCAACCCTCTATTTTATCATTTTTTTTGTCCATACAGACATCACGGGCTTATAGAAAACGGGGTAGAGGAGCCACCTCGTTGAAGAAACTAGAGAAGGACAGGAAAAGCGGACAAAAGCTTGAGGTGTCCTTCGATGCTAATCTAAATGCCCAGGGACCCCGTGCTAAAGAATTTAATAAGTGGGTGTTTATACAAGTGAAGCAGCACGTAAGCATCAACTACAACCACTGGAATGACGTTCCACAGAACGTTAAGGATCAGATTTGGGAGGCTATCACGGTATTTTACCTTTACATTCGTTTGATTTACATTATTAGATAATTATCCGAGTTATAATCCATCCAGTTGTTATGTATTTAATGTGTAGGTAGCTTGGACTGTGCCAAATGACGAGGATCATCGTCATAAATGTATGAAAATGGCATCAAAGCGTTGGAATGGGTTCAAGCATGATCTTACCAGGTACTATGTATTTGGGAAGAAGCGGCTTGATAAAATGTTCTCGGATTATCCCTGGATTGATCAGGATACTTGGGATATGTTTGCCAGGAGTCGACAGGATGGAGAATTTCAGGTTGGTTGATTAAGTTAATTTTGTATACTTATTATAGATCATTTAACTATATTTAATTATGTGTTTTTGTTTGAATAGGCTAAGGCAAATAAGGGTCGGCAGAATCAGGCGAAGAACGTCCACCGCCACACCATGTCTCAGGGTGGGTACCAGACTCGGATCGAGCAGATGATGGCGGATAGGCTGAGGGCGAAGCAGGAAGAGCACTCTGCTAGGATTGAAAGAGGAGAGGTGCCTGAGGGCACACCATTAAGTCCTCCATCGGACGTCGACCGCGAGGATGTCTGGTGAGCCGTCCGCATGACAAATATGGGATCTTTTAAAGTTGATGCCACTCGCGAAGTGGCAGATAAGATTGTAAGTAAATAATTAACTTGATTTCAATTGATATTTGTATAGATATTTGCAACACTTTTCACTTGCACGTTTTTTCATTTTCTTCATTGTAGATGGATCTTAAAGCACAATCCTCCCAGGCTCATTCGTCCTTTCTGGACGGCGGGATGTCTTGATGACTGCTCTAGGCAAGAAAGACCATCCTGGTCGGGTTCTCGGTGTTCCTGGGAACGTGACCATCAAAGAATATTATGGCAAGTCTGCTTCACGAAAGCGGGTGGTCGATGAAGCATCAATTTTGGCTGACATTATTCAGCACCTCATGTCCAACCCAGCTATTACAACACATTTGATGCAAAGCTTAATATCCAACCCGGAATTCAAGCAGGCACTTGCCAGAGAGATTTCCTCCGTCGGTACATCCCAGGACACCGCAGGGCATGCCAACCCTTCACATGTGAGCACAAAAGAGAGTTTTAGTAAGGCACATGTGGAGGACGATGAGTTGGCAGCTAGGGAGCGGGAGTTCGAAGTCCAACGCCATGAGCATGAGTTAGAAATGAAAAGGCGTGAGCTTGAGTTGGACTCCAAACGACGTGAGCTCGAAATGTTAACAAAGGTGTGTATTCATTATTAATGTCCAAATTAGTCAAATAATTACTTGTGTTTTTTTTAATTATCAACAACTTATCTATTTTATTTTTCCTAAACTGAAGGCCAAGTCGACGTCGGTGTCGCTGTCACCTATCACTCGTTTGTTCTCACTTGGTGAGGATTATGCGTTTGAGATTTTTGAATGTCCATTGGAGCACGATGGATGGGTGGCACGCCCAGATCAACGGAGGATATTTACCTTCTGTGGTGACGATCTCGGGAACGCCTGCAGAAATAACGTCTGGATGAACAACAATGTTTTCAGTCTCTGGTGCACGTAAGTTAATTTTAATTTTATAACTTATTTATTTTTGGTATTTTTCCATTTAATAATTTATTTTAATTTCAATATATATATTATGTAATTAACATCCACACCTTTTCATATCTTAGGTATCTCCATTGTCTTCAGCTTGATAAGGGCGTTGCATCAGTTTACCGCTTCTTAGATCCGTCAATCCTTCTGCCCGATTTCTTTGCTGGCGATGCATTGAGTAAATACTTAGGGAACTTGTTGGGAGACAATCATAAAGAATTATATCTGGCTCCCTACTGTATGAAAAGCCATTGGCAGTTGTTCGTACTTCACACGTCTAGGCATATTGCCATATTCTATTGCTCTCTCCACCAACAGCCGCCACAGGTGGTGTTGGAAGCTGTAAATAAGTAAGTAACTAATCTTAAATTTAATTTAAGTTTTAATATCAGTTGTTTTTAGTTTATTACACACATGATATATGAATTTGTTAATTGATCGACATGATTATTTGTTTATGATAGCACGCTAAAGGCGAGTAGCATAAGTTGCGCCAACGGGAGAAGTAGGACTTCTAAGGCTAAAGCAAATCCTGTATGGAACATCATCAAGGTTTGGTAGTTTATTTATCAAATAATTAATATTATAATTACTAATTTATATGTATATTCAACTGACATTGAAATTAATTTTGTTGGTAGTCTCGATTTCAAAATGACGGGTGGTCGTGCGGCTATTATGTGATGCTTCATATGCTGAACATAGTCTCCACATCTATTACGGATGGATGGAATAAGGTAATATTTAAACAACTTGTTAAATTATATATTATAGTTTTGAAGATGACTTGCATTGATGTTATTGTTATTATTTGAACGTGTGTAGGCATTTAACGACCAATCGCCTATTCAAGAAGATGAGTTAAGAGACTTGAGGATGCACTTCGCAGAATTCTTCTTCAAGTATGCGGCTGAAAAAGGAATTGACAAGATACCTCCGCAATACTTAGATAAATAGTTTTTTTTTAGACTTTAGAAACTAATTAATAACATGTATATATATATCCTTAGATTGGTAGTTTTGTTTTTTAGACATTGGAACTAAAATTTATTTATATATATACATGAGTTTTGGTTTTAAGTCCCCCCATTGTTCCATTTTTCCTTTGCAATTCTGTAATGTGTGTGATATTACGTATTCTTGGGATATTTCTTGAATGCGGGGATAGGCGAGAGGAGTGATATTTTCAAACTGAATTAAAAAAAAAAACTATTAACGTCGATTTGTATCAAACAAGCGATGTTAATAGTATTTTATAAAATATACGAGACACTATTAACGTCGATTGCAATAAACAAGCGACGTTAAAATTAAACCTTTAACGTCGATTCTTTATAACAACCGGCGTTAGTTTTAAAAAATTAACGTTCGTTGTCTTAAAGAACCGACGCGTTAATAGTTTTATGTTTGGCGTCGATTGTTTAAAAAGCGGCGTTAATTTTTACAAAATTAACGTCAGTTTTGTTAAAGAACTGACGTTAATAGTTTTATATTTAACGTCAGTTCTCAACTGACGTTAAAATATTAACTATTAACGTCAGCTGTATTTACGTCAGTCAGTATTCTGACGTAAAAAATCAATTTTAACTGACGTAAAAAACACTTATTGCACTAATGAATGATTCAAATCTCCAGTCAACACTTTTATTTTGCTCTCCGAATTCCCAAAAACCTCCACATTCCACTCCCTCGGCCTTAATTATTTTTAACCTTCTTAATTTTTCTTTGAAACCAAATGTTCTCCAACCACCCACATTAAAGTCAGACCAAGCCTTTTCTACAAAAGGCTTAAACTCTTCATGTTGCAACCAACAATTATTGAAGCGAAACGATTTTGGCCCCCAATTCAAACATTCACCCTTGAGCAGATAGGACAGTGATCAGAGACATCCGTCTTTCCCACCCATAGGACAATGATCAGAGACATCTGTCTTGCCCACCCACTGTGCCTCAGATCCCCACAATCTAATCCAACCATCAAAGACCAAGAACCTGTCAATTATGCTGACTGCAGACCCATATGGTTTGAACCAAGTAAAACCGATTACCAAGGGCATGTAAATCAATAAGGTTAAGGTCGTCTATGAATTCGTGGAAGCCAACCTATTCGGATGATAAAGAGTTTCTCAGAACACCTCTCCTATCAGAATTATTTTTATCACATTAAAATCACCAGCAACACACCACACATCTACACCGAAACCTCTCTTGGACATAATAAGATCACACCACATCTCTTTTTTCATCGCAACCGAACCGATCCCAACCTCAAATCGAATCTTATTGGATTTTACTTTTTTCAGCTTGATATGGAATTCAATCATCTAATTTTTAAAAAAATAAATAAAAGGAAAATGCTAAATTTCATAAAAGCCTTGTGAAACTAACGGGGATATATACTTGATAAAATATGATGGAAGTGAGCAATTACTTCTAAAATTATTTATTTTTTATTTAACTACCCATGTTTACATTACTTAGTTTCGAACCCCTGAACAAGCAATTGGTTGGACAGAAACACAACCTTTATATTCAGATATTCCTATAGATAAATTGATAAATCCAATGGAGAACTTGATAAAAAAGTTTAAAAAAACACACACACACAAATTATATATATATATATATATATATATATATATATATATATATGACGATGATGTTAAAAAATAAAATAAAATAATGTATATGTACTTAATCTCAATATATAAAAAACGGTGCTTTATTTGCAAATATAACAAGTTCTCACTCCACTCACCTCAATATTATATATCTACATTATATCAAACCCTGCAATTCTGCAGTTCTTGTTCTTGTTTTGGACTGAACATTAACTACACACATCCAAGACATACAAGACACGAATCAACGAAATTAAGCCATCATTTGGTAAAACTCATTGAAATCAAGGACCCCATTGTGATCTATATCAAAGGCACTAATCATGGCAACACACTCATCATAGGACTTGTCATCTCCTAAGCGGTGCAACATCCTCTGCAGCCCTTTTGGGGTAATACAACCAGACCCTTCTTTTTCCCACACAAACATGTCAAAAGCCTTCTTTAGATCCTCATCATCACTTCCTTCCCTCTTCATCAGTTTCGTGAAATCATTGAAGTCCAACAAGTTGTCCCCATCAGAGTCAAGGTCATTGATTACCCCTTGAGCCTCTTCATGAGACATGTGCTCTCCAATGGACCCAAAATATGACCTTAATTCATAGGCTGAGATTTTCCCATCTCCATCTCCATCAAAGTGATTGAAAACTTCCCTTAACCCATTCTCTACACTGTTATAATTCTTGGGAAAGTTATTACATGGTGACATGGGTGAAGGAGATCTAGGACTAGGAGAACTCAATGATGAGTTGGGGGATCTTGATTTTCTACGATGAAAACTAAGCTTGAGACTTTTGTTAGAGAACCACTTGGGTGATTTGAGAATTTTCTCCGTGGCCATAACAAAGATTGAGTTTGGAAAAACAATTTCCTTCTCTTAACACATAAAAATGTTTAGTTTCACAATCACGGCATTTAAATATATAATAATATGTACAAGAGGTAAACGATAGGATTGAGATGTATATATGTAGTAAAAGGAAAGTATAGCTTTTCAGGGAGTTGCTATGAAGTTGCCTGGGGTGCAGATGTGGATGTGACTAAAGATGACGCAACTGTGTGCTGGTACCAAGGAAATTGCATGCTAGTTTCCTCATGGGTCCCGTGAAATTGATGGAACGATATTAATGTTTTGCTAAAACTGTACTTTAAATTAAAAAAAAAATGTGTAATATTAGGTCCTATTTTTAAAAATAATTATTAAATTATTAAATTATTTTTATTTTATTTCCTATTTTTTAAAATTTATATAGAAACAATGAAAACAAATTTTTATTTGTTTTTATTATTTTTTTACAAATTTTTTGAAAAATAAAATAGATTGAAAATAAGATGTCATTTTTACAGTTATTTATGAAAACAAGAAATAAAAACAGGAAACTAAAAATAGAAAATGCAAGAAGGAACCAAAAATGGGGAAGAGAAATCTCTCTTCTCTCTATCACAACGAATATTGGGTATGAGTGAGATGTCCCCTTGCCTTATTAAAGAACCTAATAAACTAATCCTAATTATGTTATCAAACGTGAGTGTGCTTAATAAAATACAGAGCAATTAAAAACACACACACATATATATATATATATATATATATATATATATATATATATATATATATATATATATAACCATTATGGATAAACACACTAATAGATACAAAGAACATATAAGTGTAAGCGGCTCTCTCAGTAGAGCTACATATAACACTTGCTATCATCAGAGTACGACACATATAACAGAAACATAGCAACACAAAAGATACATCAAACTTGCTCTCCTCGCCCAAAATACATCATATCTCAAAAAGACGAACTGGCCATATACACTAAATTTAAACCCCAACACTGGTATTTACGACCCGCTCGCCAGCATCTGGTTCATAGGGAGTTCCATCGAGCTCTTCAGTAGTTGGTTCCTCCTCAGGGTCTTCTAATGAAGTAACATAAACATATACAATATACAGAAGTAGGAGATAAGAATCTAAACTACCATCATGCAATGGGAAGGAATCATAGCATAAAATTACAATAATAGCACATAGACATACATCACATGAACATAGCAATCATCCTCAAAGTCCTTGTATCAACCTCTACCCTTATCACTCATGTAGGTATGCTTGTATGCTAATGTGGCCACCTACAAATCCTGTCACACATCCCTCATTCTCGTTAGGGATGTTAGTTAGTCGTCCAAGCGAGCACTCCCCATAATATATATACATAAGCTGCCTTAACGCAGTCACAACCAATAGTGCTCCTCTATATATATAAGTTGCCTCAGCGCAGTCACAATCCATGGTGCATAAGTAGCCTGAAGCTACAGTAGCCCGAAGTTACACATAATAACATAAGTAGCCCGAAGCTACACATAAAACGGAGCTGAAGGACTAGCATCACTAAAAAACTATCCTGTGATATCACTTATCTGTACTCAGATACTCTGACCTAGTGTGATCCATCCACATGGCTGTGAACAACACCATGCAAGCTAGTATAAGTCTCACCGACTCTTACCGGGTCATAACCTAGCGCCTTAACCCATTACCATAACCTCAGCTAAATCCTCATATCATGCCATAATAACCGATCATCACATATAAAATTATATTTTATTAGGCTAGTCACTTCTATATATCATATCATACACTCCCCAACACGCACATCTCCAAATTATCACATATCATCACCTAAGACACACTAAGCATAAAATCACAGATATCGCATGTTAAGCATACTGAGCATGTTACACATATTAAATATATTAAATAATAATAAAGCAAGCATGTTATCCTAGAAAATCATATAAAGCATGTTAAAACACAATCAGTCAACTAGCACATAGCAAACAGCTCAACAGTAATAACAGACATCCTCGATTTACGTAAAATTAATATAACGATGATAAACCTACAATCCGTAAATCATCATTAGTACTGCGAGGTAGTCGCCAACATGACTTTGGCATTGTCGATTTCTCGGCCACTAGTAGGGTTTAGGTTCCCCTACACCTATCCTTGCATTTTATACTACTCTTGCTTCTCCGACGATAGTAAGGTTCTTTTTCCCATTTGAGATGTACTTGGATGTATCTGCGACCATGAACGGAGCACTTTCCTCATTCTCTCAAATAAGCCACGCACAGTACAAGGCTACAAGCTCCTTCGGGGCTCCGAAAATTCTCCTGAACACAGATACACGATGCAGACGTTGTTGGTAACCCTAATACAAAAACGGAAGTCGAAACCAATAGGTAAACAAAAAGAAAACCTCAATACTGACATCATCGGAACGTCGACATGTTACGAGAATGAGCTTACCTTAGCTTAATCGAAGAATGAAAGATATGTTAAGTCTCTAAAATGTCTGATGTGCATTTTCCTAAGTTTTGATGAAAACTAAACATTTGTTAATGATTTAATTAACCTTAATATTGGTTGCTAACCTGTCTATCAAGTGTGCATATCATAATAGTAAGAAGTCACATTCTCACCTGTTTGCCCACATAGATGACCACCTGTCTGGAGAAGCAAAAGTCAACCTGTCTACTGACTAGGATTATTGACTTTCTGCACTGAAGTTTCAACTTGTCTTCTGATACGTTCTTATACTTGTCTGAGGTCCTTCGATGAGGTACACAAGTGAAAAAAGCTTTTGAAAGCTGTCTCTTCATGCAAAAGACTCTAAAGTTTTCTCTCTCACGCTTATCAAGAAAGTCAGAAGGTCATTCTCACAAGCAACCTAGGAGATCAGAAATGAAGTCTAGTTAAAGAATATTTCCAACATGCTTTATTCCCTAGTACTCTTGGTTATTAAACGAAAAGGGAAATGTGCTCTTCAAAGTACAAAAGCATTCTGCACAACTCTGATTTGGCTACTGCACGATGCATAAAGTCACGATCCTTCATGTTATAGTACAACCACCATTCCTATTGCATTAATGGCTGCCCAGAACGACTCTATTGCATTTAATGGAGCTCTGCTTGAAGCCAACATTTGAAGGAATGTCTCTAACGGATCTTAAATTCTTGAAGACTATAAATATAGAAGTCATTGAAGAAGAAGATAGATAACACACAACATTAAAGAGCCATTACTCTGTGCATTTATTTATTCATTCTTTCAATCTGTATTCTTCAATCATTTGAAGTTATTACGCAATCTTTCCTAAGCTTACATTTAATCCACTCTCTGAGTGTTAGTGAAAGAACTGTCTGTCTGATTGTATTTATTACAAACAAACTTCTCAAACAAACCTAAGTGAGCTTGAAGAGGCTAGGTGTGCAAAGAATACTTGTCTTGGAGCCTAAAGAGGCTAGGTGTGCAAACAATACTTGGAGTATGTAACCTGATCAGTTATAGTGGAAAAAACTTGGTGCTGCCAAGGACTGAACGTAGCTCTTTATGTTAAAGAGTGAACCAGGATAAATAACTGTGTTAATCTCTCTTCCCTTAAACTCTTTAGTTGCTTTGATTATATTACCTGCTTTCTAACTAAAGGGGTTAAAGTGTGAATATCAAACTTGTTTTCAAGTTGTGTGCTTGTGTAAAATCACAACAAACAGGTCACCCGTCTGTGGAGTGTTTTCTATTTCAGTTGGTATCAGAGTTCAGCCTCTGAGTTGAGCATCTAACAGTGTAGAGGTAAAGGTCCTAAAGAATAGACATGACTGCTGGAGTTAGTTCAAGTAGAAGTCACCAGACTAAATGAGCTTCCCTAACCAGACCTCCATTCTTCAATGGAGAAAACTACAACTATTGGAAAGAAAGATTTCAATGGTTCATTCTATCTACAAACTCCGATCTCTGGGATGTCATCACTGATGGTCCATTCATTCCTAAAAATGATGACAATATTGACAAGCCTAAAGCTCAGTGGACCCCTGCAGAAAAGACAAAGTGGGAACTGAATCACAAAGTCAACTATAACATCATTTGTGCTCTCAGTCCTGAAGAATCCCAAAAGGTGTGTGCCTATGATTCTGAAAAAGAAATATGGGATATACTTTAGCTGTTACACATGAAGGAACACCCAAAGTTAAAGAATCAAAGATTGCCATACTTGTCAGAAAGTATTAACTGTTTCTCTTGGAGGAAGGAGAATTTGTTGCTCAGATGATAGGAAGATTCCAAACTATCATCAATGGCCTAAAGTCTCTTGGTAAAATTTATACTAATGCTGAGAAGGTTGGAAAGATACTGAGAAGTCTACCTAAACAGTGGAGACCTTTGGTCACTGCTATTTCTCAAGCCAAGGATCTCACTACCTTGACTATGGATGAAATTCTAGGAACACTCACTGTTCATGAACAAGAACTTCTAGATGAAATTTCAACAAAGAAGGGCCAGTCAATTGCTCTGAAGGCTGATCAAAAGTCAGCAAAAGCTTCCAAGGCTCTAAAGGCAGACGAGTCATCCAGTGATGCTGACTTGTCTAAACCCGATGATTCTGATATGAAGAGTTATCTCTCCTAACCAGGAAGATAAAGCTTCTCTTACAGAAAAAGAAGTTCAAAAGGATAAGTCATTCAGAAGGTTCAACAAGGATAAGAACTTCAAAGAATCCACTTCAACAGACAAGAGTTCAATTGTCTGCTATGAGTGCAAGAAGCCTGGTCACATCAAAGAAGAATGTCCTCAACTCAAGAAAGCCCCTTTTAATAAGTTTTTCAAAAAGAAGAAGAAAGGTATGATGACTACTTAGGAAGATCTGGAGTCAACATCTTCTGATGAAGAAACAGAGGAAGAAGTTAATCTGTCTTATGGCCAACACTGACTCAGATTCAGATGTTGAGGTACATTCTGACTATGAGGAATTACTTGATTACTATGAGGAGTTACTGGAGGAATCCAACTGCTTGTCTAAGGCCTTCAAATCCCTCAAGAAAGAGTATTTAAAGCTCCTTAGTGAGCATAAGCATAAATCTCAAGAGTGTGAGAAGCTGGCCAAAGAGAACATTGAGTTGAGGGCTAAAAAGTCTGATGAAGCTAAGATTTCAAGTGAAACCTCACAATCTGAAGAGGTTGAAAAACTTCAACAGAAAGTGGAAGAGCTCACTTCTGATATTGCCAAATTTGTTAATGGCAGAGACAATCTGACTAAGCTGCTTGGCTGTCAGAGACACTCCCTTAACAAAGAAGGTATTGGATATGTCCATCAGACACATCATAAAGTATCAACTAAAACTTCTAAAGTGTCTGTTAAGTCTACAATAATTAAATCCATACATGTCTGTGACTTCTGTGGAAAAACTGGACATGTTATGTCTAAGTGTATCCATAAGAAGAGAAGGAAGTCTTCACAGACTCTTAGAACTAACAGAAAATGACCCAAAAAATTATGGGTACCTAAAGACCAAATAATTTCTGTTGCAGATGTCCTTAATTGGACAAAGAAAACACCATTGATGGTACCTTGACAGTGGTTGCTCGCGACACATGACAGGAGAAAGGTCTATATTCCTAGACCTCCAACTTAAGAAAGGAGGACATGTTGCCTTCGGAGGCAATCAGAAAAGGAAGGATTAAGACACAATTTGCTTAGTATAAGTCAATTATGTGACAGTGGATTTGATGGCTTCTTTACCAAGGATTTATGCATAGTTAAAGACATTAGTGGCAAAACCCTCTTTTCAGCTAAAAGGCAACAAAATTTGTATAAGATTGAACTGACTGATCTCTCAGATCAAAGTGTCACCTGTTTGATGTCTAAATAGGATGAAAGATGGTTATGGCATAGGAAACTAGGACATGCTAGTATGAAACTAATTTCTAAACTGAAAAAGGATAACCTTGTGAGAGGATTGCCTGATATTAGTTTTAAGAAAGATGTCTTGTGTGATGCATGTCAGAGAGGTAAACAAATAAAATCAAGTTTCAAATCTAAAAATCAAGTATCAACCTCTAGACCTCTTCAGTTGTTACACATGGATCTATTTGGACCAGTTAGTGTTGCTAGCCGGGCTGGAAGAAAATATGGATTTGTCATAGTTGACGACTACTCTAGATTTACATGGGTACTCTTCTTAACCCACAAGGATGAGTCCTTTAAGGCTTTCTCAGTATTCTGTAAAATGGAGTGGTTGAGAGAAAGAACAGATCTCTGCAAGAGATGGCTAGATCTATGCTCAATGAGAATAATCTCCCTAAGTACTTCTGGGCAGAAGTAGTAAATACTGCATGTTATGTACAAAACATAATACTTATTAGGCCTTTTCTAAAGAAGACACCTTATGAATTTTCGAAAGGTAAAAGCCCCAACATCTCTTATTTTCATGCATTTGGTTGTGAATGCTTCATTCTGAATACTAAGGATCAACTTGGAAAGTTTGATTCAAAAGTAGATAAAGGTATCTTTGTAGGATATTATGAAATGTCTAAAGCCTTTAGAATTTATAACCAGAACCTTTGTTATTGAAGAATCTGTTCATGTTAAGTTCAATGATGGTTTAAAGACTGGTAAGGAATTATTAGATCTAGAAGATGATCTTGCAGGTCTCGACATAAACAAGCCAGAAAGCCAACAACCTGATCTGACCAAGACAGAACATGTGGTTGAGCCAGATAGACAAGTGGAGCAGACAAGTCAAGATCTTCATGATGATCTCAAAAGGGACTGAAAGTTCAAAACTCATCATCTTAAGGATCTTATTATTGGAAATCCCTCAGAAGGAGTAAGAACCAAATCCACTTTAAGAGAACCAAGCAATGTGACCTTTATGTCAGAAATAGAGCCAAAACGCATTGAAGAAGCTCTTGAGGATGAAAGATGGATTCTTGCTATGCAAGAAGAACTCAACCAGTTCACCAAAAATGATGTCTGGACCCTTGTCTCCAAGCCCATAAACAAATCTGTCATTGGAACAAGATGGGTCTTCATAAACAAATTGAATGAGGATGGCAAAGTTTTCAGAAATAAGGCAAGGTAAGTAGCTCAAGGCTATAACCAACAAGAAGGTATTTATTATACTGAAACCTTTGCACCTGTAGATAGAATAGAAGCTATCCGCATACTAATGTCATATGATGCACAACACTAAAACACCCTTTTTCAAATGGATGTAAAAAGTGCTTTTCTAAATGGTATAATTGAAGAAGAAGTGTATGTTAAACAACCACCTGGTTTTGAAGATACTGATAAACCAGATCATGTTTTCAAACTTAAAAAGGCATTATATGGTTTGAAACAAGTACCTAGAGTATGGTATGATAGACTTAGTTCTTTTCTCATGCATAATGGCTTTACTAGAGGACAAGTAGATACTACCTTGTTTAAGAAAAGTTCTACAGAGAATTTTATTATAGTCCAAATATATGTTGATGATATTATTTTTGGAGCAACTAATGAAAAGAAGTGCAAGGAAGTTTCCAAGCTAATGCAAGCAGAATTTGAGATGAGCATGATGAGAGAATTAAAGTTTTTCCTTGGATTACAAATCAAACAGACAAGTGATGGAATCTACATTCATCAACAAAAGTATACCAAGGAGATACTCAAAAGTACAAGATGGAAAGTGCCAAACTCATGAAAACTCCCATGCAACCTAATGCAAGACTAAGCAAAGATGATGAAGGTAAAAAGGTAGACCAAACTGTCTACAGAGGTATGATTGGCTCTCTACTGTACCTAACTTCAAGCAGACCTGACATTCAGTTTATTGTCTATATGTGTGCTAGATTTCAATCTGACCCTAGAGAATCTCATCTTAAAGCTGTTAAAAGAATATTTAGATATTTGCTTGGGACACCTAATCTTGGTTTGCTGTATCTATAATCAAAAGATTATAGATTAGTGGGATTCTGTGATGCTGACTTTGTTGGAGATAGAATAGAAAGAAAAAGCACCGGTGGAGGATGTCACCTCATTGGAGCAAGCTTAGTCTCCTGGTCAACCTAAAGGCAGACAACTATTGCCTTGCCTACTGTTGAGGCAGAATACATCTCAGCTGCTAGTTGTTGCTCTCAACCCTTATGGGTAAAACATCAACTTGAGGATTACTCTATTTATGAGCATAATATATCTGTGTGGTGTGATAATTCTAGCTCCATATGCTTAACTAAAAATCCAATTCAGCATTCCAAGGCTAAGCATATTGAAATCAAACATCGCTTTATAAGGGATTATGTTCTGAAAGGTATCTTTGATAGTAAGTTTGTTAAAGCTGAAAATCAATGAGCTAATATTTTCACTAAACCATTAGCAGAAGAAAGGTTTTTATTTATTAGAGATAATCTAAATATGCATTGCATTGTTGAATGACATGTTTGAAAATTAACCTGTCTATGCTACCTGTCTTATGTTTTTATATCACCTGTCTATGTTACCTGTTTGACCCTATTGAGTCATAATGCTTGAGCTTAACAGTTTTTGGTAAAATGGTTATTAATTATTTAATACCATTTATTAATCTGAAGCTAATCATGTGCACGACAATTTTAATCTCGAAACCATATTTTCATAATGTCTAAAGTGGGCGCTGTAGTTCCCCACGTAAATCGTGCCGTTTTAAAATAAAAAAATGTTTTATTTCTCTCTCTTGCCTTAATGACTATAAAAGGCAAAGAGTCAGAAAGTTTCAACTTTTACGCTTTCAATCCCTAAAAATCTCTTCGTCTTCTTCTCTGCCAAACCCTTCTATCTTCCAAAGCCCTAGAAATTCCTTCTCTTTGAAATGGCACCTTCAAAGCATCTTTCTTCAAAAGAAATTACTGATAAGTACAACATGAGACTATCGGATACGGAGAAGATCTTGGCTGGCAAAACTGTGGACCTCAAACAAATGAAAAAATGGGGAATGGATGTCACAGAGGAGTGAGAATACTCCAAGTGGACCTCCTTCTTTGACCTAAAGGAGCTGGTTCATCCAAAGCTTGTTAGAGACTTCTGTACAAGTGTTGTGGTTATCACTAGCAAGTTTGATGGAACCAAGAGATTTCGTACTCATTGATGGATACGACTCTCTTCTTTCCCATCAACTCTCTGGAACTCGTCACCAGATGCCCAAGGATAGGAGCTACTTTCAAGCCTGAGTGGGAAGATTAGGTGGGAACAGAGATTGTTAACATTTCTCTGTATGGTGTTCCCAACCCTGAGAATATGAAGCCAGTGAATGTAACATCCCTTTCAGCATGCTTTGTCCTCACTCACACGCTTCCTAGGAAAATTTCCTAAGAGCTCACCCATCCCAAAATTTCTCCAAGTCAAGCATGCTTAACTGTGGAGTTTTTAAGTGATGGGCTACCGAAATGAAGATACATCTTGTTAGTATAGGTAGTACCAATCAATTTATATAAGCCAACCTCAACTGTATAGTCCCATACCTACAAAGTCTCAGGATCCCTCTCATTTTGGGGTGCAATCGGTTTATTCATATTCCCCTCAGCATAGAAGTCTGCCAGGAGCTGCTCCTTGATCGTGCCTTCTTGCACCGGCAACCACTCCCCGCCCTCGTCAGTCTCAGGTGTCACATGCCAACCAGCTTCCGCTTAGTTCGTCCCCGAACCACACCGTACTGGGAGAGGTGCCGCTCTGATACCATTTGTAACGTCACTAGCTGCTCTATGGATTGACGACTAACCCCACAGACCAACATGATTCCTTTCAACGTGCTTTGTCCTCACTCACATGCTTCCTAGGAAAACCTCCCAGGAGGTCACCCATCCCAAAATTGTTCCAAGTCAAGCACGCTTAACTGTGGAGTTTTTAAGTAATGGGCTACCGAAAATAAGATGCATCTTGTTAGTATAGGTACTACCAATCAATTCATATAAGCCATCCTCAATTGTATAGTCTTATACCTACAGTTTCAGGATCCCTCTCATTCCGGTGTGCAATCGGTTTATTCATGGTCCTCTCCGCCTAGAAGCCTGTCAGGAGCCGCTCCTTGATCGTGTTTTCTTGCACCGGCGACCACTCCCCGCCCTCGTTAGCCCCGAGTGTCACAGTGAACATGGTGGTGAATTGCAGATTCATGCACAAGCTGTTGCTGGAATGCGTGATGCCAAGGAAAGGATCACGAGATAGTGTGACCAAGATGGACAGGTTTGCCCTGTACCACTTGATTCACAAAATCAAGGTGGACATCAATGACCTCATCTACATCTACCTTGAATCACTGATCAAGACGACCAACATGCAGACCTACCCCTATGGAATGCTGTTGACAAGACTCTTCAGGAACAAATGTTTGTTCCTGGTGATGTGCACTTCATAGACAAGTCCTTCCCTATTGACAAGAAAAACCTGTCTATGATGACCATAGAGGGTATTCCTCTGGAAGATGAGGAGGAAGACAAGAAAGAGAAGAAGAAAAAGAAGAAGAAGCCTGCTGTTGAGCAGAAGCTGAAAGAAAACCAGTGGTCTCTACTGATGAGTCAGAGGTGCCCATCTCTGAAAGGATATGGAAGCCTGTTGGAAAAGTGACCAGATAGGGCCAAAGGCCTGCTTTGGAGAAGCCACCAGTCTCTGCTGAGATTGTTGAGCCTCTAAGGTTCAAGATGAAGAATCCCTCTCCCAAGAGGAAGACAAGGGATGCTGAGGCATCAGAAGCTGATTCTGCACAGCCCAGCAAGAGGAGAAGGCTGGTGAAGACCTTCGCCAAGGTCAGACGAGTGGAGTCTGCACCTAGCAAAAAGGAAGTACCTGCTTAAGGGAGCAGACAATAAGACCCTTGGATAAGCCCAAGGAGAAGAAGACTCTCGATTTGGGACTCATTCCCAGAAAGAGAAGGTCTGGCTACCCAGTGCCTTCTGTGGCATCTTCTGAAAGGGTAGAGGTTCCTGTAGAAGATCAAGCTGCAGAGGTTGAAGTTGCTGCTGTAACTATTGAAAACTTGTCTGTTGAGACACAGACAGTTGTCCACCCTGAGGTTGACACTCTGTCCCCTTCTCTATCAAGGAAGAAGTTGAAGCTGTTAGAAAATCAGCTAATCCTTTCATTCATCCCTTCTGCACCATCTTCCCCTTCTCACCAAGGTATCCTTAACCTTTCTGTTTCTTCTCCACCTACCTTGTCTGTCCAACCCCTGTCTATTGTGTCTCATTTCTATTCACCTGTTTCCTCTCACCAAACTCAAACATCATCCTATGATGTTGTGTCTGATATATGTCAGTACACAGTAGTTCATAGAGACTCAACTCCCAAAGAACAAGCTGGCATATCATCAAGTCTCTTCGTGTATGACTTGAAATCTCTTATGACTGCAAGCTTCTCAAACCTGCTTGTCATTCCTTCTCCTCCACCTCATATCCTTAACCAATGTAGGGAGATTTTCTTTTATCGCCCTATTGTCTTGTTCATTAGAACTTTGGAAACGACTCATTATCCTACCTCTGTTGTAATGTTACCTGCTAGATCTAGGTATTTCTTTTTATTAGTAACAGGATAAAATTATTTCTTTTGTCATATTGACTCCTTGTTACCCCTACCTCCATCTGTTTTATCCCAACAACCCCTTCCCCCTCCTATCCAGATAAGAGTCACCCGTCTGTCTCTGTCTGAGAGACTATCTTGTGTCTTTTCATCTCCTGATACCGACATTGTCAGAATCAGACCTTTGTTTAAATTAACTTTTCTTCCTTTCTTTTACTATAAAACCCTTCATCAACTTGTCTTCCCCCGTATTTACTCACCCTTCTCTGTGCCCAAGGCACCCCTAGTCTTAGCTTTGCCCTGGCACTTAGATCAATCTGCTGCTTCAACTAGTCTGACAGTAGAAGCCTCCACTCCTCAGATGGTGGATCTACACAACTTCAATTTGCTTCAGGCTCAGCTAGAGGAAACCAAAAGACAGCTGGATGAAGAGAGGTATGGTAGACTACTGTTAGAAAAGAGAGTTGAATCTCTATTTTTGATTTTTAGTCAACCTAGGTAGTTTTGTCTGTAAAATTTGCCTTGTACTGAAAGCTTATGATGAATAAAAATATACTTTTTGTCATATATCTTTATTGTCTTTTACTTTTCTGCTTCCTAGTTATTTCCTTTTTACTGTTGACAAAAGAAGGAGAAAGTAAAGTTAAAGTAAATTTAAGATGATTAATAATGTCTAAGTAAAATCATGTAAAACCGGAACTTGTCTCTGACTGTATTTCTGTTTAAA
This sequence comes from Sophora flavescens, assembly GCA_030762895.1. Taxonomy (NCBI): domain Eukaryota; kingdom Viridiplantae; phylum Streptophyta; class Magnoliopsida; order Fabales; family Fabaceae; genus Sophora; species Sophora flavescens. The sequence goes on along the minus strand of CM061064.1, from coordinate 172,791,186 downwards.
AGATCATGTGTATGACTCTGATACTGTGCTGTCTTAAAGTACTCCTTTATATAAATTGAACCTAAGTGCACCTGTCTGCATAACCTTTCTGGTTAAGAAAATTTCAACTTGTCTGAATCTTGTTATCTCTTTTGTTGATATTTTCTAAGGTTCATTAAATCATCTGAATGTTTGTCATCATAAAAAAGGGGGAGATTGTTAAGTCTCGAAAATGTCTGATGTGCATTTCCCTAAGTTTTGATGAAAACTAAACATTTGTTAATGATTTAATTAACCTTCATATTGGTTGCTAACCTGTCTATCAAGTGTGCAGATCAAAATAGTAAGAAGTCACCTTCTCAACCGTCTGCCCACATAGATGACCACCTGTCTACTGACTAGGATTATTGACTTTCGTAAAAACCCTTTTGAACAACTTTTTCACAAGCAGAAGATAAAAAGATTAATCACACAAGAAATCCTTTTTAAAAGATCAACAAAAGCAATATCAAAACCCCACAGTTAGTATAAGCAAATAAAACTGAAGAGTTTAGGGATAGAAAATTCACGCAAGAGATTTTATCCTGGTTCACTCTCTTCCAACCAAGAGCTACGTCCAGTCCCTTCGACTTGAAGGATTTTCCCACTATTTCTCCAAATAGATTACACAACAAGTATTCAACGCCTCTTCAGGCTACAAGTATTCCTTTCTTACCAAGCCTCTTCAGGCTCTAACTCTATCACAGAGATTTAAAAGTTGATCTTTTGAACTCACTATGGGTGAGACTATGACAGTTTAAGATCAGTTGAATATTACAACAATATTCAAACTAAATGAATAGACTTTTGCTTTTGAAAGAATTAAAGAATAAGAGCTTGTCTTCTCAAGAATTGTATTGGCAGAAGTTAGGCTAGCAAAAGTAGTTCTTCAGTATCTGAGGTCTTCTATTTATAGTGACCTTCTTCTTCTCTTGTAATTCTTCAACGATTACTTTGAATAATCCCGTTTAGAGATATCATTAAATGCATGATATCCGTTAAGACTGATAGCTTGATTTTGGCGAGTTGAAAAGTATCATTGGTTATCAGAAAATCACAAAATGGAGGCTCACTGTTCTGAGCAATTGTACCTTTAAAACTTTCTTTCCTCCTTTGTGTATAACCCAGCTTTTGTTCAGCAATAAATATGTCATCGTACAGATCATTTTGTAATTCCAATTGTACTATTTGCTTTTTGTATTTCCTTGATAGTACTATGAATTTTCTCAAGGGAAATAAGACATTAAATCGGGTAAAGGCAAATGGAAAGAACAAATATTCATTAGAAATAAATATCAATCATTTGAAATAAATTCATTGTGGACCTGATTGCATTAAATCACATTCAAGGTAGTAAAGATATAAAATATATAGAACCGTCTACTTAGTTTTAAGAATGCATCTACACAAGATTTTAATTCTGCTAGTCCACTGGTGTGGCAGAAGCGCTCGTCCACTAAAGTGGTAGAAGCGCTCGTCTACTAATATGGTAGAAGCACTCGTCTACAAAAGTCTTTGGACTTGCTAAGTCCTTAATGAGAAGCTCCGTCCAATGACATGGCATATAAAGCTCGTCTACTAGATTACTTTGTGTTTTAGTTCTTTTTCTTAGCTAATTACTTCCGTCTGCTGACGTGGTAAGATGGATGCGCTTATTTTCAAGTCTTTGGACTTGCTGTACCTAACAAGTTATTTAGGTATTCATTTATAGCCTCGTCTACTAAAGAAAATAACAAGGTAATTTCACCACAGTTCTTGAGCAGCCCGTCTACAGGGGTGGACGCGTATTTTTCAAATGAAACTTATCCCAACTACTACTTTGCTAAGAAAATTTAATCCTTTTGTTAGCATCAAAACTTAGAGATTATTAAATCCAAAACCACTTTGGTTCCAACACACAAGTACAAAGAGCTTTTGAAAGCTAGCTCTTCATGTAAAAGACTCTGAAGCTTTCTCTCTCACGCTTATCAAGAAAGTCAGAAGGTCATTCTCACAAGCAACCTATGAGATCAGAAATGAAGTCCAGATAAAGAATTTTTCCAACATGCTTTATTTCCTAGTACTCTTGGTTATTAAACGAAAAGGGAAATGTACTTTACAAAGTACAAAAGCATTCTACACAACTCTGATTTGGCTACTGCACGATGCATAAAGCCATGATCCTTCATGTTAGAGTACAACTAACGTTCCTATTGCAATAATGACAGCCCATAACGACTCTATTGCATTTAATGGAGCTTTTCTTGAAGCCAACATTTGAAGGAATGTCTCTAACGGATCTTAAATGCTTGAAGGCTATAAATACAGAAGTCATTGAAGATGAATATAGAGAACACATAACATTAAAGAGCCATTACTCTACGCATTTATTTTTTCATTCTTTCAATCTGTATTCTTCAATCATTTGAAGTTATTACGCAGTCTTTCCTAAGCTTACATTTAATCCACTCTGAGTGTTAGTCAAAGAACTGTCTGTCTGATTGTATTTATTATAAGAAAACTTCTCAAACAAACCTAAGTGAGCTTGAAGAGGCTAGGTGTGCAAAGAATACTTGTCTTGGAGCCTGAAGAGGCTAGGTGTGCAAACAATACTTGGAGTCTGTAACCTGATCAGTTATAGTGGATAAAACTTGGTGCTGCCAAGGACCGGACATAGCTCTTTGGGTTAAAGAGTGAACCAGGATAACTGTGTTAATCTCTCTTCCCTTAAACTCTTTAGTTGCTTTGATTATATTATCTGCTTTCTAACTAAAGTGGTTAAAGTGTGAATACCAAACTTGTTTTCAAGTTGTGTGCTTGTGTATTTTTCTGTTAAAATCACAACAGACGGGTCACCTGTCTGTGGAGTGTTTTCACACTTGTTTGAACCTGGCTTCTGTGTGTGAAAAGTTTTCAACTTTGTTTTAATTTCTGATAAACACAATTCAACCCCCATTCTCGTGTTTATAGTTATCTATTTCAAGATAGAGTTAAGAAGCTGACGTTGCTACGAACTCGGTGGGAAAGTCGGTTTTGCGTTTCGCTAGCCGATTTGCAAGAACAAAGATACAACTCTTCATACCGGGGACCAAAACTATTTAAATTCAACAACAATTGACTTTTAAATTATGGTTTTCATAACATGGTCCAACAAAAATGGTTATTGTTTAAGATTCCTGGTTGGAAAGCCTTTGTCCTAAAAGAGAAGCTGAAAATGTTAAAGTCGTTCCTAAGAACCTGGAATAGAGAACACTTTGTGGAGCTTGATGGTTCTCTAAACTCCATTGCAAAGGAGATTTGTAATTTGGATTTAAAAGAGGAAGATTTCGGTTTCTCAGAGGATGAAATAGAATTGAGGAAAAAGTTGTTCGAGGAGTTGTGGAGGAAATCCAGAATATAGGAGAGTTTGTTACTAAAAAAATCAAAAGCTAAGTGGATTAAAGATGGGGACACAAATAGTAGCTTTTTCCATGCTTGCAGAAATGCAAGAAGGAAGACAAATCAGATTTGGGTCTTTTTCAAAGGGAAATCTTGTTAGAAGGTGTTTAAGAAATAAGGGAGGCAATTAAAACTCACTTCTCAAAATAGTTCTCTGATGTAAACTGGGTGAGACCATATCTGGAAGATTATGATTTTACCAAGGTTTTGGCAATTTAGAATGATTTCTTGAGCATGACTTTCTCCCTTGAGGAAATCGATGCGGTTGTTTGGTCCAGTGATGATGATAAGAGTCCCGGCCCTGATGCTTTCAATTTCAAATTCATTAAAACCTTTTGGGCTACTCTTCACTGAGAGATTTGTGGTATGATATCAGAGTTCTATTCTAAAGCAAAGCTTCCAGCTGGTTTGGTATTTTCCTTTATCTATTTGATCCCAAAGATAGATGATCCACATGTTATTTTATATTATCGCCTTATAACTCATTTGATGTCTATACAAAATTATTTCCAAGATTTTGGCTAGGAGATTAAAGGAGGTGTTGAGTTCTTTTATTTCGCAAAAGAAGACATCATTTCTACCCAAGAGACATATTCTTGATGGGAATGTGGCAATGAACAAAATTGTGGACTTTGCGAAGAAGATGAAGAAGGAATGCCTAATTCTTAAGGTTGAATTCGAGAAGGCATACGATTCAGTAAACTGGGGTTACTTGGAATATATGTTGGTGAACTTTGTTTTTTGTGATAGATGGATTAATTGGATGAAGGCAACTATTTTTATCGTAAACTCTTATGTCCTGGTTAATGGCAGTCCAATAAGTGAATTTTCACTCTTGAAAGGTATTAGACAAGAACCTTCATGCCACTTTCTTATTACTGATTGCAGCTGAGGGTCTCAACAAGATGAATCAAAGGGCTGTGGAATCCAATCAATTTACTAGTTTCTCCTTTGGTGATAATCAACCGGAGGTGTCCCATCTACAATTTAAAGATGAAACATTATTGGTGGGGGAAACAACATGGGAGAATTTGTGGTCGATGAAAGAAATTTTCTGGTGTTTTGAATTAATTTCTGGTCTGATAGTCAATTTTCACAAAAGCATTATTTTCGGGCTAACTGTGGACTATGATTTTTTTAAGGTAACAACTGATTTTTTACACTGCAAAGTTGGAGCTTTGCCTTTTGTTTACTTGGGTTTATCAGTAAGAGATAATCCCAAAAGGATGGAGACTTGGAGACTAGACATAGATAAGGTGAAATGAAGACTATCTTCATGGAAAGGAAAACACCTTTCTCCAGGAGGTAAAGTATCTTACTAAACTTAGTTCTTTACAACTTGACAATTTATTTTCTTTTTTATATGAGGGATCCGAAGAAGATATCGAAGTTGTGTTGTGACTCCGGCAAGTGTACCGGGTCGTCGCAAGTAATAAAAATAACACGGTAAGTAATTACCGAGGTCGAACTCAGGGATTGGGCTACCAATTCAACTAAATTGTCAAGAAATCCGATACGTTGGTTAAGCAATAGAGGGTGGTTGAGAGAGAGAGAATAGGATTGTAATCGAAATTTAATTAACAAATCTAAATAACTAATTAACTAAAAATCAGAAAATTAAATTGTCCAAGGTCACAATTCCACCTACCCAACATGTATACCCACGTGATGATGTATTCTTCCCTAAGTTCAATTACAATGTCAACCGGGACCCCTAAATTCTCCTAAATCCACGGTCGTGCTCAAATAGGACGTATTCGACGATTGGATTAATTACTTGCAGGTCTCATAATCCTAATCCCGAATTCTGTTAATTCTTGTTCCCTAAATGGTTGCACTAATCTCCTAAATCCACTTTCGTGTTTATTATTCGATTAGTGATTCCAATTCAAGTTCTAAAACGTGAATCGCCGTTTGGCCTTAACACGTTTAACTAATTAATCATGCAACACATATGATCAACACATTCAATTCAGAATTGGAAAACATTTATGATCCCGATTCAAGTTCTGAAACGCGCATCGCCGTTAGGCCTCAAACACGTTTAACTAATTAATCATGCAAAACATATGATCAAACATTCAAATCAGAATCGGAAAACAAGAATTGAATTAAAGGAGAAAGACATACATCATATCGGATTTACATTGCCATGGGTGGCTTCATCGTTCCCTCGGACAACGGGGATTAGTTCCTCATGCTCATAGACAAGCGATCGGACATAACCTCCATGAGAAAGGGAGACGCAGCTCCAAAGAGAAAAGAAACTACCCTAAACACTACTCTAAACAGTGGAAAACTACTAGGATTCGCGGCCCTCCAAAAGCCCTACAGCCTCCTCTCCTCATCTGATCTGCAAAAGCCTTTAAATAGGATTCCTGATCTGCGCTCGCTCGCGAGGCGAGCAGCCCTTCGCGAGGCGAGAATTAAAATTGGCGCGCTTTCAATTTGAACTCTTGCGAGGCAAAAGTGTGTTCGCGGGGCGAGTCTTCAATTTCAGGCTGTGACCTTCATCACGGCTGGGCCGTGATGGTCTCTGACTTCCAGGGTCTTCAAACTCTCGCGGGGCGAGTCTTCAACCTTAAACTGCCACGGGCGTGGTATTCATCACGGCCAAGCCGTGATGCTCTCTGTCTTGCAGGTCTTCATGATTCGCGGGGCGAGACACATCTCGCGTGGCGAGACTGAAGGGATGACTTTTGCAGCTTTGTTGACTTTCAGGCTCGCGGGGCGAGCATACACTCGCGAGGCGAGTGTCTCCAAACTTGCAATTTCCACTGCTTTTCGACTTTCCTTGACTCCCGGAGCTTCACTTATTTAATCTGAAACAACAAAAGCACCCACAAGCGTAACTCTATCCAAAATAACCTAAAAACTACACAAAATACGCAAAATGAGTCAAAGTCCAACTTAGGAACAAAACAAGGCAAATTTGGGCGAAAACGAGAGTGAACTCGAATAAATAGGCACATAAACCCTAGCTCATCTAGTCATAAAACTAGATAAGCCAGAGGCTTATCAAAATACCCCAAACTTAAACCTTGCTTGTCCCTAAGCAAGCTTAAAACTCAAAAACGACTCAAGACTTGGCAAGCCTAAAGGAATCAATCGATTTCACACAAATTTAATGCAACTTTACAAAACAGTTTTTCTCCAATGATCTCCCCCCTACATCAATGTAATCCCCACATTCATTTACTTTAAACCATTGAGAACTCATCATTCATTCCGTCATTACTCTAAGTTGAGGATCAGAGTTACACACAAAGGAAGATCACCTATCTCAAACAATTGCCTTCCTCACAAGGGCATTTAAAATTTCACTCATTCGCTCAAGTTTGTCAAGGTTATCAACTTTTTCACTCAATTTCACTTATTAAGGGCACTTCCCATGAATTTGATTTTCATCTCAAAAATGGTTCCCACGAAAACATGCATGCAACATCAGAAGGTCTTTTAAAGGTTGTAATAGGGCCTGGCTTAGGGTAGGATAATAAAGGATGTTTAGGCTTAAGTCCCTAGGAACTAAGAGAGCATGAGCATTTTACACATTTTCCACTCAAATTCCTTTTTCCATTTTTCTTTTTGTCTCGGGTGACTACAGCCTTTTTTCCTTGCTCATCTTTTTTTTTTTGTTTTGCCCCTTTTCCTTTGGCAATTTATTTTGAATAATTTTTTTTTTATTGCCTTGAGTTTCAACCTTTATTTTTCTTTTTCTCACCCCAAAATGATATACCTCCTTGTAGCCACCCCAAACTTAGTTTCTCACAACCTTTCTATTGCTCATTTCCATGCTCTCATAATCCTAAGATTGGGTTAACATGGTTTTTCAGATTTTGGCTCGTAATGTAGGGTCATCAAGAAACAATAGGTCAATTGGGCTCAATTTGGCTAACTAGGGAACATGCATTAGGGATGGTTCATTTCAGGCCAAGTAGTTATTCAAAGAACATTGCCTAAATCATTTGATGCAACACATAAACATGCAAACCATATAGAGATTCAAGCAAATTCGGGAAAGTGCAACTTAACAGTGATTCACACATTCAAAAACAGAGTTGGAGGCTCAAATTCCTCACCTGGACATTTTGCAAATTGTTTGACCGAGATACAATTCCTAGTGTGTGCACCCCCCTCACCCCAAACTTATCATAAATCAAGTAATCACAACAAAATTCTCAAAGTTCAATTTTCAATTTTTAAGTGGGGATAAACTTTTCTAATTTCAGAACTTAGGGTAAATCATTAATGGACAAATCATTCATGCAATCAATCCATGCTAAATTCAATTAACATCCAACAAGCTTGCCGACACGACATTCATACAACAACTCTTTATCTTCTCAAATTATTCAAGAGCGACAAACAAAAACAAACCAAAAATCAAAACAAAACAAAAGTTAGGAAAAGAGAGGGATACCTAGCTTGGGTTGCCTCCCAAGAAGCGCTTGTTTAACGTCCCGAGCTTGACTTATTAAGAAGCATCCACCTGGATCCCATAGTCTGTGGTACAGAGGCCAAGGGACGCTTATCATATCAAATCCTCCACCCGGATCAAATGGTAATTGGAGTGGAGATCGTAGCAGCAATATGACCTTATCATCCACTCCACCCAGCCAGTGTGTGAAAACTCCATTGACCTCTTCAATTATGAACTCACTTCCTCTCGGGTCAAATGGTGTTTTCACGAGGAAGTGTGCTAGACAAATGGGAGGGTCTATCTTACCGGTGTCCACACATGCATGCAAGCCAACATATTTATTTAACGCATCAAAATCAGGTTGCTTGGCAAGCATGGTGAACTCCTCTCCCACCTTATTTGCATTTTGTTCTCTACCCCCTTGCTCCAGTGCCTTGTCCCTTGCCAACTCCTCTTCCTCTGGTTGTTCTTCCTCATCATGTGGTTGTTCTGGGGCCATGACACTTGCCAATTCCCTTTCCTCCTGTTGTTCTTCCTCAACCCCCTGAGAACTAGTTACACTCCAGTCATATCCCAACACCCCACTGATTCTAGTTGTTGTGGCATTGCATTGGTTCTTAGGGTCGTTCTCGGTATCAACTGGGAGAGTCTCTGGGGGACACTCATTTAGTTGTTTTGTGAGATGGGCAATCTGCATCTCTAGATTCTGAAGTGCCACCCCTGTCTGAGTTGCCAACTTATCAATTGTCGCATTCATCTTCTCAAAAGATGTGGCTGTAACAGTTGACAACTTCTCAAGAGCCAACTCCCAAGGTTGTGGTTGCCAATTCTGTTGAGGTTGTGGTTGCCAGGCTAGACCATCGTCAGCATTACTCCAAGCGACATCCGGATGGTCTCTACTCATATCACCCCAATACTGATTCTGACTCTGATAGTTGTTCTGGGGCACGCTGTCATTATGCCATGGTTCCACATATACTTGAGGGAAGTAGAACGGACAACTCCAAGTGTCATGGTTCCCATCACAATATTCGCAACCCGGAAGCATTCCTACATGTACCTCGCATACAAAACAAGGCAAGACCAAGTGGAATCAAAGAAGTAGAGAGAGATAGTAGAAAATAAAAAGAAAATAATAAAAATAAAAATAAGAACAAAAATAACTTAACCAAATATTCAAACTTCCCTAAAAATCAGAAAAACTGGTTATACCAATCCCCGGCAACGGCGCCAAAAACATGTTGTGACTCCGGCAAGTGTACCGGGTCGTCGCAAGTAATAAAAATAACACGGTAAGTAATTACCGAGGTCGAACTCAGGGATTGGGCTACCAATTCAACTAAATTGTCAAGAAATCCGATACGTTGGTTAAGCAATAGAGGGTGGTTGAGAGAGAGAGAATAGGATTGTAATCGAAATTTAATTAACAAATCTAAATAACTAATTAACTAAAAATCAGAAAATTAAATTGTCCAAGGTCACAATTCCACCTACCCAACATGTATACCCACGTGATGATGTATTCTTCCCTAAGTTCAATTACAATGTCAACCGGGACCCCTAAATTCTCCTAAATCCACGGTCGTGCTCAAATAGGACGTATTCGACGATTGGATTAATTACTTGCAGGTCTCATAATCCTAATCCCGAATTCTGTTAATTCTTGTTCCCTAAATGGTTGCACTAATCTCCTAAATCCACTTTCGTGTTTATTATTCGATTAGTGATTCCAATTCAAGTTCTAAAACGTGAATCGCCGTTTGGCCTTAACACGTTTAACTAATTAATCATGCAACACATATGATCAACACATTCAATTCAGAATTGGAAAACATTTATGATCCCGATTCAAGTTCTGAAACGCGCATCGCCGTTAGGCCTCAAACACGTTTAACTAATTAATCATGCAAAACATATGATCAAACATTCAAATCAGAATCGAAAAACAAGAATTGAATTAAAGGAGAAAGACATACATCATATCGGATTTACATTGCCATGGGTGGCTTCATCGTTCCCTCGGACAACGGGGATTAGTTCCTCATGCTCATAGACAAGCGATCGGACATAACCTCCATGAGAAAGGGAGACGCAGCTCCAAAGAGAAAAGAAACTACCCTAAACACTACTCTAAACAGTAGAAAACTACTAGGATTCGCGGCCCTCCAAAAGCCCTACAGCCTCCTCTCCTCATCTGATCTGCAAAAGCCTTTAAATAGGATTCCTGATCTGCGCTCGCTCGCGAGGCGAGCAGCCCTTCGCGAGGCGAGAATTAAAATTGGCGCGCTTTCAATTTGAACTCTCGCGAGGCGAAAGTGTGTTCGCGGGGCGAGTCTTCAATTTCAGGCTGTGACCTTCATCACGGCTGGGCCGTGATGGTCTCTGACTTCCAGGGTCTTCAAACTCTCGCGGGGCGAGTCTTCAACCTTAAACTGCCACGGGCGTGGTATTCATCACGACCAAGCCGTGATGCTCTCTGTCTTGCAGGTCTTCATGATTCGCGGGGCGAGACACATCTCGCGTGGCGAGACTGAAGGGATGACTTTTGCAGCTTTGTTGACTTTCAGGCTCGCGGGGCGAGCATACACTCGCGAGGCGAGTGTCTCCAAACTTGCAATTTCCACTGCTTTTCGACTTTCCTTGACTCCCGGAGCTTCACTTATTTAATCTGAAACAACAAAAGCACCCACAAGCGTAACTATATCCAAAATAACCTAAAAACTACACAAAATACGCAAAATGAGTCAAAGTCCAACTTAGGAACAAAACAAGGCAAATTTGGACGAAAACGAGAGTGAACTCGAATAAATAGGCACATAAACCCTAGCTCATCTAGTCATAAAACTAGATAAGCCAGAGGCTTATCAAGTTGCTAACACAGATCCAAAGGAACTTATTGTGGGGTGGAAATGAGGAAAAAAGGAAAATAGTTTTGGTTGCATGGGAGGTTGTGTGTAAACCTAAAGAAAATGGAGAATGCTAACAGAGAAGGATGCTCTTTGGTCTATAATTTTGATGGCAAGATATGGACAATCTTTCGGCGGTAGAACACAATTAGGACTACAAACAAACATACCATCTGTCTGGTGGAAGGATTTGTGTAAAATTGGAAACTTTGGGTCTTCTAATGATTGGTTTAAGTATGGTTTAAGGAAGAAGGTTGGAAATGATCATCATACGTTGTTCTGGCATGATACTTGGGCCGGTCAACTTAATTTGGCCACTCAATTTGAAAGACTCTTTAGAATCTCGGATTGTAAAGATTGCTCTATTATTGATATGGGATTTAATTGGTGTGATGGTGTTGATGTGGAAATTTGCTTTTTCTTTTTTCCGACAAGACACTCAACAAATATATTTTAATCAGGTGGTTGTAGACTCTCTCCTTTCTGATGGTAATCCAATACGATGTTTCTGTCAAAATACACCTTAAATTCAACGAACAATCAAACTAAAGGCAGGAAACGTTAATTTCAACAAAAACACGATTAAGAAAGAAAAACTACAGAAAAATGGATTAAACACTGCTAAAGCTAAGTAAAATTAAAATAAATAGAAATAAAAGTGCAGGAAATATAAAAGTGCAAGGAAACTTAAAAGTGATATTAAAGGAAAAGAGTTCAGGGAAGAAGACGAAGATGAAGAAGAAGAAATTTGCATTAAAAGTAAAGATTGCATGAAAATTAAATATGGGAATGCATACTTGATGTAACTCCATTTTAATCCATTATTAGTGTGAGGATGTTGTAGGAGTGTGATCATAGTATCTAACCGTTTGTACATCAGAATAAGCATTATTTATAGGAAAAGTAAATAACTGGCTAGCTCCTAATCTACTATCATTTGTACTATTGACACATATGTTTATTAGATATACGACTAAGATCTAATTTCATCTACTCCACTAGACGGATCATGGTCTTTGAGCTGCTTTAGAGTGTAACTCCCCACTCCTCCATATTCCCACGTTTTCGTATGGGTTGACCCACCTTGATGTTAGTGGCCGGAGTGGGAAATCTGCTTGACACACCGTGCCTTCGATCTTCATGGCTTGTTGTTGAATTGTTACCCCATTTCGACAACATCCCTCTTCTGTTGATTTGAAGATCTTCCTTCAGAATACATGCATGTTGTAGGGCACCTCGCGTTGTTGCAACATTCCCATGAAAACCTTTTGGCTTCCACTTGCTTGTATCATGACATCCTTATTTTCGACATTATGCTCAAGTAAGTCTCCGTCGGAATGCCTTTTTTTCGTACTTAGGCAATTTTTCATGCATTCATTTCGGTAACTCACCTTTCGGATACCAGAATTTCTCTATTTTGACTAGAATCTTATTTTTGGTCCCAACAAATGCCCCCTAAAACTTATCTGTCTGTATGCAAGTCGAAACATAGATAATTTTTGCAGCCTCTTACTTCGACATATCAACATGCCAATCGTTAGGATTCAAATCTTAAAATTGAATTTTAAAATCCCAACAGACTTCGTCAACAGAGGCCATCAATTTCGTGCATTCCCAAGTATTTTGGTGTAACGTTACTAATGGTGGCTAGTCTTTTTAGTTTCCCGGAATTGCTTCTAGAAGTTGTTTGTCAAGGCTATAAATAAACTATTTTGGCTTCAAAATGATCACTTGGCATTTCATCCCTCTGAGCCAAAAGAAAAACAACAGCCTTCACTTTCGTTTCCCTTCTGCAACCACTTCTATGGCTTCCTCCAGTGTTGGACCATCATCATCCTCAAAGACACAGCCCCTAGCGACCGCTGGTTCTCCGATGACGGTGAAGGATCCAGTGACCAAAATGTGGGACCGCTCTCAGGTAATCATTCCAACCAAAAACAACCTTTCTTTTTCTTGGCCCGGTTCTCCCTAGGTCTAGCATTACTAAGGAACTTTCTTCCTTCTACCCTTCCTTCACAGAAGAAGGCATTCTTCTCTAGACACCCCGTTGTTCATCAGAATGTTATGTTGGATGCCTCCTTCTTTTTCTGAGCTCGTTCGAAAAACTGCTTCCACTTCGACCTGGCTATATGTCTAACTTTCCCTTTTTCCTTTGTAGAGAAAAAGAAAAGCCTTTGCTCCTGGCCTTGCCGATGCTACTGGGACGACATCCGAGGGTAGTAATGCCAAAAAAGTAATAAAAAATCATATCCTTATAAGGTAAACTTTCCCTTTGTTGACACAAACTTTAAATTCGGCATCGAATTACGAACTACCACCTTTCTTCTCTTGCAGCTTTGAACTATCTCCGCTGATGCTTCGAATCTGGCCTTCGACAAAGAGTTCGAACAGTTTGGTGACACATTGGTCGACAACCCCATTTCTCCGTCGAAGCATGCAGATGTAGAGGTATATCCTGGAAAATTTTATTAAGTCAAATATTTTGATTCGACTTTTCGACCAACATTTTCCGTGAGTTATCTTCAGGAGACGTTCGACATTCATCCTACACAAGAACCTTCTCATTCTGAGCCTCCTCCAGCTATCAATGCTGAAGTCGAAGCTAGTTCTTCGCCTACTGGGGCAATCTCACCAGAGCGGCATATGGTGCCGCCTCCTCCACTTCTCGACATTCCAATGAACTTCTCAGTGGGAGCGAACTTAGAAATAGCCATCCATTATGCCGAAGCTAATCTTGAAGTTACTTCAGCAATGATGGCCTTGTCAACAAAAAATATGCTGCCTATTGACAATCCTGAGACTTCTAACATACATCATAGCATTCTGACTGATGATGAGGAACCCCTAGCCGAATTAGAAGGACTTTTTTCATGATCTTTCAAATAATCCCCTGGTTCGGCCAAGTCATCTTCTGAAGAGTCCCTTGGGCGGCCCCTCAACGTGATGGAGTTTATTGCTGAAGCAGTTGAAATTTTGAATCATCCGTTCGACGTGTTGACCTCCGATCGTGGACTTCAAGACCACCTACTGGTTATCTTGGACAAACTCCTGGACTGCCAAAGTTATCTTCCTAAATATGCTAAGTTGTTGCCGCTTTCAATGAAGGCGGCTCTGACTGAATTAATGACCCAGTTCCCTTCGGACCGGAAAGTCTTTACGGAGTATGAACAAGTATTGGTCGAGAAGAAAATGATTTATAATAATACGCCAGCTGCATCGGCTCGTCGAACTAGCTTGTTCACTAAGATGACCGAAGGGCGGAAAAAATATTCGGCACTTGGCAAGGAGATGCCCGACCTTGAGTGCCAGCTTAATGAGAAAGCAGTACAAAAAGCACAACTCGACCAAGTTCTAGAGAAGTGTTAGCAGAAACAAAAGAAGATTATTGAAGATGCCAAGACTTGGATTGTACAAGGCAAAGCCATCCTCTCGACGCTGGTGTTTATATGGAAATTTGCTTTCTCTATTTTCTGACAAGGCACTCAACAAATATATTTTATCAGGTGGTTGTAGACTCTCTCATTTCTGATGGTAATCCAATACGGGGTTTGTCAGAGTGCACCTTAAATTCGACGGACAGTCAAGCTAAAGGCATCAAAGTAAGAACAATTAAGAAGATAAGAACTACGAAAACAGATCAACTGTTGCTAAAGTAAGAACAAGAAATAAAAGTGCAGTAAATGTAAAAGTACAGGAAACTTAAAGGTGCAGGAAATGTAAAGTGCAGGAAAATAAAAGGGATTTACAAATCACAAGTGAGCTTCAAGTTGCCAAAAGTTCGCCAATTAATAAATGATTTCAAGTTTAAAAATAGTGAATAATTCAATAGAATGATGAGAATAGAGAGAAAGAGTTTGAGGAAGAAGGAAGAGATAAAGTACAAGAGCTTTGCATTAAAAGTAAATTTACATGAAAACAAATGTTGGAGGGCATACTTGATGTAACTCCGTTTTAATCTATTATGAGTGTGAGGATGTTGTGGGAGTGTGATCAAAGTATTCGATCATTTGTAAATCAAAATAAGCACTATTTATAGGAAAAGTAAATAACTGCCTTAATCCTAATCTGCTGCCACATGTCCTATAAACAGACGTGTTTATTGATCCTATGACTAAGACCGAATGTCCACTACTCCAATAGCTGGATTGTGGTCTTTGAGCTGTTTCAGAGTGTAACTCCCCACTCCTCCATATTCCCACGTTTTTGCATGGGTTGGCCCACCTTGATGTTAGTGGCTGGAGTGGAAAATCTCCTTGACACAGCGTGCATCCGATCTTCATGACTTCGTGTCGAATTAGTATCCTGTTTCGACGACATTATCCTTTGTTGAGTTGACGTTCTTTCCTTCGAATGTATATCTGTCGAAAAGGTACTTCGTGTCGTTGCAACGTTTCCTTGAAAACCTCGTAATTTTCACTTGGTCGTATCTTGACATCCCGATTTTCGACATAGGGTTCAAATAAGTGTCCGTCGGAATACCCCGTTTCCTTACTTAAGCAAATTTTTATGCATTCCTTTCGGCAACTTGTAACACCCCGACTTTTCGCTATTTTATAATATCGGAAATTTATATAAATACGTTTATATTTTTGTCAGAGACTTAGAAAATTATTTTAATTAAACCGAAACCTTATTTACACTCTACTTTACAGTAGAGAGTTCCGATAAAAATTTAGGTTGAAAGTTAGGCGAAACCCGGTCTGTGAATTTCATTGACAGTATATTTATACTGCTTAGAAAAATTAATTTGACTCGTGAACGAAAAACTTAGGGTTTTTATTTAATTTCCTACGTTTTTGGTTATTTTGAAGTATTTCACTAAAAAGTGAAATATTATATTTTATCCGGGCGATATCTTAATCGGGTAAGCGATGGAACTGAATACGGGATTTTCGGGAGCCGCTGATGGATAATACCAATGAGTCATTCAAGGTGAGTCACCCATGTGAATGCATTTATGATGCACATGGTAATGAAGACTAAGTTAGGAGAATTTGCACCTAAGTCCTTCAACTTTCTTATATTTGCTATTTGGTCTTAAACTAATTTTTCAAGTTGTCATCAACTTTGGGCCAAATTCTTGTCATCTAAGCCCACTAGGAGCTGCGGCCATAGAGCCCAAATCATGGTTCTAGTGTTGTTTCCATGAAGCAAATTTTATTCACCTAAGTTTCCTTGCCAAAGTTTAAGTCTTAAGCATTTTCAAGTGTAAATGCAAATGGACTTTAGTGTTTTCCTTCAAGCACATGCACAAGAAAGGCCAAGCCCACACTTAGGCTCATAAACTTGGATGAGTCAAGTGGCTTCTAGTTCATTCTTGCACTATCCTTACACTTCATCAAAGTTCTAGTTTGTTCTTACTTTCTCCTTGAACAAGGAAGCTTAGTTTGTGGAGGAAGTTGGTGATTTCTTGCCCATTTTCAAATTCCAAGAGGTGATTCATGTTCTTCATCATCTTTTAGTTGTTGTTTCTTCAAACCATTTCTTGTTTTGAAGCTTATTTCATTTTGTTCATCTTAGTGGTCTTGACTTTGTAAATTCATATAAAATCATAGAAAAATTCAATGAGGTTGAAATCAATTTCTATGTTCCTATTATCATCACTTCTATCATAATCCAAGAGTATGTTAAAAACCAAAATTTCCTCCCCTAATTTTTCTTCAAGGCCGAACCTACGAAAAAAATGGGTGGAGGAGTTTTTGTTCAAATGTTAGAAATGATCTTGTATTTCATCCTTCTAGCATGTATTCATATTGAATCCAAGTTGGTTCATCAAACAAAGATCCCTAGCTTCATGTACTCATTAAGGCCGAATCTAGGTTTTTAGAAGTTTAGAAGTTTTTAATTCAAACTTTGTTGATTAATCCTTAATCTATTGTCTTAAGTACTTAGGATCGTTCATCCAATAACTTAAGCAAATTTAGAAATTTTAGCCACTAAACCCTATGGAGGCCGTGACCTATCATAGAGAATTAGGAGATTTTAATTGGTTGATTAGTAACTGTTTGATTGTGATTAATGAAGGTTTAGTGAATTGATTGTGTACGTGCGACCATACTTCAGACAAAGTTCATTTAATTCACAGAGAAATCTTCAAGAGGTCAGGGGAGAATACCTGAGGAGTTTTTCCTATAATCATGTGTTTTCTGGTCGATGTCTGTATTATTTATCTGTGGTGTTTATTTCAGTTGTGTTATTTTTATCTGTGATGGTTTATCTGCATTTAAATTGTTTATCTGCAGTTATATATTATGATGTTGTGATGCATGATCTGCCTGGGAATATTGATATGATGTTGTTGATTGTTGTTTGAGAAGCCTGACAGTGGTCAGTGCTCAATTCATTAAACGAGATAAAAGCTTTAAGAAGCTTCACGAGTAATATTCAGTATTTAGTTGAGAAATATTGGAATATATTATGATTTAAATAATTATTTGAGAAAATAAGAAATTTTGGAAAATATCATTATTTTAATGATTTATCGGTGTAAGAGTGAACTATGAGTCACGGTGAGGGCAAAACCGTGAAATTATTTTTGTACCGCTCATTTTTACGTAAGAAATTCCGTAATATTATAAAAATTTATTTTATCAAATTAATTGTTGAGAATAATCTAATTATGATTTCAGAAAATTATTTGAGTGGAAAAAGCTAAGTTTTGGGTTAAATGGCTTTAAAAATAATAATTGACGGCAATTTGGAAAAGTATCGACGGCAAGTGTTTTGAAATGGCAGTACGTATTTTAAGTAAGTTTAAACCTCAAGTGACTCATCTTTGTGAAAACTAAGTTTTGGTATTTAAATGTTTTATTGAAGAATTTCCCATTTGAAACCATTTTCTGAAATCAAGTTTAACTCAATTGTGTTAAAAGTGGTGTTGAACTTAGTATCCGAGACGTCGGGGTACTAAGGTTCGTTATGTTATGGACTTGGGGTCCTTTGGACTTTGAGGTCCTGTAGACTTGGCTTCTACTGTATACGAGGTGTATACTATGTTTAAACATTTAAGATGTTTTCTATTACCACGAACCTATGACTAGTGCATCGGTCTAGGGGTTTCGTGATTGAGTACTCGGACTTTGAGGTCCTGTGTTATTAATGAAAGTTTTAAGAGGTTTAAAACTATGATTAGTCGTAAGCCATTTTGAGCTTCAGCAAGGAAAGATTGAATACAAAGAAAAGAATCAAGAATAAAATGTTTTACATTTACATTTACGGCAGACGTACCCAACGTTGTTTAACGTGATACCTTAATGGAAAAGGTATCATGTGACGGTGTATCATTATGCTTGAATGAATAATGAGATGATGTATTATCATTGTACTTAAATGGATAGTGAGACGATGTATATGTATCATTGTGCTTAAATGGACAATGAGATGATGTATATATCATTGTACTTACATGGACAATGAGACGATGTATTATTGTTGTGCTTAGCTAGCCAATGTGACGATGTATCGAGTTTGATCAACTCATTTTGAAGACGTTGGGATCTCCGGAGATTAGGTATGAAAGTTAGACAATGAATATTGGAGTGTCATGCATATTTTTAAAATGACGATGACTGTCGGGAATGAATCCCAATGATTTACTATCTGATGCTATTATCTTTTAGACGTTGTAAATACATGTATATGTTATTGTGGTATGTCATGCATGTGATTATCGTTATAAACTCAAATATTGGCATCTCACCCTTATAATATATCAGGTTTTGCTACTGTACCTTGTTACATTAGTCAGATGGTGCAGAGGAGTTCACTAAATCACTCGAGGACTTAGATTCTAGATGCTAGAGGAAGTTTTGTTTGTGGGAACGACCACGGGGTCTTCCCAATAAATGTCTTGTAAGGCGACCAGCTTAGGAGTCTTTAGTTAAATTTTCTTTTGTTGAAAATTGAACCTTTTAGTGTAAAAGTGTATGTCGTGAAGACACTTGTTATGAACATGAATATTTCCTTGTGAGAGGATATGTACAATATGACTGTATCTTAGTTTTCCAGAGTTTTCTCGCATAAGAAAATTTTTACACCTGAGTTTTCCGACTTGAAATAAATAAATTTTCTGAAAACAACCAGCAAAATAACTTTTTAATTTATTTCCGCACGTGTTACGAATTAATGCCCAAGGGGGTGTTACACAACTTATCCAACGGATACCAAGATTTCTCTATTTTGACCAAAATCTTATTTTTGGTCCCAACAAATGCCCCTCAAAACTTATCTATCTGGATGCGAGGCGAAAGGTAGATAAGTTTTGTAGCACCCTACTTCGACATATTAGCTTTCTAATCGTCAGGACTTCAAATTTTCAAAATCGAATTTTAAAATCCCAACATATTATGTCAGCCGACGCCATCAATTTTGCGCCTTCCCTAGGATCTCGATGTAATGTTACAAATGGTGGCTAGTTTTTTCAGCTTACCGTAACTTCTTCTAGACGTTACTTACTAGGGTTATAAATAGGTCTCTTTTGGACTAAAAAATTTTACTTCACCCTTCACTCTTCTGAGCCAAAAGAAATTCATTAATCACCTTCTTTCTCTTAACCATTTTCATGACTTCATCCGATGTTGGATCATCCTCGTAGACACAACCCTTAACGGCTGCTGCTTCTCCGAAGACGGTGAAGGATCCAACAACCAAAATTTGGGACCGTGCTTAGGTAATCATCCTAACTGAAAATAACCTTGCTTTTCTAGAAGAAGGCATTTTGATTTCTGGAGATTCTACCCCCCCTCTCCTATTTCAGCCCTACTGCACGTTTGTTCAGAAGCTCTGTCAAGACTGTGTCAGGCTACACGACATGGCTTGATAGAGTAGAGGCCGAAAAAGGCCATTTCTGGAATGAAATAGGCATTTTTGACTTCATCCACCTTTTTAGGCACCCCATCGTTCTTCAAAATGCTATGATGGGTGCTTCTTTATTTTTCTGGGCTTGTTCTAAAAACTGTTTCCACTTTGGTAATGGCATGATGGGTCCTTCCATCTTCGACCTGTCTGCCATTACCGGGCTTCAACCTGATGGCGAGCCAATCACTTCACTTATATCTTCGGAATCCTCTTTCGTCATAGATGGCTGCTCCTTATCATACGACCCCTTTATTGGCTTTCACAACCAAAATGTTGGTGCTGTTTTGGACCTGGAACATGTCGCTTTACTGACTTTGTGGATTTGTGCCTTTGTCTACTGTACCGGTTCCATCCAAGTGTCGAAGAGTTTCCTAACTTTGACGATACTGCTCCATGAAGGCCAACGCCTCGCGCTCTGCCAATGTATTTTAGCTTATCTCTACGACTGTGTCGGAGAGATCGTCGATGCCATTCGGGCTCGTGAAAAGAAAACCAATCTCGACGGCCCTATGTCCCTACTACAACTTTGGCTAAATGCACTCTTTATACCTTCCTTGGAAAACACTGGGGCTAAGCTGGACTCTGGCCTCATTGCTACTATTGCCTTATCGTAACTTCGGTCGTCTACTCAACGCTCTTTGGCCGAAGACTTTAAGCATTACCTTAGTCTTTTTCACTCCATCTCTTACTCCTCGACACATGTCGAGTTGACTCCCTTTGCCTTGAGATCATCTGGCCCTTCCTGGTTTACCAGGAAAATTATCTCTGATGATCCCGCTATCCAATTTGGTCTCATTTTATGTGCCAAAGAGTTCTATTCTTCGGACTCCCGGATGCGAAAGAAAAGGAGAGGGCCAGAGTTTTCACTGTCTACCTTCCCAATATGTTGGCTCATCAGATGGGCTTTTGCCAAGCCATCCCGACTCCCTATAATGGAAAACGGTCACGTCAAATGTTCTATGTTCAGATAGACAAAGTAGAAGATATCAACAGACTTATCTAGATCAATGAGAAGGCTCGGTCCAAATTTGTCCCTATAGCATTTGAGGTGGGAACCAATCCTTCTTCCGACCACGTCGAATGGTGGAATGAGTACTTCACCAACACAGTGCCTGATCTGTAATCTTGCCATGACAAGGTTACTGACCGACATGACCGTGTGATGCAGGCACATGACCCATCGACAAAAAACAATGGTACGAATCAAGCCAAAATCTTAGCTTTTGAGAACTATTACAAGACGAAGTGGAATCCCATATGTCCTTGGGTTATGCTTAGTGAGATCAAGGATGTGCTAGCTAAGAAAAAAAGGTTCATGAGGAAAAGTGGCTTAAGAAATTTTGGGAGGCTTGGTCGAAAAGACCTTTAGCCCGACTGGAGAAATTTCAAACTCCTTTCAAGCCAGTGCCTTTTCCTTATGCGTCTTTTGGTATCATGGATGCTTTCATCGACGGTAAGGATAAATTCACACATTGTGCACCTTTCCGACTTCGCAAAAGATCCGGTGTTACCTTTGCTCGACGCTACCTTCAACCGCATGATCAATTTATCCATACTTCAAGGATTTTGGAATTTCCTCTAGGAACTTATTTGAATTTTCCTCATTTGTCGATCCTAGGTTTCAGCTAACTAAGTGTTTTTCTTTCCATAGCAGTCCCCTTAGAGAAATCGACAATTGTACCAAGGCCGAATTGGACTTCTTAGGCCAATACCGAAAATTGGGTAAGCGATGGTGATGCTCCTAAGAAAAGTAAGAAAGTTAAGGCTTCCCAGGCCAAGAAGCAAAACCCTGACAAAGACTTGGCGAAATCTCGACTCCCAACGGGCAAGTCAGCGGCCATAATTTTGACGACCAAAGCTGCTGCTAGGCCCACTTCTTCTACTAAGCAAAAGGTATTTTGTCATATTTCTTATTCATTTTTACCTATCGCTTCTGACTTTACTTTGGTTTCTTGCAGAGACAATCCTCCAAGAACAGAACTTCCGGAAAGACATCATCTTTTGTCTTTTGCCAAAGAGTCTGACGAGGATGTAGAAATCAATTTCACCTCAACTGAAACCTTTTCAGTAATTTTCGACAACACATCTAATGTCTCTGATTTCGGCTTTATTATATTACTAACTTCTATCCTTTTCCCTCGCAGATAAAAAGGAAATCATTTGCCCATGGCCTTGTCAATGCAACTACGACGACAACCGGGGACAGTAATGCCAAAAAAGCTGATCACGAGTCTCCTATATCTAAGGTATACTTTTCTTCAAAAACTACTTTTTAAATTCAGCATTTGACCGCAGACTAATATTTTACATATTTTGCAGTGTCGAACTACCTCCGCAGATGTTTCGAACCTGTCCTCCGACAAATAGGCCGAACTATTTACTGACATGGTGGTCGACAAACTTATCTCCATGTCAAAGCATGTAGAAGCATAGGTATTTTCAAGAAAATTTTACTAAGTCAAAAGTTCTGTTATAACCTTTTGACTAATACTTTCCTTTGAATTGTTATCAGGAAACGTTCGACGTGACTCCTGCTCAAGAAGTTTCTCATTCTGAGCCTCCTCTAGCTATTAATGCCGAAGTCAAGGCTAGCTCTTCGCCTACTGGGGCAATCTCATCGGAGCGGGATATGGTACCACCTCTTCCATTTCTCAATATTCCAATAAACTTATCAAAAGAAGAGAATCCAGAAACACCTGTCCATCTTGCCGAAGCTAATCCCGAAGTTACTCCGGCAATGGTGCCCTTGTCGACAGAAAATGTCCTGTCTATCAATAACCCTGGGTCTTCCAACACCCCTCATATCATTCTGATTGATGATGAGGACCCCTGGCCGAATTAGAAGAACTTCTATCAGGATAGATTAAGTCTTCACCTAATTCAGTTAAGTCTTCTTCCGTCGATACTCTCGGACAGTCATTTGACGCAATAGAGTTCATTGCTGGAGGCATCGAAATAGTGAGCCATCCATTCGACGTGATGGCTTCTAACCGTAGTTTACAGGATCATTTGTTGGTCATTTTGGGAATGCTCTTGGACTGTTAAAGTCAACTCCCAGATTCTACCAAGTTGTTGCCACGTTCGATGAAGACGGCTCTGACAACTTATGATTCAGTTCCCTTCGGATCAGAGAGTTATCACGGACTATGAACAAGCACTGGCCGAGAAGCAGACGATTTATAATAACACCTCAGCTATATCGGCCCATTGAACTAGCTTGTTTACTAAGATGTCCGAAGGTCAGAAGAAATCTTTGGCACCGGGCAAGGAAATGCACGACCTTGAGCGCCAGCTTAATGAAAAAGCAGCACAAAAAGTACAACTCGACCAAGTTATGGTGAAATGTTCCACCAAATGACAAAAGATTAATGAAGATGCCAAGACCTGGATCGTACAGGGCAAAGTCATCCTATCGACGCTAGAAAGCCGAAAATCAGAATATTTGGTTGTTGTCTCAGCGAAGAAGATTTACCAACATACTTGGGCTGGCTTCAAAGCCGCCCTTAGTGACTCTAGACTTTCTTAGTTTTCTTCCTTTTGCCACCTTATTTTGATAAGTAGTAGTAGGACTAGTGTCGGCTTTCTTGAGCCGACAACTTTTGGTACACTCTTCCAACGTCGGTTTTATCCGACGATCTTAATGAATGAAATATATATTTTCCTTTCTATGATATTTTTATTTCATGCATTGTCAGAATATATGGCTTCAAATATTTTCCATTAATATAATTGAATTCCATACCTATGTTGACGTCGGAAATAGAATAGGCGTTACCCTAATAGACTTGAGTAATCTTGAATGGCCCTTCCCATTTTGGTGACCACTTGCCGAATCTTGGGTCTCATTTGTCCATAGGCAAAATGACTTTCCACACCCAATCATCAACTTTAAAAGCTTTGTACTTAACTCGGCTGTTGCAATACCTAGCAATTTTTTCATTTTGCCGAACTATATTTTGCAAAGCTAATACTCGTTCATCGCATAATTCATTTAACTCATCGAACATGGTTTCACGGTAGTATTCGATTGGAAGGCTGTTCTACCTTTGAATTCTCATGGACTGTAGGTCAATTTTGACTGGTAACATCGCATCGTGCCCATATACTAATCTGTATGGTGTCGTTCTCGTTGAATCCCGAGGTGAATTCCGGTATGACCAAAGAACCTGCTGAAGTGTGTTATGCCAATTCCTTGGTTGTTGGCCTATGTGTTTCTTGATAAGATTAATAATAATCTTATTCACGGCCTCAACATGCTCATTGGATTGTTCATAGTAAGGAGTCGAGGCAACCATTTTAATGCCTCTCTCTTCGGCATATTCCAACATTCTTCGACCGGTAAATACCTTCCTTGGTCAGTCATTAGGGTTTGTGGAATGTCGAATCTACTTACTATGTGATTTTTGACAAACTCCATAACATCATATTGAGTTACATCCTTCAGAGCAATGGCCTCAACCCACTTGGTGAAGTAGTCGACGACCACTAATATGTACTTGTGCCCTTTTGACGATGATGGATGTATCTGTCCAATGATATCTAAGGCCCAGCCTCGAAAAGGCCAAGGCTTGATTATGGAGTGGAGCTCACTAGCCGAAACGGTTTGTATGTTTCCATTTTTTGACATTATTTAAATGATTTCACAAACATGATACAATCTTGCACCATTGTTGGCCAGTAAACTCTTCTTCGACTAAGGATCCACTTCATTTTCTATCTTGCCTTATGCGAGCCACAAAACTCTTCATGGAATTTCGTGAGGGCCAATAACGCATTGGCTTCACTTAGGCGTTCACTCACATTGTCATCGACAGTCCTTTGATGCAAGGTACCCCCCAAGTATAGTATAATTCAATGTTCTCCGCCGAACCTTTAGGATAGCAGTCGCACTTGGGTTCCTCAAATACTGGAGGATAGGTTCTCTCCAATCATTTTTCAGAGTTGTTACACCATATGTCTCTCTCCTCTAGCGGGTATAAGACTTCGTGTATTTCTGCCAATTTTGACAATGTTCCTGATGAGTGTGATTTCACCTCATCTTTGTCCATCATTTTGCATGCATTTTCATGTAGTTTAGGCATATTTTTATTAGATTTTAGGTTAATTTTCCTTTGGAACGGGTAAGGCGGTTTTCGTGTGTTGTTTTGTAGATATCAAGGGTAAATTGCTCAAGATCAACCATGATGAAGTTTGGATGAAGATGGAGCTTTAAAACTGAAGAAAATGAGCCAAACAGAGCCCATCACGGCCTAGCCGTGATGCCCATCACGGCCATGATCGAGCAAAACTGAAAAAGAACAAAGGCTGAAGTCAGAGTCTGTCACGGCCTGGCCGTGATAGCCATCACGACCGTGACCCAAAACCACCACAAGTCAGAGCACATCACGGCCCAGCCGTGAAATTCTTCACGGCCATAATAGAGGGCTCGCGACGCGAACATAGGCTCGCCTCGCGAGAGACTGGAATTTCGCAGAGCAACCAGAAGCAGAGACCGTCACGGCCTGGCCGTGATGGCCATCACGGCCGTGACGCGCATTACTTGGACCTGAAGAAACCGAAATAGATCAGATTTTGAGTTGGTTTGGGACTCTAACTTCCCCATTTCTATAAATATGGACCAGGCAGAGGTAGAAAACATCAGACCTTTGGGGCTACTACTCTAGGCATAGATTTAGGATCTCTTTTCTTCTTCTCCTTCTTCTCTTAGTTATTTTTTCATGTTATTTGTAATCATGCCTGTCATCTCCATGGCAAGGCGTGAGTAGTAGCATAGTTTCTAGGGATTAGGGCTCTGCCCAAGTTTGTTTATGATGTAAATTTGATGTAAACTCTTTGTTAATTACGATTTGCTTTAGATCTGATTTCTAGTGTTTAATCAATCGTAAAATCGGCGACCGCTTATTTGCGTGACGTAGACGTTCTAAGGAGGAACCTAGCGGTGAACTTAGGATTTCTAGTGTGTTTCACTCGTAAAGTTCGGCGGCCGCTTATCAGCGAGACGTAGATATTCTAAGGAGGAACCTAGCGGTGAACTTAGGTGTCGGACCTATAGAAGTCAGACTTGGGACTGAAATCACGAGAGTTAGAAGCCGTCCCTCGAGGAGCAACGAGTTGTCACGGAACGCAAAGGGTCCAATCTGGGATCGACTACCACGAGAGTAGGGGTCGGGTCAATTGGGCACGGCTTTTGTAACCCGAGAGGGAGCTTAAGCTATTAGAGGATAAACTCGCCTTCAAGGCAATTTCGGTAATCAACAAAGGTAAATTAGATTAACAACATAAACAGCCTCAAAGGTAACCCAAATCCCTAGGAATCCGTTTAAATCGAAAACCCCAAAAACATTTGTTTTCTGTTTTAATTGTTCTCTGCTCATCTATCTTTTAATTTCAAATTCAAAATCCTTTTCACTCAAAACATAAAAATCCTTTTTACAAGGTCCAGATCTAATCGATTCAAAAACCGATTGCGATTCGAGAACACAGTCTCTGTGGGTTCGATATCTTTTATTACTTGACGGCAATCCGGTACACTTGCCGGAATGGCACGCGCGCGTTGACGAACGCGACATCAGTTCCCATTGACACTTTGTAACCTGAGACAATCTGCACTAAGTCATTCGCCTCCTAGTTAGATTCTCTAGGAACGTGTTCGACGGTTACTTAGTCGAACCGTTTCATTAGTTTAGTGGCCAACTATAATGAATGATACTTTTTTAGCCTGTTATTAAGGCATCGGTATTCGTTAGCCAACTGCTTCACTACCAGTTGAGAATCTCCAAATACTTGGATGTGTCGTGTCTGCATGTTCATCAAGATTTCCAATCCGACAATTAAGGCTTCGTATTCAACCTTATTTTTTAACACGGATATCTGACTCTGAAAATCAATTTCGTCGGCCAACCTTCTGGTGATATAATAACCACTCCGGCTCCTACGTCATTTTGATGGCCTGAGCTGTCAAAGTACAAAATCCAGGGCTTTAAGCCCACTAGACTTACTTTGTCGATTTCCACACATGGGTGGTTGGCCAAAAAGTCCGCAATAACTTGGCCTTTTACAGTCTTCAATGAGACACCCCGTTGTACCCCGGTGTTTTATTAGATTAAAGTCTTCTTAATTAAATCTTAATCGTGAGCTGAACGTTAAATGTCTATTCCGAAACACGTGGAAATTAAAACTTAAATTATAAACACATAGCGAAAGAAAAATTCAAAGCAACACACCATACCATAGGTTTATGCATCAGAGTATTTAATACACTGTCTAGGGTATGCCAGCAATAGGATCCCTTACAGGTGCATACTTAAACAAACTATCATAAGCGGAAAATAAAACGTCTTATAAGACTCACTGGCCCTAGACACTAAACTACCTTGTCGAAATCCACAACTCGTCCCCTCGCATATACAAAATACAGAAATAGGGAGATAAGAAACAATTCTAGCATCAAAGATAGAAAAGAGTCATAGTATATAACAAAATAAAAGTCACAGACAATCAACACACATAACTAACAAATCAACCTCAAAATTAACAATCACCCTCTACCTTCAACCTCACGCAACTAAACCTTTATGATGACGTGGCTACTAATCCCCCATATCCGTTAGGGATGTTAGGTAGTCGTCCAAGCGACGCGTCCCCAAAACCGGTGCACACCCTTATTCATGGTGAGAATGCTCATGCAAAGCAATGATACTATAGCTGCACGCACAGTCAATGCACACCCTGGATCAAGGGTGCTCATGCAAAGCAATGACACTATAGCTGCATGGTACACTTGGTGCACAACCTCATCCATGGTAAGAATGCTCATGTAATACAATGACATTATAGCTGCACGGTACAGTCGGTGCACACCCTGGTTCTCTCTCTTGAGGGTGCTCAAGCAAAGCATTGATACTATAGCTGCACAAATTAAATATAACTTTGGACGGTCCCACAAGGACTTCGGACCTCGTATGTGTCAAACATACGGTTATAAACACAATACAACTTATAAGCCTCACTGAATTACATCAATAACATCCTAGTGCCTCAAGCTTCCATCCTAGCCTTGACTCACATTCTATGGCACATTTCATCTTTAAGATAATCAATTTAAGCTAGGCACTTCTAAATTCACCGATACTTTCACACCCAAACCAAATCTCCCGAACAACATATATCCTCGCTTAAAATCAACTAAGCATAGTACTAAAAACCAGGCAGATCATGCATAACACAATATCAGAAAATATTCAAACACCAAAAATAATACGTCACATGTAGTGGAATACCTCAACTAGTGTATCACAGTAAATTCAATAACACAAAATCAGACATCATCAAATAGTTTAAAATCAACCTAATGTCGATAAACCTACAATCCCCGAATCACCATTGGTTTTACAAAAAAGGTTTCCAATGTGATTTTGGTCTTGTCGATTACTCGACTACTAGTAGGGTTTAGGTCGCCCTACACAATTATTATAGAATATACTACTTATTGATTCCGACGGTAGAATGATTCTTTCCCCCACCTGAGTTATCATTGGAATTCCGACTTCGACGATCCTCGTTATCACACTACAGTTTAACAATTTCTCCTTCAACCAAACAACATAACTATAATTAATTAACAAAATCACCCTTATTCCTACAATAGCTAGGTTCGGCCACTTAATTCAAATTAGGGCTAGGATCATTTTCTCATTCTAGTCCTTTGGATCCTAGTTACTAGAGTCTTAACTAACATAGATTAATTATTACAAGCCAAAAGTTTGAAACAAAACCTTCTAACCTCTAGGGTTAGGTTTTGGCCATGTATAGTAAAATAGGCTAGAAATTGTTTTCGATTGCAAACTCTTGGATTATCACTCTAGGGATTTCAAGTAGCTTATTTCAAGTCATCATCCAAGTTAAAGTTGAATAAAATTCGTCTAACCCCATTAGTATAGGATTCGGTCAAGACATAAAAATAGGGTTAGAAGTTTCTTTTTATTTACATACTCTTAGATTTAAAACCTAGAAACCTTAGATAGCCTAGAACCATCATCATTTATGTAAAACTTTGAAGAAAACTCATCTAGCCCACTTACGACTAGATTCGGCCTTGTAGAGAAAATTATGAGGGAAAATGATTTTGCTCACAAGCTCTTAGATGATGATAATAGAAGACATAACAAGATCATAGCATTTGGTTTCACATTTTTATGATTTTTCTACAATTTTCTAGAATTATTTAAAGTTCTAGATCTAGAAATGGAAACTCATGAAATATGAAGAACAAAAGCTTAAGAATGGAAGGAGATGATCATGGATGATCATATTACCTTAAGAGTGTGAAGAAGATGAAGAAATGTAGATGATCTTGGCAAGGTTTTCCTAAAGCATGAACTTGAGCTCTTGAATCAACAATGGAGTTTTTGAAGAAAAGTGAAGAAATGAAGAAGATGAATGAATGGGGGGGAGGCCACGGTTTTGAGGGGTATTTATAGGCTAGATCTTAGGCTTTGTTTGGTTTTTAGGTTTTAGATTAATGGGTTTTGTGATTATTTAATTAATATATGATTAACTATGGTTAATAATTAACTTAACTAGGGTTACTTTGTTAACCATGATTAAAATTATGTGGTTCACATTAAATGAGATATGTGGCTGTTTCTTGTCCACAAGAATTATCCATGGTTACTTAACCATGGTTAGAAATTAACTAAACTTAGGTTAGGTTAAGATTAAGGGCATTTTGGTCATTTCGACTAAATTTACATTTAATGCTTCATAAATACTTGGTGAGTCATGGTGGTGACTCACCCCATGACTCAGCTCCTCCGATGTTCGGTTTTGTCTATGCACCTCCCTTCTCGACTCTGTCGGTTCCCCGATTAGGGTTTTACGCCCGTATAAAAGTAAAATATTTCGTTTTCAATTGAAATTTTTCAAACTAACCAGACTCGTTGGAAATATGATTTAAACATAAACCATTTCGTTCACGAGTCAAAATTAGGTTTTATGATCATTAAAATCTTACTGTCAGTGAAAACACCGACCGTTTTCTGTTTGAACTTTCACCAAAATTCGTCCAAATAAACATAATATTTTATATCTGATCATAAATTTGGAAAATAGAAATCCTCACGGAAAAAAATATGAAAAATCTACAAATTTCAGTTTCGGGTCAAATTACGGTTTTCTGTTGGTATAAATTTATACTGTCAGTTAAAAACACAAACCAGTTTCCGTCTGAGTTTTAAACCCAAATTTTAACCAGATTTTCCTACCATGGAGTAGGTTCTAGATATGATTTTGTTTTCTCCAAAATCATTTCCTAATTCTCATATAAAAAATATAAATAAATATATATGTACCGTTAATACAACTTATCCGATAATCGGGCTGTTACATTCTACGGTACATATTTTAAAGACAATTCAGATAATGCAAGAGTCCATTTGCCAATTCGGCCGTGTATAACGGGCTTTGATAACATATATTTAATAATATCAGTCTTCGACAAAACTAATACATCGAATGGCATCATATAATATTTTAACTTAGTACATGAAAAATACAAAGTTAAACATAATTTCTCAATTGCATTATATCTCTTTTTGGCATCATTAAGAACTCTACTTAAATAATATACGGCTCTTTCCACCCCTTCTTCGTTTTCCTGAGCCAGCATACTACCAATAGTGTCTTCCGATGCCGAAATATACAATTTCAAAGGCTTACCCGGAATTGGTGGTGTCATAACGGGTGGCTGTGTCAAGTACTCCTTGATTTTGTCAAAAGCTGCTTGATGTTGAGCCTCCCACAGGAATTCATGCTCCTTCTCAACTTTATCAAGGGAGCGAATACTCTAGCCCATTCTAACAAATTGGAGGTAAACCTTCTTAAAAAGTTTACTTTTCCCAAGAAAGACTGCAATTCTTTCTTGTTTGTCAGTGGTGAGGCTTCTACGGTCGCTTTGGTCTTCTAACAGTCAACTTCGATATCCTTTTTGTGTACTAAGAATCCCAGGAAATCGGCTGTCGATACACCAAACCCGTATTTCAATGGATTAATCTTGAAGCTATGTTTGCTCATTCTTTCAAAAGCCAATCTTAAATCAATTAAGTGCTTCTCGTGATGTTCCGACTTGACCACAACATCGTCAATGTACACTTCCATCAATTTTCCAATCATATAATGAAATAGGGTATTCATGGCTCTTTGACAAGTGGCTCCAGCATTCTTTAACCCAAAAGGCATGACCACCCATTCATAGGTACCAATTTCCCCCGGGCATCTAAATGCCGTTTTTGACACATCTTCTTCGAAGACAAAGATTTGATTGTATCCGACGTGCCCGTCCATGAAGCTGAGTAACTCATGGCAGGACACCAAATCGACTAACATGTCAGTGATTGGCATTGGATATTCATCCTTCGGCGTGGCAGCATTTAGGTTGCGGAAGTCTATACACACCCGTAGTTTACCATTCTTCTTGGCGATGGGTGATCAACAGGCGATCAACCTCCTCTTTGATTTTTTTAGCACGATTTCCGGTGCAAATCATCGAGAAGCTTGCTTAACCGGTCGGCAATCTGCTCTAACAGGTAAATGGAGCTCGACCAGGTCTCGGCTCAACCCAGGCATCTCATTGTACTCCCATGCAAAGCAGTATTTGTACTCCCTTAACAGATCAACAAGCCTGCTTTTGAAATTCTCTGGCAATAATGTACTGACGTAGCTTATCCTTTGGTCTTGTTTTGTTCCCAGATTGACTTCGTCCAATGGGTCTTTTGTCTTCACCGCACGTTCTCCTTATTTTTGCGGTGCTTCCTCGAAACCCAGATGTCCGTCATCAATCACACAACCATGCAACAAATCGTTGTGAGTGTATGCTGCCTTGTCGGTCGCGTAGGCCAACAGACGAGCCAATTGGCTCTCAAAGGCTTCCGTCATGGCCTTCATTAGGTCGATTTTCCTCGGCCTTTTGACTGTCGACTGTAGTTCCTTCGTCGGCCTTTGTAGGCAACTAGATGCCATACTGATCACATACACATGCTTCCCAATGTGTCCTTGTTGAAACCTTCGTCGGTTGCATTCATTGGCTTGACATTTGGGATTATATATCTTGAGTCGACATGCATCTGTTGCATGTAACATGGGCTATCGTCGGCTTCAATTATCTCCAGATTTCCATCGGCATTCCAAGGAACCATCTTCTGATGAAGAGTTGATGGTATGGCACCGACAACATGGATCCAGTCTCTCCCCAACATCATATTATAACTTGTTTTGAACGGAATTACCACAAATAAAGTGGGTCTAGAGACGGATCCTACCTGAACGTGAATTATTGCTACCCCCTCGGATGGTGACACTTTCCCAGCGGAATCAATGACAACCATGTTGGTCGGGATCAGGTCCGACTCATCCTTTCCCAATCTCTTGAACATGGTTCTGGGGATCAAATTGATTGTTGCACCATCATCGATCAAAATTCGATGAGTAGGCCTCCCTTCGACTAAAGCTTTTATGTGTAGCGGTCGAAGGTGGGCTTTCATCTCTTCTGTTGGCGGCTCGAACTGCATGGCGGTTTCGACCAATGAGATGTTGTTCTCATCAAACAAAAGCCAATCCTCACACAAATCTTCTAGCTCTTCTTCATCCTCTTTGGTGTAGTCAATTCCCTGCCAAGCTTCAAACTCAACAGGAAGTACTGAGACAAAATAGATTCCCTTCATAGATGTCATGATTTCATCTAGATCTTCTGGAGCAGTGGTGGTTAGTCTATCTGTTGATGTGTTTTGCAAAGGAGTTTTCTTAAATTTTTATTGCAAAGTGATTCTATAATTACAATCTTGTGATGTCAACCTTCACATTTTCTCTCAGTTTTATTTTGCATCATTTCCATGGGATCCAAATTCATTGTTGTTGATCCTTGCTACTTCAATTCCGTCAAATCAACTGGATGGCACATCTATGATTTGGCAGGCAATAACCACCTCATTCTCCAAATATATAAAAAATATATATATATATATATATATATATATATATATATATATATATATATATATATATATCGGTTCTACCACCGGTTGAATTGGGTGAATCTTGAACTACTCTCCTTTCCGGTCGGACCGGTTTTTAAAACTTTATTTAAATCCTTCTTCAAATGATTCAATCATAAAATAATAGGAATTTAATTCCTCGGTTTAAACATATTATATTTTCTCCTTTTAAAACATCAAATTCATCAATCTAACTAATCGGTAATATCCAAAATTAATAGAATTCGATTCCTTAATTCTTTTACATTACACTCATTGAATCTTTTCTTGATTTGTTTTAACAATTTTTCCTTCTTTTTATTGTTATGAGTATATACATACATCCTACCTATATAGAAAGATATATAGATAAAGATTTGATAACTAATCTAAAATTAAAGAGAGTGAAGTGTTCGATCCAATCAATTCTATGCTTCTGTTAGAAACACTAAGAATGATTGTTATTTTACAAGCATTCTTCGATTGCCATAAAATGAGCTTGTTTATTAAACTTGAAATATCTGAAGCATAACTTTACGAAGATATATAACATTAAGGGAGAAGAAAATATAGGACAAAGAACCCCTATGGCTATGAGTGAGATGAAAATAGGTGTATTGGTGATATTCACGATGATGCTTGTCATAGTTCAGGCTGATGACACATTTTCATCTCCACGAGTTCGTTCAAACATCAATTTCGGAACCATTATATGTTACGCCAAATGCATTGGAAAAAGCATGATTGATCAATATCCGAAGGATGTTCCAAAATGTGTACTAGGTTGAAAATCACAGTGCAATGAGATGTATATACTCCAATGGTGTCTATGACTGTATTGTTGGTTGTGCCTTATCCAAGTCCATTAACCCCAACATTGGTATCCATGTTTTTACCCTCTTGGCCTCTTTTATTTGAATTGTAGTTTTTACTTAAATTTTTATTATTTAATTAACTAAGATAAATTATCTCTACAATTTTACTTTTTTTTTATAAGCGAATAATTAGCGTTATATAAGGGTGCAATGGGTACTCAACCGTATACACAAGGACATATGGCAATTGTAACTAGAATACTAGGGGAGACACCAATAGTATTCTTAATTACAGCAGCCTAAAGCAAAAACAACTAGATAACAGAAACATAATTTTTAATTCCCCTAACCAACCATAAAACAGCCACCCAACAAGCATATACCCCACGAATATAGACCAGGGCCAAACCACTGCAAACTGCCATCGAAATTGAGTTGTACTATTTTCAACACTGCAGCACATAAATACTCAATTGGTCAATTACATTGAGAAGCATCAGTGACGTTCCAGAAAACCAGATAACCATGAGCCCAAATCACCACCAAACATGCGTCCCTACAGACCGAGACAGAGCACAAAGGAATCTCAGCCTTTCTTGTGACAATACTCTAGACAAGCAATTGGGTTGCAGCACCACTCTGCATATGAGAAGTGATTTCCTTTTACCAAATTAGCACACCATCTCCACATTAACAATTTTATTGAGTCCAACACCTTATCCAATTCAATGTTAGTGCCGTTAAAAATTAATTCGTTCCTGTACAACCACAGCCCCCATATTACGGCAAACCAAAAACATTCCCAGCAGAAATTATTTTTATTGATCCATAGTAGACCCAAGTGTTGCTGCAGATGAGACTTTATGTCTGCCTGCAGGACCACCTTCACCCCAAACCATTTGTACATCATCATCCAAACATTGCAAGAGAATGGGCAGGTAAGAAGAACATGTTATGTGACCTCCTGGTTGGCATTGCATAACTGACAAAGAAGATTGTTGTTAGCCATCAAAATACCTATCTTAAGGAGATTCACTGCAGTAGGAATCTTGTTAAGAGAAGCCTTCCAACAAAAAGCAACAATTTTGATTGGAACCTTGTTGTCCCACAGTGAATTCGAGAAGTTTCAAGCCATCAACTGATCTGGTTAGGAAAGGAGCTTCTATGGTGAGCTAACCGAATACACACCAGAGCTATCCCCTAACCAAGACCATGAATCCAAAACAGACACTCGCAGAAAACAAGAATGCAGCACCTGCAGTAAGCCGGCCAAGGACTCCTCCTCCCATACAAACAATCTTCTACGCTAAGGCAACCTCCAACTTCAAACCCCATCACACCATAAGCCCATATCTGCCACCTTTCCATCTTTATAGTATGAAATATTGTATAGTCTTGCAAATCTAACTTCTAAAGGTACCTCTCCCACCCAAACATCCCTCCAAAAAAGGCATTCCTCTCCATTGCCTATTTTTCTAGCCAGACCCTCTGTTAACCATCCCACCCTATGAGAACCTCTCCCATCTAAACTCACCAAATCTTTTCACCAAGAAGAGCCCGACCCCAAAACATCAAACACACCATTGGGGTTGGTAGAGTGATGAAAGCAAGAAAACTTACTCCTAGACTCATTGGTCCTTACCAGATTTTGAAAAGAGTCGGCGAAGTCGCCTACCAAATAGCTTTACCATCGTTCTTATACAATCTTCATAGTGTCTTTCATGTGTCTCAACTCAAAAAGTATATTCATGACCCTAATCACGTGTTGGTACCCGATACCATACAGTTAAAAAGGAACTTGACTTTCGCGGTGTTACCCCTTCGAGTCGAGGATATGAGGGTGAAGCAGCTAAGAGGCAAGGAGATTATTTTGGTCAAAGCCGTTTGGAATGGGGCTATTGAGGAAAGTGATATGTAGGAGTTGGAAAGAAAGATGATGGAGTCATATCCGCACCTTTTCAATCGAGGTGAGTAGAAATTTCGAGGACGAAATTTTTATAAGGGGGTGGAGTTGTAACACCCCGTTTTTCGTTAAGTGTTTTTGTGTGTATGCCTTGTTTGTTAAGGAGGTTAAGAGTGGGCTAAGTGGGGTTTTAGGTGGAAAATCCCTTTCTTAGGCTTGTGTCTTGTGTCTGTCAGAGTCACAAGCACGGTCGTGCTCAACAGAGAACACGACCTTGCTCGTTGTGAGAGCGCGTCTCGCTGACGTTAAGTTGAGCACGACCGTGCTCAACAGGGAGCACACCCGTGCCCAATGGCATATCGTGCCTCGTAAGCACTAAGTTGAGCACGATCGTGCTCAACGAGGAGCACGACCGTGCTCGGGCTTGTGCCTTTAAAATGAGAACAGTAACCAAGGGTTTTCTCATAAACCCTATTTTGGCACAAATAGAAATCATGTTATGGCTACGAACCCTTCTTCCCTTTTCTCTCTAAACCAATTGCATTGTTGGAGCTTTAGAGACTCTTGGGAGCGTCTAGTTCGTCTGTGCCAATCAGTGTAGGTAATGGTTTCTCCCTCCTTTGGTTTCCCTTTCTGTTATTTAGATTTAGGAACTAATTGGTGAACATTCTTGTTTGATCGAGGTTTGGAAGCTGACTGAGCCGTTCGAGGGACACGTTGGTTATTGTTGAGTTATCACTATCGAATTCTTCATACCAGGTATGGGGAGAAGGATAGTGTATACATTAGGCAAGGGGGTAGCGTAAGATGAGGGGTTCTCATAGCCCCATTATTGTTAATAGTTGTTAATGCCATGTTATAATTGATATTATGTTCAATTGGATTAATTGTTATTAATGTTGTTGAGTTATAAGTATGCCTGTATTGTATAGTTAATTGCTAATTGTTACTTGGTTAATGGTATGCCTGTCATGTATACCTATTGTTTATGATTACTATGTTATATGCCTAATGAATGTTGAATGGCTGAATGTTGTTTGAATGAGTTATGTTGTTGTTATGTTGTATTATTGATAAGACCCTAATTGAATTAATATGACTCTCAATTAACGTAACTATTAAGGGATTAAATCCCCAATATTTCATAAGACATGAACTGTTAGTGAGAGGTGAGGTTCGATGCCAATTGGATTAGTCAAAGGACCCTAGGATCTGATTTGAGAGTATTAGGGAGTTTGGCTCCAAGAACATAAGTTGAATATGCCCAGAACGGTACGGCTGGCTCCAGGAGCACGGCTATGCTGAACAGGGAGCACGGATGCGCTTTGAGCACCGCCATGCAGGACAGTGAGCACGACCAATGTCCACTTAAGTGGCAGCACGATCGTGCTCGGGTGAGCATGTTCATGCCCCCTTTACTGATCAGAACATGAATTAAAGGAATTAAGGGGTGTTTCACCCCAAATGCCCCCAATAATGTGATAAAACACCAATCGAATGAAGAAAGTTAGATAACTTAATTAAAGACTAATTAAGAAGAAACAAGATTAATAAGTTGGTTAAGCCGGTGCCCAATGGGTTGCCGCAAGTTGATATGCTTTGGTGGTTTTTGGCCAAAGTGGCCTCGATGCTTTTTGGTCGAGGTGTTGATGAGATGAACCTTGGTGCTTTTTGGCCAAGGGGGCCTTGACTCTTAAGGATCAGGGTGTTGTTGATGTTAAAGTTAGTGATAAGTCTTGGGTGCTTATTGGCCCAAGCAAAGGAGGTGGTTTCCGTGTTTGTTGTTGTGCTCATGCATTCATACGTTGAAGTTGTTAGTGGGGGAAGATCAACATAGGGGAGGTCGTCCTAAGTATGGTGCGTCGGCTATCCAAGGGGTTCACCCATGGTTTGGTGGACTGTTGGCATTGGTGGGTTTTGGACAATGTGGATATGTAACTCCGAAGTTGCCTTCTTGAGATAGTTTGGATCCACATGCATAATGGAGTAACAGAGCAGTGTTGCACCGCATAGCATATGTTGGTTGAAATAACATGTTGAAGTGATTATATTATGTTGATGTTGTATGTTGTATATTGCTATGCCATGATATGATATATGTTCATCTTGATTACTACTTCCATGCCGATGTGTTTTCATGTTTTCTTACTCCTTGTTTCCTCTTTTCTGTTTTGGCATGTATCTCTTTATGCAGAGGATGGTGAGCAGCCAGTGGAGGAGTGACTCCGAGGAGCCACGACTCTAGATAGGATGTCTAGTTGTTTCAGTTGTTTAGTTTGTTTTTAGTTTTTAGTTTCAGTTGTATTCCATGGATTTTATTTCGAAACGGTTATACCAGTTCTGTATGTGACATCGGGTTTGGGTTATGTTTATGCTTTGTTTATGTTTTATTTCTTTTAAAACTATGTTTCTTTCCACGTTGAGATGTTATAATGTGGTACCTTTTATCCAGTTTTTATTTTACGAAATAAATGCATGTTTTTATATTACCTCTTTTATTTAAATGTTTTATAAATAACATGCGGGGTAGAGGGTGTCACAACATTCCTCGGGGCTTTGTAGAAAGATAAGTAGTAGATGGGTAAAAAAATTAAAACCACATTCAACAAAACAAATCTACCTCCCAGAGAGATGTACTTGCTTCTCCACCCCGCCAATCTAGATTTCATTGATTGTATCACCTCCTTCCAAGTACTTGCTTTCCTTGGGTTCGCACCCACCAAAATGCCAAGAAATTTGAAAGGTACCGAACCTACCTTGCAATTTAAGCTAGCGGCCAAGCTACTGGTGAGGCCAACTGAATCCCTAACCCCCATTACGCAGCTTTTTGAGAAATTGACTTTTAATCCAGAAGCCAATTCGAAGCATCTTAGGATCCCCTTCATAACAAAGGCATTACTTCTTTACAATGTGGTACCTATTATCCAGTTTTTATTTTATGAAACAAATGCATGTTTTTATATTACCTCTTTTATTTAAATGTCTTATAAATAACATGCGGGGTAGAGGGTGTCACATTTAGTGGTATCAGAGCAGGTCTGTCCTATCAGGTCGTGGTATGAGTCTATTGTGTGCTCTTGTTTGAATTGTTTATACTTGTTATATACAGTGATGCTTAAAGTTTGAGCCTATCACTTTTCCTGCTTAAGTTCTTTGTATTTAATGGTTGTTTTGGACATGTACAGGAACTCATGGCAGGAAGAGGCGGAAACGATCAGGCAATCATTGACGCGTTGGCACTCCTTGCTAATGCGATAGGGAAAGTTCAGAACAACAACAAAGGAGAACCATCTGAGTTTCAGGGTATCCACAAGTTCCAGCGGAATAATCCGCCATCTTCCAGAGCAGCTTATGACCCCGAGGGTGCTCTGTTGTGGATGCGGGAGATCGATAAGGTCTTCAGGACCATAGATTGCATTAATCAGCGGCGAGTTATCTTCGCCACATTTATCCTCACTGAGGAGGCTGAGCACTGGTGGGAGAATTGTCGTCAGAGGATAGTGACCGAGAATACGGCGGTCACTTGGACTGTTTTCAGAGATAGGTTCTTGGAGAAGTTTTTTTTTTTTTTTTTTTTTGCGGATGTACGTGACAAGAAGGTGATGGAATTCTTGGTGCTGAAGCGGGGAAGTATGTTAGTGGGAGAGTATGCAGCAAAGTTTGAGGAGCTGGATAGATATTACACACCTTATCAGGTCATGGTTGATGATCAGTCATAGTGTGTAAAGTTTGAGGATGGCCTTCGTCCGGAGATCAAGCAGGCGATCAGTTACCAGGAGATCAGAGTCTCCCCAACCTTGGTGAACA
Organism: Sophora flavescens; assembly: GCA_030762895.1. NCBI lineage: Eukaryota > Viridiplantae > Streptophyta > Magnoliopsida > Fabales > Fabaceae > Sophora > Sophora flavescens. The sequence continues at coordinate 172,752,019 of CM061064.1, read as the reverse complement.
AGTGTAGGATCTTTGAGGATACCTACAAGTCCAGAGTTTCCAGTTTCAAGAATTCGGATAGCCAGTGCAATAAGAAGGCCGAGCAGAAGGACAAGGGCAAGCAGCATTAAGCTCCAGTCAGCCGGGATTTCTAACAGAGTGGCAGGAAGCCACAACTTTCTTATGATAGGTCCAGGGGTGGGAACTCTAATGCCCCTAGGACTATGAGGTGCTGCAAGTGCGGCGCACCAATTCAAGTCATCTGCTTTAAGTGTGGCAAGTCTGGCCACATCAGTCGGGATTGTGGAGGAGCAAAGTCAGAACCTCCAAGTGCTAGCAAGAGTTAGCAGTCTCAGGCTAATCGACTGAAGACCACTGGGAGGGTCTTTACTCTTAGTGGATCTAATGCCTCCGAGTCTGATGACTTGATTCATGGTATGTGCTTAATTGATAGGACTCCTTTAACTATATTGTGTGACTCGGGTGCTACGCACTAGTTTATATCATATGGTAGGGTCAAGAGTCTTAATTTGACTGATACCTTTCTTGAGTATGATTTGGTTTTTTCTACACCTACAAACAAGCTTGTTCTTACTTCTCATGCATGCAAGAACTGTCATATCACCATTAATGGTAGAACTTTTATTCTAACTCTTGTATGCTTACCTTTAAAGGACCTTGATGTTATTCTTGGTATGGACTGGTTATCTTCCAACCACGTCCTTTTGAATTGTTTTGATAAAACCATAGTTTTTAGTACTCCTGCGAAGTCTAAAAACCCGACCTTTCTTTCTGCCAACCAAGTTAAGGCTTCGATAAAGGACGAGGCCCAAGTGTTCATGAAGTTGTCTTCCCTAGAAGCATAGAGCCCTCCTGATGTCGGAAGTGTGCCTGATGTGCAGGAATTTCCTGAAGTGTTCCCCATGGATGTTTATAACATGCCCCCTAAAAGAGATGTTGAATTCACCATAGATTTAGTGCCTGGCACCGGGCCAATATCCATAGCTCCCTATAGAATGTCTCCTATAGAGCTAGCTGAGTTGAAGAAACAGATAAAGAATTTGATCCAGAAGCAGTTTATTAAGCCTAGTGTATCCCCATGGGGAGCGCCAGTGTTGCTAGTAAAGAAGAAGGATGGCAGTATGAGGTTGTGTGTCGACTATCGACAACTCAACAAGGTGACCATTAAGAATCGGTATCCCCTCCTTAGGATTGATGATCTTATGTACCAGTTGATAGGCGATTGCATCTTCCCGAAGATAGATTTGAGGTCAGGGTACCATCAGATTCGGGTTAAGTCTGAGGACATCCCGAAGACAGCGTTTAGGAGGTGTTATGGTCACTACGAGTATTTGGTTATGCCCTTTGATGTGACCAATGCTCCTGCTGTGTACATGGACTACATGAACAAGAACTTTCACCCTTACTTGGATAAGTTTGTCGTGGTTTTCATAGATGACATCTTAGTGTACTCCAAGACCAAGGAGGAACATGAGGAGCACTTAAGAGTTATCATGCAGACCCTTAAGGAGAAGCATTTGTATGCTAAGTTGTCTAAGTGTGAGTTTTGGCTGAAAGAGGTGAGTTTCTTAGGACACGTCATCTCTAAAGATGGGATAGCCGTAGATCCGGCTAAGGTAGAGACGGTGCTCCAGTGGGAAGCATGGAAGTCAGTGACCGAGATTAGGATTTTCTTGGGTTTAGTAGGGGAACTATAGGAGGTTTATAGAAGGTTTTTCTAAGTTAGCTTTACCCTTAACTCGTCTCACCAAGAAGGGACAATTGTTCGTGTGGGACTTTAAGTGTGAGTAGAGTTTCAAAACCCTTAAGGATAGGTTGACGTCGGCACCAGTGTTAGGTTTTCCAGATCCTAGTGAACCTTTCGTAGTTTACTGCTATGCTTCCAAACAAGGTTTAGGTGGTGTGTTGATGCAGAATGGTAAGGTAGTAGCTTATGCTTCTAGGCAGTTGAAGGCCCACGAGAAGAACTACCCTACCCATGACCTATAGTTAGGAGTTGTGGTGTTTGCCTTAAAGATTTGGAGGCATTATCTTTATGGAGTAAAGTTTGAGGTTTTTAGTGATCATAAAAGTTTGAAGTATCTATTTGACCAAAAGGAGTTGAATATGAGGCAACATAGGTGGATGGAGTTTTTAAAGGATTATGAGTTTGATCTGACCTACCACCCGGTAAAAGCCAATGTAGTGGTAGATGCTTTGAGTAGGAAAACCTTGCATATCTCTGCTTTGATGGTTAGGGAGATGGATCTTATTGAGGAGTTTAGAGACCTGAGTTTAGCTTGGGAAGTAACCCCTAAGAGCATTAGGCTTGGAACCTTAAAGGTTACCAAGAGTTCGGTGGATCAAGTTAGAGAGGGTCAGAAGATAGATCAGTTTCTCTTAGTTTAGCGAGAGTTGCTTGCTTAGGGTAGAAACCTTAGTTTTAAGGACGAAAATGATGGAGTTTTGAGGTTCAAAGATATAGTCTGTATACCAGACGTCCCGGAGCTTAGAAAGTTGATCCTTGAAGAAGGACAAAGGAGTGGACTGAGTGTGCACCCAGGTGCCAGTATGATGTGTCAGGACCTTAAACGCATGTTTTGGTAGCCTAGGATGAAGAAAGATGTGGCTGAGTTTGTGTATGCTTGTTTAGTGTGCCAAAAGGCTAAGATAGAATAGCAGAAACCATCAGGAAAGTTGCAACCTTTGAGTATCCCAGAATGGAAATGAGACAATATCTTCATGGATTTTGTGTCTGGACTCCCTAGGACTCCAGCTGGTTTTGAGGCAATATAGTTTGTTGTGGATTGTCTGACTAAGTCCGCCCATTTCATCCCTGTCAACATGGAGTATCCCTTAGAAAAGTTGGCCCAGTTGTACATCAAAAAGATAGTTAGGCTACATGGTGTATGTAACAGCCTGTTTTTAATTACGTTGTTTAACCGATTAAAATATAATTAATTATATTTTAATCTGAGAGTTAGAAAGTGATTTTAAATAAAATAAAATCATATTCATACTCTCTTTTATGGTAGAAGGCTACGGTTAAATTTTGGGTTTAAAACTCAGACGAAAACCGGTCTGTATTTTTTTAACTGACAGTATAATTTTATACTAACAGAAAATCCTAATTTGGCCTGAAAATTGAAATTTGTAGGTTTTCTATATTTTGTCCGTCGGGAATTATACTTTCCAAATTTCTGGTCAGAATTAAAATATTATGTTGATTCAGACGAATTTTGGTAAAAGTTCAGACGGAAAACAGTCGGTGTTTTCACTAACAGTAAGATTTTAATGATCAGGAAACCTAATTTTGACTCGTGAACGAAATGGTTTATATTTAAATCATATTTCTAACGAGTTTGGTTGTTTTTAAAATTTTCAACCGAAAACAAAATATTACGCTTTTACACGGGCGTAAAACCGTAATCGGGAAATCGACGGAGTCGAAAACGGAACTGCAGAGACCCGTCAAGAGATCGATACAATGAGTCATACATGATGAATCATGGAGGATGAGTCACCAAGCATTTATGAGCATTAAATGCTAGTAATCATGACTCTTAGATAAAAAGACCAAAATACCCCAAGCTTTCGCGGGTATTAACAAGACACAACTGCGCAATATTAACCACTCATTTTACATGGTTGTAAACCTCCCACATCTCTTCAATTTCGTGCATCCACCTCCAATAAATCATACCTATTTTATTTTGATCTCGTTTCATTATTTTCCTCTCAAAAACCGAAATTGGGTAAATGACGGAGCTGCGTACGAAATTTTCAGGAACCGCTAACGGATAGGATCGGTGACTCATTGGTGAGTCACTATGGGTGGTCTAAAATCAGCCACACCTCCATCAAATGTGAGCCACATATTATTAACCATAGTTAGCCAAAATAACCTTAGTTAAGTTAATTACTAACTATGGTTAAGATTATATTAATTAAATAATCACAAAAGCTATTAATCCAACATCTAATAAACCAAACAAGGCCTAAGATATAGCCTATATATACCACAAAACGGCAGCCCCTTCACTCACACCTTCATTCTCTTCATCTTCCTCACCAACTAAGTTACAAAACCATAAGAACACCGAATCCCCACCAAAAAGTTCGTGATCTTTGGATGAATATATTGTGAGATACACTCACAATACCATAACACCCTCAAGATGTCCAGTTTTCAACTTAGTGAAGGTTGATCATTTTCTTCATTTCTTCAATCTTCAGGAGATAAAAGCTCTTCTCCTTAATCATCTAAGTCTTCTCCTTAATTTATTTTGTAAGATCAAGCCATGATCATCAAGTTTTCATAAATTTCCATTCCTAGATCTAGAACTTCAAATAATTCTAGAAAATTGTAGAAAAATCCTTTTAATGTGAAACCAATTTCTATGATCTTGTGATGTCTTATAATTTCATTATCCAGGAGCATTTAATCAAAAACATTTTCATTCCCTATTTTCTTTAAGTGACCGAATCTCACTCAAAGGAGGGTTTGATGATTTTGTTTTCATTTTTGAAATCTAATGCTTGATTTGAGCTCTCTAGTACCTATATGATCTAAATCCAAGAGCTTGAATCCAACTAAATTTCCTAGACTATTTTTCTAATATAGACCGAAACCCTAACCTTTGGGTTAGAGGATTTTGTTTCAATTCTTTTAGTTATGATCATTGGTTTTATAATTATAAATGCTTAAGGATCATTGATCTAAGAGTTTGTTATGTTTTGAAATCCCTAGCCTTATTTTGGGTTGTCATAGCCGAACCTAGCCTTTTGTGGTTAAGGATGAACTTTGTTTGATTAATTCACTCTTATGTTGATTGGTTGAAGGTTGATTTAATAACCGTAGGGTCGTGACGAGGAGTGGGAAGTTCGTCTTTCCGGAGATAAGCTCATGTGGGAGAAAGAACCATTCCATTGTCGGAACTGATAATCTTCTAGATTATGTGATTTTTGTGTGCTTTTAAATGGATTTTTGCTCCCAATTGTGTCGATTGATTGAGTTTTGTCCCTAAGTTTAGGTAATTTAGTTTTTAATAGTATTTTATATATTTTAGTTTAATTTCGTTTTTTTAGAATCAATATGATAACATGTATATAAAAAAAAGAATTAATATGATAATCTTTTTACTTGTTTGTGATTATAGGAAATAAGTGGCATAGGCCCATGAAGGATTCCAAATCAGGTGAAGAAAATTGACTTGCTCAATTACTGGACCATAGGCTCACGTGAGAAAAAATTGGAAATTAAAAAGAGTCAGGAGAGAGGGAGGTAGCAGCGAATAATAAAGAGACTTTTTACAAGTTATGCAAATCAAATTTGGATTTATTTGGACAATGGCCCAACAAATTGTTACTGGATAATTGAAAAAGCAATTGGAATTGAAATAAAAAGAAAAGAAACAAAAGCAGAAGGCCCGCGTGAGGTGCCTTTGAAGATTGCAAGATGAATTGCAATTTGGAGACTTGGTGTGGTGTCAATGAAAATGAACAGGGTCCAAAAGTCAAAAGGGAATAAGAATTACAATTGGGTGTTGGCCTTAAGGTGAAGAGAAAAGCATGTCAAGGGGCTCTTGGAAGTGGAGCATGAGCAATATAATAGAAGATTTGAGAATTAAAAGGGCGGCGCAAAAATAGGTAACGGAGAGCGAAAAGCAAGTAGCCGCACAGGAAGGAAAGAAAAGGAGAGCCACAGAAAAAGAAAAGGGGACGAACAACAAGGAAAGAAAAGAAACACGTAGCAGTGAGAAGGAAAGAGAAGATGTCCTCTTTTTCTTCTTCTTCATCTGGTTCTTTCTTTTTAATTATGTCTAGCTAATTTTATTTTGTTAGACCTAGATGGAACTGCCTAGATAACTTGTTTTGATTCTGGATAATTACTTGTTCTATTTTGTTTAATTTCAAGAGTTTATTCACTGTTTTCATGTTTATCTACTGTATGAATTTGCAATTGGAAAATTCGAGTTCATAATCGCTGCTTGTGAATAAACAATTTGTGCGTGTTACTTAGGAATAAGAACACAACCAAATTAATTTTTTTGAGTGGAAATCTTTCTTAATGCTTCTGCTATTTATCTAATACTCAAGGAATTGAATTAGTAACTTAGACAGAAAGGTTTATTCACCTAAGGAATTAGGGGATGAATTACAAAACTCAGTTTCTTGAAATTGGATAAACTGTTCAAGTTAATTTCCAGGATTGAATAGGTAGGACAGGAAGGGAAATCGATCCTCTAACAATTTTTTTCTTGATTATTAAAAAGCCAATTTTATATTACTTAATATTTCTCATTTGAAAAATACCAAAAATATTTTCTTTTCTTTGTTAAATTTCTATTCTTACTTATTGGTGAAAGCCAATTTCAAACCATTCGGTCGCTCAAACGAAATTGAGTTGGCATGTTAGTAGTTAACAGTTCAATCCCTGATGACGATATTTTTATTACTACAAAGCGATTTGGTGCACTTGCCATTTTTGCTCAACAAGAACCGATAAGTAGTATATAATTTATAATAATGGTGTAGGGCGACCTAAACCCTACTAGTGATTGAATAATCGACAATACCAAAATCGTATTGGAAACTTTTCCGTAATACCAATAACTATTTGGAAATTGTAGGTTTATCGCCTTAGGTTAATTATTCATATTTGAGGATGTCTGAATTATTTACTTTTGATTGTTTGTGATCCGCTGGTTGAGGTATTCTACTGCATGTGACGTTTATTTTGGTGTTTGAATATTTTATTGATTATTGTGTTATGCATGATCTGCCTGGTTTGATAAATTGCTTAGTTGATTTTAAGTATAGATATATGTTGCTCGGAGGTATTTTGTTTGGGTGAGAGTTTTGAATATGAATTAGAGGTACCTCACTATTATTTTATAGAAGTGATGTGATAGAGAATGTAAGTGGAGGTTATGAGGAAAAGCTTGAGGTACTAGGTTGTTATTGATAAAAGTCAGTGAGAATCATATGTTGCATTGTTGTTCATAACCTTGTATTTGAGATACACGAGGTCCGAAGTTCTCGTGGACCATTCCAAATTAGAAGTTAAGTTGTGCAACTATAGTGTCATTGCTATGCATGAGCACCCTTGACAGAGTTGAGAGAGAAAATCAGGGTGTGCACCGACGATATTGTACAGCTATAGTGTTATTGCTTTGCATGGGCATTCTCACCATGGATGAGATTGTGCACCGGCGTTGGGAACGTGTCACTTGGACGACTGACTGACATTCCTAACGAGGGATGTGTGACTGGATTAGCAGTGGCCACGTCAGTATAAAGGTTTAGTTGCATGAGTTGGAGGGTAGAGGATGATGTTATAAAGTATGGATGATTGTAAATTGTGAGTGATGCATGTTTGTGACTATTATTGTATTATATGCTATGAATCTTTTTCGCTTATGATGATAGAACTGTTTCTTATCTCCCTATTTCTGTATTTTTTGTGTATGTCTACTTTGTTACGTTAGAAGACCAGATGGACAACTATGTTGCTGAGGAGATGGATGGAACCCTGTACGAGACGGAGGTTGTTGAGGAGTTGAATGACATTCCGTATGAAGCTGACGCTGGAGAACAACCTACTGATCCTAATAATATAGTGTAGTAAGTTTAGGGCCAGTGAGTCATATAAGACATTTTTATTTTCCGTTAGTTATAAGCAGTTTGTATAAATAAGTACCTGTGTGGGATCCTACTGAGAGGATACCCTAAACAGTGTTGTGTAAAATAAAGGATAATTATGTGTGTATTTATGTAATATAGTTTTGGTGTGTTTTATATTTGCAGAAGTTATATGATTATTAATTAAGTTTTAATTTTTACGTATTTTCAACGATAAGCGCGCGATTAAGTAAATAAATAATAAGGTTCTAATTTAATAATACAAAGGGGTACAACGAGGTGTCTCAGGATACCTTCTAGCATAGTATCTGATAGGGACCCAAGGTTTACCTCTAGGTTTTCGAATAGTTTGCAAAGAGGTTTTAGGAACCAAGCTTATGCTAAGTTCATCTTATCACCCACAGACTGATGGTCAGTCTGAGCGAACAATCCAGTCCTTAGAGGACTTACTGAGAGCATGTGTGCTAGAATAGTCGGGTAGTTGGGACAAGTTTTTGCCTCTGATAGAGTTCACCTACAACAATAGTTTCCATTCCAGTATTGGGATGACACCCTATGAAGCTCTTTATGGGAGGAGATGTAGGACACCCTTGTGTTGGAGTGAACCTGGTGATAGTGTTGTGTTAGGACCAGAGATAGTACAAGAAACCATGGAAAAAGTGAGAATGATTCAGGAAAAGATAAAAGTGGCGCAAAGTAGGAAAAAGAGTTACCATGACAGAAGGAAGAAGGTGCTCGAATTCATGGAAGGTGATCATGTGTTCTTGAGAGTTACCCCGACGACTGGGGTTGGTAGAGTGATGAATGCAAGGAAACTTACTCTTATATTCACTGGTCCTTACCAGATTTTGAAAAGAATCGGCGAAGTCGCCTACCAAATAGCCTTACCACCGTTCTTGTCAAATCTTCAGAGTATCTTTCATGTGTCTCAACTCAAAGTATATTCATGACCCTAGTCACGTGATAGTACCCGATACCATACAGTTAAAAGAGAACTTGACTTTTGAGGCGTTACCCCTTCAAGTCGAGGATAGGAGGGTGAAGCAGCAAAGAGGCAAGGAGATTCCTTTGGTCAAAGCCGTTTGGAATGGGGCTATTGAGGAAAGTGCTACGTGGGAGCTGGAAAGCAAGATGATGGAGTCGTATCCGCACCTTTTCATTCGAGGTGAGTAGAAATTTCGAGGACGAAATTTTTATAAGGGGGTGGAGTTGTAACACCCTGTTTTTCATTGAGTGTTTTGTGTGTGAGCCTTGTTTGTTAGGGAGGTTTAAAGTAGGCTAAGTGGGGTTTTAGGTGGAAAATCCCTTTCTTAGGCTTGTGTCTTGTGTCTGTCAGAGTCACAAGCATGATCGTGCTCAACAGAGAGCACGATCGTGCTCGTTGGGAGAGCGCGTCTCGCTGATGCTAAGTTGAGCATGACCGTGCTGAACAGGGAGCACGCCGGTGCTCAATGGCAGACCGCGCCTCGTAAGCGCTAAGTTGAGCACGACCGTGCTCAACGAGGAGCACGACCGTGGTCGGGCCTGTGCCTTTAAAATGAGAATAGTAAGCGAGGGTTTTCTCATAAACCCTATTTTGGAACAAATAGAAATCTTTTTATGGCTACGAACCCTTCTTCCCTTTTCTTTCTAAACCAATTGCATTGTTAGAGCTTTAGAGACTCTTGGGAGCGTCTAGTTTGTCTGTGCCAATCGGTGTAGGTAATGGTTTCTCCCTCCTTTGGTTTCCCTTTATGTTATTTAGATTTGGGAACTAATTGGTTAACGTTCTTGTTCGACAAAGGCTTGGAAGCTGACTGAGCCGTTTGAGGGACGCTTTAGTTATCGTTGAGTTGTCACTATCGAATTCTTCATACCAGGTAGAGGGAGAAGGATAGTGTATACATTAGCCAAGGGGTAGCGTAAGATGAGGGGTTCTCATAGCCCCGTTATTGTTAATAGTTGTTAATGCCATGTTATAATTGATATTAAGTTCAATTGGATTAATTGCTATTAATGTTGTTGAGTTATGAGTATGCCTGTATTGTATAGTTAATTTCTAATTGTTACTTGGTTAATGTATGCATGTTGCCTATTGTTTATGATTACTATATTATATGTCTAATGATGTATAATTGGTTGAATCTGGTTATGATATGAGTATTGCTGATGTTGTTGTTATTATAAATGGATTGACTTAATGTTGATTGGCTGGATGTTATTTGACTGAGTTATGTTGTTGTTATGTTGAATTGTTGATAAGACCATAATTGAATTAATAGGACTCTCAATTAATGTAACGGTTAAGGGATAATTCCCCAATATTTCATAAGCATGAACTGTTAGTGAGAGGTGAGGTTAGATGCCAACTGGATTAGTCAAAGGACCCTAGGATCTGATTTGAGAGTGTAAGGGAGTTTGGCTCCAAGAATACAAGTTGAATTTACCCAAAATGGTATAGCTCGCTCCAGAAGCACGGCCATGCTGAACAGGGAGCATGTTAAATCGTGAAGGTGGCCGCGCTTTGAGCACGACCGTGTATGACAGTGATCACTATCGTGCTCCACTTAAGTGGTAGCACGACCGTGCTGGGGTAAGCACGCCCGTGCTCCCCTTACTGATCAGAACGTGAATTAAAGGAATTAAGGGTGTTTCACCCCAAATGTCCCCAATAGTGTGATAAAACACCAATCGTATGAAGAAGAGTTAGATAACTTAATTAAAGACTAATTAAGAAGAAACAAGATTAATAAGTTAGTTAAGTCGGTGCCCAATGGGCTGCCGCATGTTGATATGCTTTGGTGCATTTTGGCCAAAGTGGCCTCGATGCTTTTTGGTCGAGGTGTTGATGAGTTGAACCTTGGTGCTTTTTGGCCATGAGGGTCTTGACTCTTAAGGGTCAAGGTGTTGTTGATGTTAAATTTGGTGATAAGTCTTGGGTGCTTATTGACCCAAGCAAATGAGGTGGTTGTCGTGTTTGTTGTTCTGCTCATGCATTCATGCGTTGAAGTTGTTAGTGGGGTAAGATCAATATAGGGGAGGTCCTCCTAGAGTACGACGATCTGGCCGTCTGCGGGTGGTTTACCCAAGGTTTGGTGAACCGTGCGCCCCCGTGGTGATGCATCATAGGTATGGTGCGTCGGCTATCCATAGCGCTCACCCATGGTTTGGTGGACTGATGGCATTGGTGCTTTTTGACAAATGTGGATATGTAACTCCGAAGTTACCTTCCTGAGATAGTTTGGATCCACATGCATAATGGAGTAGCATAGTAGCGTTTCACCGCATAGCATATGTTGGTTGAAATAACATGTTGATGTGATTATATTATGTTGATGTTGAATGTTGTATATTGCTATGCCATGATATGATATATGTTCATCTTGCTTACTACTTCCATGCCGATGTGTTTACATGTTTTCTTACTCCCCGTTTCCTCTTTTCTGTTTTGGCATGTATCTCTTAATGCAAAGGACGGTGAGCAGCCACTGGAGGGATGACTCTGAGGAGCCGCGACTCTAGCTAGGATGTCTAGTTGTTTTAGTTGCTTAGTTTGTTTTTAGTTTTCAGTTTCAGTTGTCTTCCGTGGATTTTTTTCCGGAACGGTTATACCAGCTTTGTATCTAACATCGAGGTTGGGTTATGTTTATGTTTTGTTTACGTTTTATTTCTTTTAAAACTATGTTTCTTTCCATGTTGAGATGTTAAAATGTGGTACCTTTTATCCAGTTTTTATTTTACGAAATAAATGCATGTTTTCATATTACCTCTTTTATTTAAATATTTTATAAATAACATGCAAGGTAGAGGGTGTTACAACATTCTTCGGGGCTTTGTAGAAAGATAAGGAGTAGATGGGTAAACAAGTTAAAACCGCATTCAACAGAACAATTCTACCTCCCAGAGAGATGTACTTGCTTCTCCACCCCGCCAATCTAGTTTTCATTGATTGTATCACCTCCTTCCAAGTACTTGCTTTCCTTGAGTTCGCACCCACCAAAATGCCAAGAAATTTGAAAGGTACCGAACCCACCTTGCAATTTATGTTAGCGGCCAAGCTACTGGTGAGGCCAACAGAATCCCTAACCCCTATTAAGTAGCTTTTTGAGAAATTGACTTTCAATCCAGTTGCTAATTCGAAGCATCTCATGATCCCCTTCATAACAAAGGCATTACTAGTTGACAATTTATCCACCAAGATGGTGTCATCTACATACTGGACATGTGATATCGCCACCTCCTCCATGTTACTTTGCACCAGATATGGTTCATACACCCCTGAATGAATTGCTTTCATAATAAGATCGTCAAGACCCTCGACAACTATCAAAAACAGGAATGGCGCCATCAGATCTCCTTGCCTCAATCCCTTTGAAACACTAAATTCCTTAGTTGGGCTTCCATTGATTAAAACCAATACAAAAGCTGAAGAAAGACACGCACTGATCCAAGATCTCCAATTTCCTCCAAAACCCATCCTATCAAGCATATAGTCCAAAAACTCCCATGAAACCGAGTCGTAGGCTTTTTCGAAGTCAACCTTTAGAAGCAAGAGAGGATCCCCCTTCTTCCTAGCATAGCCAATAATCTCATTAACTACCACCACTCCATCTAAAATGTTTTCCGCCTTTAAGAATGTTGATTGGCAAACTGAAATGACTGACCCCATAACCTTGCAAAGTCTTGCTGCCAATAATTTTGTTAAAATCTTATAGAACAGCCCCACCAACAAGATAGGCCTAAAATCCTCCAAACTAAGGGGGCTTGCACATTTTGGAATAAGATACGGGAACGATACATTAGAGCCTCTTGGCAAGCTTCCATGGGTGTGAAACTCCCCGATCAACTTGATGAAGGCGAAGTTAAACCCGTCCGAGCCTGGGCTCTTGTTACTATCACATCTCCACACCACCTCTTCAATCTCTTTCAAAGAAAACTCGATCGTAAGCATTGTAACCTTTCTTTCTGACACCCTGTTGAACACCACACCATCTAGTTTTGGTCTTGACAACTGATTCTCACAAAACCTGTTTTTGAAAAAAGAGTGCACTTCTTCCTTTATAGAGACCGCGTCTTCTACCCAAACATCCCCAGCATAGATGCCGATGATTAAATATTCCTCTTCCTTTTATTGATGCGGGCATGAAAGAACTTTGAATTTGAGTCATGTTCTTTTAACCAACTTTGAGATACCCTGTTATGCCCCGTTGTGCCATTAATTATTTATTAAACATAATCGTGTACTTAACGTTAAACGTAACCCGAAATTATGAAGCTATTAAAAACTTATTATAACATATCCAACTTCGGAAAGTTAACACACCACACCATGATTATATTACACATACACACATATGTTTATCCAACATAAAATAGAACACTATTAGGATCCCTTGCAGGTACATACTTACACAAACTATAATAATCAGCGGAAAATAAAACGTCTTATAAGACTCACTGGCCCTAGACACTAAACTACATCACTGGAATCCAAAACTCGTCCTCCCGCATCCAGTTCATACGGAATCCCATCCAGCTCCTCAGTAGCTAGTTCCTACATCGGATCTTCTCATACGATCACATGATAAAATATATACCAAATACAGAAAATATGGGATAAGAAATAGTTCTATCATTAAAAGCGGAAAAGAATCATAGTATACAATGTAACAACAGTCACAGACACACATCACACATAACTAACAATCATCCTCAAATTACGATATCTTCCTCTACCCTCAATCTCACGCAACTAAACCTTTATGCTGATGTGGTCACTACCAATCCTGTTACCATCCCCCTTTACCGTTAGGGATGTTAGTCAGTCGTCCAAGCGACGCGTCCCCATTCGTACAATCCACACCCCCATTTCCGTTAAAGTGCTCATTCAAAGAATGATACTATTTCCCCCATTACAGTTAGAGAATAGTTGCACAATATAAAAGTATCCCCATTACCGTTAGGATACCCAGAGCAGATCGGCAAGGACTACGAGAGTATCACGGTAGTTTCCCCCATTACCGTTAGGGTACTGACCCGTAATATCTGGTATCCACAACCGGATACTCTGACCTCATGTGTTCCCAACACACGGTTATGAACAACAATGCATATATATAAATCTCACTAACTCACATCAATAACAACCTAGTGCCTCAAGCTTCCATCATAGCCTCAACATGCATTCTATGTCACATCTCATCTATAAAATAAAACATTTAGGCTAGGCACCTCTAAGTCACATCCAATCTCTCACCCAAACAAAACATCTCCGAACAACACATATCTTTACTTAAAAACCAACTAAGCATATTATCAATCCAGGCAGATCATGCATAATACAATACTCATAAAATATTCAAACAACAAAATAAACATCATATGCACAAACAATTGAAAAATAAATAAATTAGACATCCTCAATTATTATAAAATTATCCTAATGACAATAAACCTACAATCCCCAAATAATCATTGGTATTACGGAAAAGCTTTCAATGTGATTTTTGTCTTGTCGATTACTCAACCACTAGTAGGGTTTAGGTCGCCCTACATCATTATTATAAAATATACTACTTATCAATTCTGACGACAGGTTGATTCTTTCTCCCACCTGAACTTATTGATGAGTGTGATTTCACCTCATTTTCCATGTACATTTCTGCATGCATTTGCATATAGTTAGGCCAATTTAGTGTTGATTTTGTATAGTTTTTCCTTTGGAACGGATGAGGTGGTTTCTGTGTGTTGTTTTGCAGAAATTGAAGGAAAACTGTGCATATTTGGCTATAATGAAGCTTGGATGATTTTGGAGCTTAAAAAGAGAAGAATATGAGCCAAACAGAGCCTATCACGGCCTGGCCGTGATGACCATCACGGTCGTGATCAAGCAGAGAAGAAGGCAAAAGTCAGAGACTGTCACGGCCTGGCCGTGACAGACATCACGGCCGTGACCGACCAGAAAATGAGGGCTCGCGTCGCGAACACTTCTCTCGCCTCGCGAGAGTTAAAAACCTGAAGACACGCCTTGGACAGAAAGCGTCACGGCCTGGCCATGATAGACATCACGGCCGTGACACGCGACGGATCTATAAATAACAGCACAACAGACAGAAAAAGGGGACTTTTGGCAAAGGCTTGGAAACCCTAAAGAGGGCTGATGACTGGGGGAAGGCTGGGACCATAAAGATGACATCTCTCTGCTCTTGGATTGGAAGGAGATTGAAGGATTCGTCATGAAGTTTTCTTCCTCTCTTCTCTATTTCTCTTTTGTAGAATTCATCATGTATAGCTAATTCCCCCATTGTTGGGTTTAGATGTAGCTTTTCTGAACTTGATTGTTAATTGATTTGATTTCATTACAAGTTTCTATTTCTTTATGAGTATGTGATTCTGTGCTTAATGCTTTCCTTGGATTAGCTACCCATAGGAATGATATGTTGCTTTGATAGATAACTGAAAGGTTGGTGTTAAGGCATGCTCATGAATCATATGCCAAGTAGTCCAAGAATCTAGACATAGGTGTTGGCTGCTTGCAATCTTATAAGTCTTGACTTAATGCAAAATCTCAGATTAATCCACCTAAGACATTAGGGTTTAATTTGGGGTTTTAGGCTCAATGCACCTAAGACATTAGGTTTGAGTACTTTAGAAAAGGCTTGATTGGCATAATTGAATTAGGACTTGTGTTGTTAGCCATTTCATTGCAATCAAGGGAGGATTAGTGTAGTCTAACCCTAACAATCTTAGTCACATCTCTGTTTGCATACCAAGTGTTTGTTAAAAGTCCAAAAAGACAAAAAATATTGTATTGCTTTGTTTTCTGTTTTAATCTCTCATACTTTAGTTTAGTCTAGATAGTTGTTGAGTTTGTGAATTGGTAATTGACAACCAATCCCTGTGGATACGATAACCGGTCTTACCACTGTATTACTTGATTGCGACGAGGTGCACTTGCCTTTATATCCTAAAAAGCACGCAACAAGTTTTTGGCGCCGTTGCCGGGGATTGGCTTTGTCAATATCAGTAGTAACAAATGAGATAACTAATTTAGACATTTTTTTATTTTATTTTTCTGTATATAATTGATATCTTTCTTTAGTTAGTTTTGTATATATTTGTTTTTGTGTTTCTTTGATCTTGGGCTTAATTGTTTGTGAGGTGAAAAACTGATTAGACAGGATCATGGACTACAATTGCTATCAACCATCTGATGCCGAAATTGAGATATCCGAGCTGCAACTGCGGGTAGATATGCTGCAGTTGGCCATAAACATCCAACAAGTGAGTGATGAGCTGTCAATGGCACAAATCTCTCCTCCACCAATGGTAGGCTATTCTGAATGGGGAAATCAATATCCCAACACTTCCACTCCATGGTGGGGGAACCCTCCAAACAATACTTGGATTGATCAAGAGGAACATTGGGAATCTTCCACACCTTCATATCAACCACAACCATCTCAATGGTATGATGAGCCATCCTCATTGGAAGTTGCTTGGGATAACTTCAAATCCGCATTCCCAGTCGAGGTTGAGCAACCTATCCCGGATAGTCGACCTCACTTAGAGGTTGTTTTGGAGAACTTCATGGTAACAACAATGGAAGAATTAAAAAATCAAGAAGACACCATTCGAAGTTTCGGGGTACGTATTGAGAAAATCTCTAACCAACTATCCGGAATGTCAAAAGGGAACTTGATGGATGATGATGAAGGTGATGCAATAAAGTATGATGATGAAGATGATGCCAAAATGGATGAGGAGGAAGAAGAAGAAGTGGGAGCAACCGAGTCAAGAATTGAAGACCCTGTTTTGGAGAACATAGTTGCACCATTCCCCATTGAACCCTTGACTAAAGAGCCTGAAAGGAAGAGGCAATTGGAGGACATCTATTTCACCATGCTTGGGGATGATGAAAAACTTTTGGAATTAGATGATGCTATTAGTTCCAATGCATGTGTGGAATGTGATGGGAGAAACACTTGTGTGGTTTGTGCTGAGATTTCTGCATATTTGGAAGGTGATGGACTTGGTAATGCTGAGAGTGAAGATTGTACAGAAGCCAGAACAGCACCAATGATCCTCTCAACTTATTTGCCACCTCACATTTTAAAGCAGTCAACAATGGAGTTCATGCCTCTGCCTGAGAAACCAGATTTTGAATCTTTAAAAATGCAGGCACCATGGTCAGTCCAAGAGGTTGAACCCCATTTTTATTGGGAATATTTTGTTGATAAAGGGGTCATCTTTGACCCGAGAGGAATTGAAAAGCGCTTCCCATTGAAGAAGTCAGCATGAATTTCGAGCGCTCACTTCCACATTTTTGCTGCAAACCGTGGGATCCAGGTGAAAGATCTCACATGGTTAGCATCCCTTGGTCCTTATACCACAGGTTATGGGATCCAGGTGGATGCTTCTTAATAAGTCAAGCTAGTGACGTTAAAGAAGCGGTTATTGGGAGGCAACCCAAGTTTCTTAACCCTTCTATTTAGTTAGATTTTGTTTTTGATTTTAACTCTTGAATAATTTGAGAAGATCAAGAGTTTTCTTTTATTAATAAATTTGTTAAGTGTTTTCAGGATAATAAGGAAGGAGAAGCAAAAAGAACAGGGAGAAATAAAGCTAGAAAAGCAAAGTCAACACCCGCTACCGCCTCGGTAAGCCGTTCCAATTTTTTTGCTTTATTTTATTTTTCTTCTCCTCTCTCCAACTTGATTGTTTACATTGGGGACAATGTAAATCTTTAAGCTTGGGGTAGGGGTAATCTTTTTGCTTGCATTGTAAATATTGCATTCATATAGGCTTAAGTTTGCATGATCGCATGATTCGGTTACCCCTGCTTAGATTGAGCTTATGATTGTGAGAGCTAAGTGCCAATTTTTCTGTGATAGTGAATTTTTGGACCCTGATTTTCTATTCTTGTGATATGGCTTCATTAAATATGCTTGAGATGATCTTGGATAGTTGATGATTGGCATATGTTTCTTTAGACTTGTGTTTCTCACTGGTTCTTGAACTGATAAATGTGAGCTTTTGAGCCATTAGGGGGTACTCACTAAATCTGCCCCCGTTCTTTGTGTTGAGTGTTGCTCCTCTTGGATGAACTTCTCTAGAACTTGACTTGAAACCATTTTGAAGCTTAAAAATTTTTGAAAACATTTTTGAAAATGATTGAGGCAATAGGTATTTTTCCGGCCTTCTGAGCTTTGAATGATGAAATGCTACCCCTTAGTTGCCCAATTTTGAGCCTGAATGAATAAAATGCTTTTCTTGGTACCCTGAAAATTTTTGATAAATATACTTAATAAGGGACCTTCTAAAGTATTACAAAAAGGGTGAAAAAGGTAGTTGAAAGTTTGGGATAAGAATCAGAAAAAAGGGTGAAAAAGGTAGTTGAAAGTTTGGGATAAGAATCAGAAAAAAAAAAAAATTTTGAGTTGAAAAATCTCCCCTCTCCAAAAAAAATAAAAAAAAATATATATATATATATAAAGAGATGGGGATGACAAACAAGAGAAGTGAGAAATAAAAGAAAAAAGAAAGAAAAGAAAGGTGGAAAAATGTATTGAAAACCCAAGAAGGTATTTTAGAAGGTGTCTTGTGTTGAAATGTTTGATACTTGGTTTAGCCTTTTGAAATATCCCTTTCTTGTTATCCCCACCTAAAAATTAATCCCATGGCCACGTTACAACCAAATAAAGACCTCTTGATTCTTAGGTGTTTTCATAAATAAAGTGGAGATTTGGTTGATAGTCAAGCATATGGTAGGAATCATTCCTTGAGGAAAATGGAGCGAATTGTTATATGTACTTGAACACTTGAGTGAGTGAGGCAAGAAAGAGAGCCAAGCAAATAAACAAGCTTGGGGTGAGCTTCAAGTGAGCAAGAGTGCCCGAATCAGTGAGAATGTGAGTCTAGGAAACCTAAGCCCCTAATTGGACTTGAATTGATTGTCTCTTGCTGAAATAATTGAATGCCTGTTACTTGGATCATTTTACTCGGGTTCTTAGTTCATTATCATTGCTCTGAATATTTTCATCTTCTGGACTTAGTGATTGCTTGAGGACAAGCAAAGTCTTAAGCTTGGGGTGATTTGATGAGTGTGATTTCACCTCATTTTCCATGTACATTTCTGCATGCATTTGCATATAGTTAGGCCAATTTAGTGTTGATTTTGTATAGTTTTTCCTTTGGAACGGATGAGGTGGTTTCTGTGTGTTGTTTTGCAGAAATTGAAGGAAAATTGTGCATATTTGGCTATAATGAAGCTTGGATGATTTTGGAGCTTAAAAAGAGAAGAATATGAGCCAAACATAGCCTATCACGGCCTGGCCGTGATGACCATCACGGCCATGATCAAGCAGAGAAGAAGGCAAAAGTCAGAGACTGTCACGGCCTGGCCGTGACAGACATCACGGCCGTGACCGACCAGAAAATGAGGGCTCGCGTCGCGAACACTTCTCTCGCCTCGCGAGAGTTAAAAACCTGAAGACACGCCTTGGACAGAAAGCGTCACGGCCTGGCCGTGATAGACATCACGACCGTGACACGCGACGGATCTATAAATAACACCACAGCAGACAGAAAAAGGGGACTTTTGGCAAAGGCTTGGAAACCCTAAAGAGGGCTGATGACTGGGGGAAGGCTGGGACCATAAAGATGACATCTCTCTGCTCTTGGATTGGAAGGAGATTGAAGGATTCGTCATGAAGTTTTCTTCCTCTCTTCTCTCTTTCTCTTTTGTAGAATTTATCATGTATAGCTAATTCCCCCATTGTTGGGTTTAGATGTAGCTTTTCTGAACTTGATTGT
The DNA here is from genome assembly GCA_030762895.1 of Sophora flavescens. Lineage (NCBI taxonomy): Eukaryota > Viridiplantae > Streptophyta > Magnoliopsida > Fabales > Fabaceae > Sophora > Sophora flavescens. Next base: position 172,732,603 of record CM061064.1, on the reverse strand, counting down.
TAATTGATTTGATTTCAATACAAGTTTCTATTTCTTTATGAGTATGTGATTCTGTGCTTAATGCTTTCCTTGGATTAGCTACCCATAGGAATGATATGTTGCTTTGATAGATAACTGAAAGGTTGGTGTTAAGGCATGCTCATGAATCATATGCCAAGTAGTCCAATAATCTATACATAGGTGTTGGCTGCTTGCAATCTTATAAGTCTTGACTTAATGCAAAATCTCAGATTAATCCACCTAAGACATTAGGGTTTAATTTGGGGTTTTAGGCTCAATGCACCTAAGACATTAGGCTTGAGTACTTTAGAAAAGGCTTGATTGGCATAATTGAATTAGGACTTGTGTTGTTAGCCATTTCATTGCAATCAAGGGAGGATTAGTGTAGTCTAACCCTAACAATCTTAGTCACATCTCTGTTTGCATACCAAGTGTTTGTTAAAAGTCCAAAAAGACAAAAAATATTGTATTGCTTTGTTTTCTGTTTTAATCTCTCATACTTTAGTTTAGTCTAGATAGTTGTTGAGTTTGTGAATTGGTAATTGACAACCAATCCCTGTGGATACGATAACCGGTCTTACCACTGTATTACTTGATTGCGACGAGGTGCACTTGCCTTTATATCCTAAAAAGCACGCAACACTTATCACCAGAAACACGAAGTCGAACCTCCTCGTTATCACACCACAAGTTAACAACTCAACCTTCAACCAAGAAAACATAGCCACTAGTTAATCAAACAAAATCCAATCCTGACAACCCTAGGTTAGTTTCGGCCATGACTCAAAAATAGGGTTAGGGTTATTTTCTCAATTCCATCTTTTGGATCCTGGTTACTAGTGAATTAACTATAATAGATCAGGTGTTACTAGTTCAAAATATGCAAGTTAGGGTTTCGGTCATACATAGTAAAATTGGCTAGAAATTTTTTTTGCTCACATGTTCTTGGATCTAGAACCTACACACCTTAGATAGTTCATACAAATCATTATCCACTTAAAGATTGAAGAAAACTCATTTAGCCTACATGAGCACAAATTCGGCCAAGGCTAGAAAAATTAGTTAGAAATTTATTTTGTGTTCAAACTCTTAGATGTAGAACATAGAAACCCTAGATAGCTTAATACCAACCTCATCTAAGTTAAAAATTGAACAAAATCTCATTTGCCCATTCAAGCATCAATTAGGCCATGTAAAGAAAAATAGGAAGGAAAATTCTTTTGCTTCTTTGCTCTTAGATAATCAAAGTATAAGTCATGTAGAGTTCATAGAAATTAGAATCATATTAAAATGATTTTTCTAAAATTTTCTAGAATTATTTGAAAATCTAGATCTAAGAATAGAAATTTGGGAAATAGTTGATGAAAATAAAGATGGATGGATGATTAATGAAGCTAAGATGATGAGGAACATGATCCCCACCCTAGAATGAAGAAGTTTGATCAAGAACTTGAGACGAAATGAAGAATCAAGAACACTATGAAGTTTTTTGTGTTTTTGTTAAGAACAAGCTTGAATGTGTAATAGGAAGAGAAAGAAATTTGGTTAAGTGAGGGGGTGGGGTTTGGGCTGCGCAAAAATGAGAGGATGAGTGAAAATTGTTTTGTTTAATAATTAAGAGTGAGTCATAGTTGATAGTAACTTAAAATATGTTAGAAAATACAATATAATACTTTAACTATAGTTAGTAAACCATAGTTGATAGTAAAACATAGGTTAGAAAATACAATATAATACTTTAATTATAGTTAGTAGTAATTATGACTTAGGAAAATTATGTGGTGAATGGGTGAAGGGGTGGTGTGGCCGAATTTTACACCCCACATGAGGAGGAAGAAGCTAACTTGTCCATAACTTGCCTTAACCATGGTTAATATTTAACTAGGATATGTTAAGTTAAGGTTAAGGGCATTTTGGCTATTTCACCTAAAAGACATGATTACTTGCATTAAATGCTTCATAAATGCTTGGTGAGTCATGGTGGTGACCCACCCCATGACTCAGCTATTCCGGTGTCCGGTTCTATCTCTGCAGTCCCGTTTCTGACTCCGTCAGTTTCCCGATTAGGATTCCCGTTCGTTCTTCGCCAAAATCCTTCCGAATAAAATCTAATATTTTATTTTTGAGCGAAATTTTGGAAAAGAGACTTCCTCACGAACATAATATAAAAATCTACATTTTTTTTTTTCAGTTTCGAGTCAAATTAGGGTTTTTCTGTCGGTGTAAAATTATACTGTCAGTAAAAACAAAGACCGGTTTCCGTCTGAGTTTTAAACCCAAATTTCAATCAGAACTTCCTACCATAGAGTAGGTTATATATATGATTTTGTTTTTTCCAAAATCATTTTCTAGGTCTCGGATAAAAATATAAATAAATATATCTCTATTAGTAATACAACGTATACGAAAATGAGGGTGTTACAAACTTGCCTTTGCCCTTTGCACCAAGAACGCCTCCTTCATCCTTGACCAACACCAAAAAAATTCCTGGAATTGTCTTCTCCTCTCCACATATGCTTCGGACAGGTCCTCATTTCCCTTTTTGCATCCAGAGAATTAATTCTAGCAACTGCATCATCAATTTTAACATCCATATTCCCGAAATTGTGCTTATTCCATTCTTTAATTTCAATCTTCAGCAGTTTCAATTTTTGCTTAACCACGAATGCTCCCCACCCCTGGACCTCAAAGCTCCTCCAATTCTCTTCTATAATCTTGCCAAACTCTTTATGCAGCAGCCATGAATTCATTATGTTTCGGGCCCCAATATTGCTCCCTTGTTTTGAGAAACACTAGACAATGATCCAACACCGATCTAGCCAAACCCCACAAAAACCTAGGTTCGGCCAAATGCTCAGCCAATCCTCCGAAAGCAAAAAACGATCAATCCGACTCATAGAACTACCAGCCGGCCTGTACCACGTGTATTTCCGACCAATCAATGGTAGATCGATGAGATCCATAGCATCTATGAACTCTTGAACAGCGGACATGTCCCTGAGATTTTGACCAACAGATCTCCCCTTCCTTTCACCACTCCTTGTGACTGAGTTGAAGTCTCCTACCAAACACCATGTATCGCAGATAGAAGACCTTTTGAAGTCTACAGTTTACTTATTGACTTGATCGTGTTTCAGATACTCTGGGACTGGATGCCTTTGTGGATATATGCTTGAAGAGTTGCAAGAACAAGTGATTAATTCCTATGTTACATGTGATGCCAACAGTTTATGGAAAATGTAGTTTTTTAAAATGCTTGAAGGCAGGGTTGCCAGAATTAATTCATATGTTACATGTGAGGCCCAAAGTTTATGGAAAATGTAGTTATTGAAAATAACATTTATGTAGTACAAAAATAAAAGAATCCCATTGTGTAGTGTATCATCGCTACTTCTTTTTTTGTTTTGGAAAATCGTGTTTTTCCTCCTCCTTCTTTTCGTAATTTCCTATGGTAACGATGGTTGGATGAACGATTGCAAATTAACCCAATTAATAAAAGGCAGTAATTTTTAATAATTCCAAATAAATAATCTATAAATAAACATCACAACACTAGAATCAGTTGTTTGGGCATGGTATGTCACGCTTGAATGCAAATCATTCTTTTCTCAATAAAAATTTACTTCACCATGCTTTATCATTACGCTAAAAAAACCATCTTTTTTTTCACGAACTAAACACCAAAGAAAATATAATTGAAAGATCTTCCTTTTCAAGTTCAAGGCTCCGATAGGCAAAAAAAAGGTGCTATATTTATTTTATAAGCAAAAGAAAGATATTAATTATAAAGAGTACAAGGGTTACTCCAACTTGACAAAGAGTACAAGGTGTTATATATGGATTGCTTGCTTTGGTAATATAGTTCTTATTCATGTAAGTGATTGTCAAGTTTGGACATGTCATTGTATTTTATAGGACAATTGGTCATGACTTGCAACGTAGATTACGACTTAGTAGGTAAAATACAGAGAGAAAAAGTTATGTGATACCTAGAGGGCAATAACTTACTCATAATCTGGATGGAGTTTATTGCTTTTTTTAAGGTAAATTGTGAGTAGTTTGTCGAGCATATGTATGATTGTTGCAGTTGCAGAGGAGTTCTACACCTTTTAAAATGGAGAGACATTAAAGGTAATCTTATTCTTTTTAATGATAATTTTATATTTAATGTGAAATATCTTTTTTTTTAAGTAACAAGAAGCATGCAAAGACATCATAATAGGGAGAAAAATCACAACTAGATTGACACCTTAAACCCTACCTATCATCTACAGCACACCAATTTATTAGAAGAAAAATGAAAAAATACAAAAATGAAATACCTTTTTCAATAAATAAAAAAGTTAACTATCTTAATAGAAAGTGTTTTTACATTTATTTTTATTCTCATAATAATCCTTTTTATTCGGGGAAATGAGCCTCTGCACAGCGTTGCATGCTAAAGTTGCTTGCTAAAATTCTGTAGAATTCCACAGAAATAGCTTTCAATCATTTTCAAAATGTGTGTCTCTTCATTTCCAAAAACTCTATCTCTTCATGTCATTATTAGCTATAAAATTCAAATAATGGACACAACATCAGCATACACTACTGTTTAGAAGATGCATTTAACAACGAATGACATCTCCCAAGTGGGTCTAAAGTGGCACCTTAACACAACAGTCACAACAGAATAATAAGCACATGTTAATATAATCTCATCTTCAATTTTATCTCATTCAAAGACAGTACAGACAACAAAACAAGATTTTCGCTCAAACAAGAATTTGGAACTTGGCACTCTCTGTTCATCAACTAAAAAAAGCAATCCTCGTGTTTATGGTTCCATTCAAAAGCAATTTATCATCCAAGAATTGAGAGAAATTCATAGCCTTGTCATTTCTTCAACAAAAATCACTTGCAAGATCATAATTTCCAATATCCCAACAAAAGAAAAGCCTTAGATTCTTGTTTGATAATCAATATTAATGAACATGTGTACTTTGAAAAGGCACCACTAGTATTGAACTTTGAATTGTACAAGTGGGACAGTTTGGGAAAACCTTTTCGACACTCGTATTGTAGTCATTTCCTCTTTCACAGACCTTATATATTTGATGAAATTTCGGTCCAATGCATTTTTCTTTTGCTCTCTGGGTGCATACTTTATCTCAGTAGATCTCACAGCGCTCAAGTCGTATACTTTTATAAGGCATTTGAATATGGGAATAATTATTCAGCGATCGAGTGTCGAAAAGGTTTCTTCTCAAATGGGATATGCTCATACCATGTAACAAGAAGATGCTGATTGTTGTGCAATAACTAATATGTCCCTCTTAGATAGCAGTAATGGAAATTCCCTAGAATCGGATGTGGTTGTATAAAAGGTTGGATCGCAACAAACATATAACGGTAGAATTTAGAGCTTGAGTTAATGACTTCCTAAAGTTCGCTACTAGTCAGGAGAAGTTTAAAAGGAGCCTTGAGGAGAATATAGGGTGTCCTTGTTTAAAGTGCAAGTGTAGAGTTTTCAAGTACATGCTTGAAGTAATGATATATCTTTACAATAAGGGGTTCATGCTTAATTATTTCTGGTGGACCAACCACAGATTGAATCCTTACGAGCAGATGATCACGGATCCTGTTGGACCCTTAGTGGGTCGGGCCTTAGAACATGATTGTATAATGGAGCCCCAATGCACATTGGAAAACCAACACACAGAGTAAAATCCGAATCATGATGCTGAGAGATTCTTTGACATGCTAGCGGTTGAATGAGCTCCATCGTGGGGAGGATGCGATAAACACTTTGAATTGTCGGCAGCCTTGAGAGCTCTAAGCCTAAATGTTGATGAACAGCATGTCGGAAGGATGTTTTAATCGAATGGTGTAGTTAATGAGTGAGACACAGTTGAGTGACAATCTTATGCCTCAGAATCTTTATCATACTAAAAAGTCGGTGGCCAATTTGGGCCTGGGCTGTTTGAAAATTGATGGTTGCTCAAATGGATGCATGTTGTATTATCAAGATGATTCAGATAAGATCATAACAAGTTACGAATTTTATGGTGCAGATTGATACAAGACAACCACTAGAAGAAGATTGCCCTAAAAAGAATGTGGTACTTTCCGCTCGTCCCAAGGCTGCAAAGAGTGTACTCTTCGATGGCAACTGCCCCCCACATGATGTAGCACAGTGAGAATTGGAGGGAGTCGGGGGTCTTGTGTCATCCTTCTAATGGAGAAGCTTGGAAGCATTTTAATAGGGTGCATCCGATGTTTGCTCGAGAACCCCGGAATATCATGTTAGGGTTATGTACTGATGGATTCAATCCTTACGGTCAATCTGGAAAATATTACTCTTTTTGGCCAGATGTTGTTACTCCGTACAATCTTCCCCTGGGATGTGCATGAAGAGGGAGTTTACGTTCTTGAGAGTCATAATTCTGGGTTCGTTGAATACGAAATCCAAGATTGATGTGTACTTGCAGCCACTCGTTGAAGAGTTGACATCATTGTGGAATGATGGCATATTGACTTATGACGTTGATTTAAGGCAGAATTTCATGATGAATGTCACATTGATGTGGACGATCAATGACCTCCATCATGATTTATTTTCTTTGTACTTTTTTTATTTTCATCTTTGAATTTTAATTTTATGAATTTATATTTATTAATATAATAACTCGTTCCTCTTTATTTGGGTTACAATTTTATTCATATGCAATATTGATTATTGATTGCTATTAATAAAAAAATCAATACAATAACTATAATATTATAGTATTAATATAATAATATTCATAAAATAATTTTAATAATAATTAAGATAGTATTAAATAATTTAATTAGTAATAAATAAAAGTTATTCATTTATTTGAAATGATAAAATATTTTTTTATAAAGAAAATAAATAACTTAGCGACCGAAATAGGCACTACCATTTCGGCCGCTAACCTTGTTTATAACAACTAACCAATAGCGACCGATCTTGCAATGGAAACATCGGTCGCTAAGTTGGTCACTAAGAACAGGCGACCAACTTGTTAGCAACCACAGTTTTCGTGTTAGTGATAGAATATTTTGGTCGCCATCTTATTGCTAAATTGGATCACAAATAGCTTAGCGATTATGTTTTTAGGGACCGCCCTGTATTAGACGTTATTTCGATCGCTAACACTAATAGCGACGAAATTTTCATTAATAGCAATATGTCGCTATAGGCCTTTTTTGTGGTGAGATCATAATTCCCAATATCCCAACAAAAGAAAAGCGACAACAACATCCATCATTCTTGCATTATTTTGACTTCGGAACCTTTACTCCCAAGAGAAAGAAAATAGAAAATCACAATCCAAGCAAAGCATCACAATAGTTCAAACATTTTATCCAGTAGAAGGTGAGCAACCAAAACATAGACCCAATTAAGGAATATATATATATATATATATATATATATATATATATATATATATATATATATATATATATATATATATATATATATATATAGTGGGGATCAAGTTACTTCAAGAGTAAAAATGTTACTTCAAATCTCCAATCGCCACTCTTCATTTTATTCTAATTCAATGACCTACATTAATTCATTAAATAAATCACCCAACTTCCATTGGATTAAAATAAAATGAAAAGTGGAGATATAAAGTAACTCTTTTAAGGTTACTCTTGGAATAACTTGATTGAGAAACCTCAATGTCCCATTAAAAAAACCTAATTGACTAACCTTAATCACTATATTTGTGATAAGCATATATACAAAAATAGGGAATATATATAAATAATAAATATAAAAAGGACAGAGATCTAAACATCACACACCACACACACACACACACATATTACAAGTATGCTGTGTTGATACATTGAAAAAAGGTACCCCGTTAGTAGGGTCCCATATAGATACACACCATAAAGAAAATACATAAAAGGATCTGAAATAAAAGATAAACTCACTAACACTCAACACCCCGCCTCTCTCAAAATACATCAAAACTGGGCTCGCCCCCACCACCTATATAAATAATAACCACGCATTGGCCAAATCTAGCGTGGACGACTAGAACTACCCTGACTCTCCCACGTGCTCCTCTTTGTCTTTGCGGGGGGTGGTCTCAAGGGTCCTGATGCAGCTGCCCGCTGATGCTGGAAATGATCCCACATGGACGATGCTGGAAACATCTCTGATAGTGACCGTTGTGTCGTGCAGCGTCTCGACGTACTACTGGGGCCGGAACTATATCCGGACTTGTGACACCCTGAATTTCACCCTACGTTAATAAATGTTAATATGTGTTAAACTTAGCTTATATATGTTTATATATGTTTGTTGTGCTTGTTCTTGATGTCTAAGTTCATGTTTGGGGAAGTTTAGCTTTAGAAAGGTTCGATCCTTTTAGAGTCCTAGTAACATGTTTCACCGTTTTGGCTATATCTTGAGTTATAGTTGTCCGATTGAGGTGATATTTGATGCGTTGGAAAGATAAGATAATTATATACAAGTATTATTTTATGTGTTTTGGCCAATTCGGTTGTTTAGTAGGCCTAGCTCCTCAATATTTGTTCGTCCGCAAACCGTGTAGATCTAGAAATGTGTTTTTGGCTATAATTAAGCCCAATTGTGCATAAACCGTCCTTAACCTCAAAAAACATGACCCTAACCTAATGTTATATATCTAAACCACTCTAGATCAGCCTTTATTCCCTCCTCTTTGAATTCCTAACCCTTTTCTCTCTAAAACTCCCTCAAAGGAACCCGTTCTTGCACAGTTCTTCACCGCTTCTTGATAGGAGAACATCGCTACGAATAGGGGTTCATTGTGCGTGTTGTTTGGGACTTTAGAAAAGGTAAAATTCATGCACTTTGTCCCTTGTGTTTCTTTCTTTCAAGTTCTTGATCTTTCTCTTTTGATTTCTTGATCTTAGAGTTGAATCAAGGTGTTTCTTGTCGTTCTTGCAGTAGTAGACATGAGTTCGTGAGACGGGACCCTAGCAGACTTTCTTCCATTCCTTTTGAATTTCAATCTTCCATTGGTTGTTAAATGTTAATTGCTATCTTGTAAATGCCTATTTGCTATAATTGTTTTAGTGTTCACGAAGAAGTATGCCAATTCATGTATGTTTTAATAATATATTTCACGCCATGAATAATTGGTTGAATTGGTATGTTGTTTATGCCATGAATGTTGTTGGTTTGATAATGTTGTTATGACATGAGTGAAAGTTTATTGTTTTGATGATAAACAAGCTTAATAAGACTCTAATTGGTTAAAATAGGACTCATTATTAACATGAGAATTAAAGGAATAATTTCCCAAAAGTGTTCATAAAACATGGATTTAATAGTGAGAGATGAGGTTTGTGCCAAATGGTTTAGTCAATGACCCTAGGATTAATTTAAGAGTGTTTATGGAGTTTTTGGCTAAAAGGACATGATCAATCTACCCAGACAGTATGACCACACTCCAGGAAGCACGACCGTGCTTAACAGAGAGCACACCCGTGCTCCCAATTCAAATTCAAATCGGTCGCGCTGCTTCAGCACGACCGTGCATAACAGGAAGCACGACCGTGCTTCACTTAAGTGAAAGCACGCCCATGCTCCCCCTACATAACAGAATGTGAGATTAAAGGAATTAGAGGGGGTATTTCACCCCAATTGTCCCCAATGATGAAATAAGACACCAATGGAATAAATACAAGTTAGATAATTTAATTAAAGACTAATTAAGACAATTAAGGATAATAATTTGGTTATGCCGGTACATAATTGGGTTACCGTACTTTGATATGCTTTGGTGCTTTTTGGCCAAAGTGGCCTCAATGCTTTTTGGTCGAGGTGAATCTGGGCCCCCGTGGTGGCGCATCCTAGAGTACGGTGCGTCAACTAACCAAGGGGTTCACCCATGGTTTAGTGAACTGCCGGTGTTGGTGCTTATTGGCCAATGTGGATATGTAACTCCGAAGTTGCCTTCCTGGTATAGTTCGGATCCATATGCATAATGGAGTAGTGGAGTAGTGTTGAACCGCATAGCATATGTTGATTGATTTAACATGTTGATATACTTATATGTTAGTGCTTATATAATGTACGTTGTTTTATGCTATGTTACATGTTGTATGTTCATCCTGCTTCATATCTCCATGCTGATGTGTTTCATATGTTTTCTTACTCCCTGTTTCTCTTCTGTTGTTTTATTAGCTTGTATCTTTTATGCAGAGGACGGCGAGCAGCCAGTTGAGGAGTGACTCTGAGGAGCCGCGACTCTAGTTAGGATTTATAGTTGTTATAGTTTGTTTCAGTTTCAGTTTAGTTTGTATTTTGTGATATTTTCCGGATTGGTTATATCAGCTCTATATGTGACATTGGGGTTGGGTTCTTTTGATGTTTTGTTTTATCTTCTTAAAACCTTGTTATATTTCCGGATTTGTTATATCAGCTCTATATGTGACATTGGGGTTGGGTTCTTTTGATGTTATGTTTTATCTTCTTAAAACCTTGTTATATTTTTACGCGTTGTTGAGACTAGTTCATGTGGTACCTTTTATACCTGTGGACCCTTATTTAAATAAATGAATATGCATGTTTTATTTTATTTTTTATTTATCTTTAAATGCTTATAAATACATGCAGGGTAAAAGGTGTCACATTTAGTGGTATCGACTCTGATACCATTTGTAACATCCCTGGCTGCTCTGTGGATTGACGATTGTCCCCACAAACCAACATGGGTCTTTTAACATGGGTCTTTTCAGCTTGCTTTGTCCTCACTCACACGCTTCCTAAGAAAACTTCCCAAGAGGTCACCCATCCTAGAATTGCTCCAAGTCAAGCATGCTTAACTATGGAGTTCTTAAGTGATGGGCACCCGAAAAGAAGATGCATCTTGTTAGTATAGGTAGTACCAATCAATTCATATAAGTCATCATCAACTATATAGTTCCATACATACACAGTCTCAGAATCCCTCTCATTCCGATGTGTAATCGGTTCATTTATTTGTCCCTCCGCCTAGAAGCCTACCAGGAGCCACTCCTTGATCGTGTCTTCTTGCACCGACGACCACTCCCCACCCTCGTCAGCCCCAGGTATCACATGAACAACCATATTTGAGCCCGGTGCTGCCCATGGATAAAGCGGTGGCACACGTGGCATGAGTGGTGGAAAGTAAACTGCAAACGGAAACGTCTGGCCGAAACGGAATGTCCCAACAAAGCCAAAATGTGGTCCATCTCCGAACCTAGCATATACTGATATTGGAACGGTATATACAACGAAGCGAGTGTCCAGGTCCACCAGCCACTCGTTCTCATCCAGGAACTCAAACTCTAGGGTTCCCATCAGTGGGATCCCCATTGGCCCCGTCATCCAGGGGTGATCTAAATGTGGCATCCGCCTCCTCTGGATCTGCTTCGCGATATAACATAAAACATACACCGAAGAGAAAGGGAGATAAGAAACTAGCGATCATTATAAATGGAAATGGTTACATAGCATACATACAATAATAGCACAAAGACAAGCATCACAGAATAAGCATGTATAAATAACATTCATCCTCGAGTCAGATTATCATCCTCTACCCTCCGCGCTCATGCAACAGGTCTTGTATGCTGACGTGGACACCACACAATCCTGTTACACATCCCTCATCTGATTAGGCATATTAGTCAGTCATCCAAGCCCACAAACATCGGTGCACGTCCTAGTTCCCTCGAGGGTGTCCATTCCTCGAATAAAATTATGTCCCCATCCCCGGTGGAGAATAGTCGCACTACTCAGCAAGGACTACGAAAGTATCACGGTAGTCTTCCTCAAACCTCATCGTGAGAGGACACTCACCTGTGACATCCGATATCTGTAATCAGATACTCTGACCTCGTGTGTTCCACCCACACGGTTGTGATCAACACAATGCATCTATACGAGTCTCGCCGACTCGTATCGGGTCATAACCTAGTGCCTTAACCTTCTATCACAATCTTAGATTACATCATGTATCAAGTCACATCACATAGGCTAATCATGAATAAAATATTATTTAATTAGGTTAGGCACGACTAAGTCGCATGTCATAGCTCCCCAACATGCATATCTCCAAAACGACATATATCATCACCTAGAGGCCAACTAAGCATACAAAATAATTATAGCATGTTATCACCCAAAACATGTTATCACATATTAAAATAATAATAAAATATTTAAAATAAATAAATAATCATAATTATTCAAATAACACATATTAATCACAACCAACACACAACAAGTAACTCAATAGGCAAAATCATACAACCTCGATAATCATAAAATCAACCTAACGGCGATAACCCTACAATATCCATATCATCATTGGTACCACTAAGTGGTCACCAATGTGATATTGACATTGTCAATTACTCGCTTACTAGTAGGGTTTAGGTCGCCCTACGGCATTTCCGAAAATAGGTGGTTTCTTTCTCTTACCCGAGATGTCTTAGGCTAGCTCCGGAGCAATGAAACAAACACACTCCTCCCTCTAAGCTTGTTGCCATGCACGGTTCTACACCCTCCAGGGCTCCAAAAATTCATCTGAACACATAATGAAGCACGTGTTACGGGTAACCTAATATGAAAATGGCATTGGAAACCGATCAACGAATAGAGAGAAAACCTCAATACCGTCACCAACGGTATTTCGGCATAAAAAGGACATAGGCTTACCTTAGCCTAATCAAGAAATGAAAGATAGGGTTAATAAGATGTCGCCACGATCACAACGATATATTCGGAATTGCGTTAGGACGAACCGATTGCTCGAAATCGACCTCGGAAGTTTTCTCTCACTCTCAACCTCCCTATCTTCCTCTCTGCTCTATTACTCAATTTCTAAAGTTTATCTTATGAGGTAACTTAGTTTAACTCTCATATTAACGTCCTTTTTTTTTCCAAGTTTTGCTGCTGGCGCTTAAATGTTGTTTTTCCAGCGTCCCAACTTTTTGGTGCTCAGACGCTATTGTTTCAGCGTTGACTCTCAGGTCAACAGCTTCCTGACAAAGTCTTTGTGCCACGTGTCCCATGCTTCGTATACGCTCACCATGTGTTGCCATGTATCAAAAGACCCTGGGCGCTCAAACGTGGATATATTGGCGCTCAAACATAGACCAGGTTGACCAGCAATCCCTGATTCGCGCGTTTCATCGTGTTCTGAGCTCGTTTGAAGTCCGATTGACCTCAAATTTGAAATGTAGACTCCTCAACACATAAGGAATAAATTCAAATCCTCAAACATGCCTAATATTTTCCTCAAACATAAATTTCCTACTCTGCACGCTTGAGCGTTCCAAGCCAATCGTCTGCGTACTTTTCAAAAAAGGTTCTATATACTTAGACACACATCTTAAGCATATAAACAAGGTATTAAAAACACATATGTTACAATGGTCTCCATGACTCCACACACACACACACACACACACACATATAGGGAGTGTATTAGGTGAAAACTTCTCCTTATTATGAGAAATGAGAACTATCAATAAGAGTCACTAGATTTGTTAAAAGTTGTGGATGCTTGGATAAGAAATTTCATTTTTCTGGGGATATAGATAAAAAGAAAACTAGTCACTGTGGCTTGGCATTTAGTTATTAAACCATTGGAATATGGAGGTCTGGGGATTAGATCTTTAAGATCCATAAACTCTGTAGCAATGTTAAAATTGTGTTGGGAAATATTTTTTTCTACCAAGCAGTGGATAGGTTTTATGAGAGCCAAGTTCTTAAGAAAATCCGTATCATTTCATACTATGTGCAGTCCTCAATTTGGCCTGCTTTAAAAATCTATTTTCCTTTGGTATTGCAAAATACTTCATGGCAGCCAGGAGATGGTAAGAGTATTAAATTTTGGTTGTTTGCTAGTAAAATGTCCAGAAATTGTTAAGGATATTGAACAAATGGTCATTCCATCTCAGCTTCAACGAGATATATATTTTGGTTTGGAGCAGATCAGAATCCGATCGTCTATCCTTCAAAGAATCATATCTCTTCCAAAATCATGTTCTTAAATCATGCTCTTGGGGGAAAATCATTTGGAGTATCTCAATCCCTCCTTCAAGATCTTTCTTAATTTGGAGAATGTTGCATAATAAGTTTCCCAAAGATGATCGTGTTTACAACAAAGGCTGCAGTATTATCTCAATGTGTAGTCTGTGTATGAAGAGTTTAGAAACTTGTGAACATATGTTTTTTCATTGCATATATGTGAGTAAGCTCTGGAATTGGCTAAGCAACATGTTGAATTCTCCGATTGATGTTTCATCCTTCTGTGGTGTTACTGCACTGCTAAAGAAAAGTTGGAGCTCTCAGCTAAGGGATGTGGTTCTATCAGTTATTGCTAATACAATTTGGGTAATTTGGAACAATAGAAACAAGATCATATTTGAAAGCAAAAACATTTCGTTTCTATGGATCTATTGGATTGATCAAGGTGGCGTTTAGAAACTCGGGGGAATCAATCACATGGCACAATGTTCTCATCAATTGAAGAATTTTCTGTTTTAAAAGCATCCTCTATCAACTGTCATCCTCGTAGGCACAAATCATAAAGCTGATTGTTGACTGGATTCCTCCTATGTGCAACAGAACAAAGTGTAATTCGGATGGTGCTTCAAAGGGATCACTTAGACAGGCTTCTTGTGGAGGTATTTACCAGGATTATCGAGCTTCAGTGCTAGGATGTTATGCAGTAAATTTAGGGATTGCTTCCCTTCTTTTTGCTGAGCTGCATGGAGTAATGATGGCTATTGAGATTGCTCAAGCTAAAGGGTGGAAAAACCTATGGTTAGAATGTGATTCAACACTTACTGTTTCAGCTTTTCAAAACATTAAGATGGTTCCTTGGAGTGTAAAAAATCTCTGGAATAACTATTTGAAAATTACAAAGAGAAACTTCTTAGATTCTCATGTATATAGAGAAGGAAACTAATGTGCTGATATGTTGACAGCTTATGGTGCTTCATATCTTGGGATTACATGGTGGGATTCAATCCCAAATTTTATTAGAGAGAATTTTTTCAGAAATAGATTTGGCTTGCCAAACTATAGGTTTAAATGACTTTGTATTTTTTCATGGGTTTTTGGTATTAAGTCCCCCCATGTTTTTTTTTTCCATTTTTAATAAAATCTTGATGATATGCTGCAAATGATTGATAAAATCTAAGCTGCCAACCTAGTTGGGATGTTAGATTTTATAGTGATGCTTTCGCATATGATTTTTTCTGCTTTAAAAAAACCATTGGATTACAATTAAAACACAGAAGAAATTTTTTTATCCTCTTTCTCTCTTATACCTTCTTCCCCGCACACGCACAACCACTGCACACCGTGGCACCACAGCACACATACGCTTAACTCTTCACTTTTGCTCCTTCCCCCATCTTCTCACTACGCACACATTGATAATTCACTAAATTATCAAGTAATTGTGCCTTTCTTGAGTGGATTTTACTCCCAATTGAATGTTTTATCCTTGCTTTGTCCCCATTTTTAGTTAATTGAGTCATAATTAGTGTTTTAAGTGTTTTTGTTAACTTCATACATTTGATGTTAATTTTAGCTTAATTTGTTCTCCTTATGTGCAATCTAATTTAGGTTCATCTTTTGTCAATATTAGGATTCAATAAGGAAGTAAACCATGAAGACTTAAAGTGGATTTGGTGAAGAAGTAAGAAAAGAAGCATGAAGAAAGGAGCCAATTGCACCTGTTAGGAGGACTTGTTTCTGTCATATCCACGCTCAGTGTGGATTCGACTGAGAAAACCTACATTCTGTCTGTCTCACGCTTAGCATGAGCAACCCCACACTCAGCGTGGGCACGAATCCTGACATGGTATTTAAACCCTTATTTTCCATTTTGATGGGGGAGAAGGGGCAGCTGCGTGTTTTCTGACCTAGGAGGATACTCAACACAATCATGCCATTATCCATCATAAAATAAATGAGTTTAATTTTCATATAGCATAAAGTTGTACACTAAAAATCTATTACAAATAATCTCATGTGTGGCTTTTAATAAGGTAATTATAATAAGAAATATTTTTAATGAAGTCACAATTTATGATTAGCTGACAGCGTAAACTTTCTATTTTACAAATCCAAAATAAATACCCAAAATAGTTTTAAAAAATCCGCTTACAATTCAATTTGTAAGATAGAAAAAGAAATTCATTTAGTCATTGGTGTCCCACACATTGGACATATTAGTTCTTTCAAGTCATCCCTCTTACACTTAACTCGATTTTCTACGATAAAAAGAATTTCACTTAGGCCCATAGTGTGTGTTTGATTCGCATTGAGGTATAGGACAAGGATAATAGCACATGACAAATTTGCAAGTTATTGGACAACTTTTTGTCTTGTATGGTGGTTGATGAACAATGGACATGGCAAACAAAATAATGTTAAATTTACTACAAAATAAGTGTATATATATATATATATATATATATATATAGACACACACGCGCGCGTAAAATGATTGATAGGAGAGGGAGGGAGGGAAGGAGAAGTAGATAGATTTAAGGATAATTTCATCTTTTTGGGTAGAATGTCCATGGGACAAAAAGTTGTCTCATGGATTAGTAAGGGAAATTTTTTTGGGTTTTTGTCTAGTCCCTCGCCCCATTTTTTGTACTGCCTCATGATCACTTTTCAAATCAAACATGGTACAAAATTTTTTGTGTTGTCCAATCCCTTCAATTTTGCAAATAAAACACACTATTGTAGACTTTAGACATGGTGGTTCATTCAAGTAATCCATGTTAAACTTAAAAAAATTCCAATGCGGTACATTAACTTGATCATGTGGCATATAGAATTTCTAACGTGATGAATTATTTAAATTAATAAAACGATGTCATTTTGGATGAATTATTTAAAAGCTGAAAAGGATAGTATATGCATTCCCCGAATCCCCAATTCCATTAACCCTGGTTTTAATCTCCCCACCACCCCACCACCCCCACCCCTCCCCTCCCCTCCCCTCCAAAGCAACTCACAAAATTTCTTCTAGTTCTTGAATCTCAGGGTAAAAACCTAATTTATACTCATCATTTATGCACTCCAAATTGTGAACTTGTTG
Organism: Sophora flavescens; assembly: GCA_030762895.1. NCBI lineage: Eukaryota > Viridiplantae > Streptophyta > Magnoliopsida > Fabales > Fabaceae > Sophora > Sophora flavescens. The sequence continues at coordinate 172,715,486 of CM061064.1, read as the reverse complement.
GTGTTGTTGGTTGGAATTTAGTGTAACATCAGCTGTACGAGACGATTACTCAAAGCACTAATCACAGGTATGTAGCTTCAATCGCATCCAATGTTGATTTGTTTACCTACAAAATTCGATGTATATGGTCCCTAAGAACATAATTGAATATAAAAAAAAACTCGAATCCTCAACATATGGTCCAACTGTGATTGTCTTAGAATACGATGCTGGTATCGATCTAGTCCTTATCATGTCCAATTGTGTTAGATGATATGGTATTGGGAGATGAGGGAAAACATTCCCTGGGTACCCATACTTGTAGACCATATTCTTGTATGTGGTCCTTAATTATGTGTGTATTAAATGATGGTTGTTGTGTCATCATAGTTTTTTTTGCGCCCTAGTTCTACTTTACATACTGTTTGGATACTTCATGTGTCGCTTCATCAAGTTAACACCCCACTTGATAATTTTGTTAAGATGACTTCATAGAAGGATTACTATGTCCAACATTTGCAAACCTGAGGAATCAAATGATTAGTTTTTTTTTTCAATGCTATTTTTCAATTAACCAATTTTACTATTTACATAAAGAAGAAGAAAATAGTAAAATAAGGGTGCCTTTGATTTGCTAAGAAAAAATAAAGGATATCACAACCCAAAATATTGCACTTTAATCACAAAACAAAATCACTTTGTTTTTTGAGTATGCGCAAAAATAAGGAATACAATTCGTTCATTGCACTAAATTCAAAATGATCCGAAACCCACCCCTTATCCCTCGCTTCATTCTCTTACTCGTCCTTTCTCCTCCACATGAAGAGACCACCACTATTGTTCTCTCCCTCACTATCATCGTCGTCACCACCCTAGCTACCACAGTCGCTTGTTGAGACACCGGCAAGTGTACCGGGTCGTCGTAAGTAATGAAACACGGTAAGAATCTACCGAGGTCGAACACAAGGATTGGGCTACCAATTCGACTAATTTCGCGAGAAGTCCGATGCGTTTGGTCAAGTAACAGAAAGTGGTTGAGATTTGAGAGAAAAGAGGATCGCAAGCAAATCACAATTCAAATAAAGATATGGTATTGAAATCTGGAATTAAAAGCATCTAAGGTCTCAAATCCACCTACCCAATCATGCATAGTACCCAAGTGATGATAATCTCCTCCCTAGGTTCAATTTTAATGTCAACCGGGACCCCCAAATTCTCCTAAATTCACTGTCGTGCTCAATAGGACGTATTCGACGATTTGAGTTAATTACTTACTAGGTCTCATAACCCTAATCTCGAATTCTATTAATTCTTGTTCCCTATAGGTTGCACCGATCTCCTATTCACTCTCGTGCAATACTCGACCGATGATCCCAATTCAAGTTCTAAAACGCGAATCGCCGCTCGGCCTCAACACGTTTAACTAGTCGATCACGCAAGCATATGATCAACACAATGAAAGCAAAACTGGAAAACAATAATTGAATTAAAGGAGAGAGAGATACATCACATGAACACTATACCGCCATGGGTGGCTTCATCGATCCCTTAGACAAGGGGATTAGTTCCTCATGTCCGTAATCACGACAAACGTACAATCGGAATTCATCATAACTCTAAGTAAAGAAAGGAGAAGAGGGAGACGCAGCCCCAGAATAAGGAATCTAAAAGATCTACAATCTGTTCTGATCCAAAAAAAGTCCTCTGAATCTGTTCTGCACTGCCTTATTTATAAGGAGGCCACGCGTCACGGCCGTGATGGTCATCACGGCTAGGCCGTGACGGCTTCTGTTTCTGGCACGTTTGTGGAATCCAGACCCTCGCGATGCGAAGGGAGTCTCGCGACGCGAGCCTTCTTTTTACAGCCCGTGATGTGAATCACGGCTACGCCGTGACGGTCTCTGACTTGTGTGGGTTTTAGGTCACGGCCGTGATGTACATCACGGCCAGGCCGTGATTGTCTCTGTCTTCCAGGGTCTTCAAACTCTCGTGGGGCGAGCTTCCTCTCGCGGGGCGAGCATTCAAACCTTAAGCTGTCACGGCCGTGACCTTCATCACGGCTAGGCCGTGATGGTCTCTGACTTCCAGGTCTCCGTGATTCGCGAGGCGAGCATGAGTGATGACTGTTGTTGCTTTATCTGATGTTCAGGCTCGCGAGGCGAACATCTACTCGCGAGGCGAGTATCTCCAGAAGTGCTTTTCCCACTGCTTCTTGACTTTCCTTGACTTTCAGAGCTTCACTTATTGACCTGAAACAACAAAAGAAAATCAAAAGCGTAATTCTATTCAAAATAAACTAAAAACTACTAAAAATTCCTAGAACGAGTCAAAGTCTAACTTAGGAACAAACAAGGCTAAATTTGGGCGAAAACGAGATTGAATTCGAATAATTAGCACATAAACCACAGTCTTACTAGTCATAAAACTAGATAAGGCAGAGGCTTATCAAAACACCCCAAACTTAAACCTTGCTTGTCCCCAAGCAAGCTAAAACTCAAAAAGGACTCAAGACTTGGCAAGCCTAAAGGATCTAATCAATTTCGCACAAATTTCATGCAATCTGAACAAACAGTTTTTCTTCAATGATTCCCCTCCTTCATTAACGTAATCCCCACATTCATTTACTTTAAACAATGGAGAACTTCACCATTCATGCAATCATTAATCTAAGTTGAGGATCAGGGTCACACACAAAAGGAAGATCACCAATTTCAAACAACTGCCTTCCTCACAAGGGTATGTAAAATTTCACTCATTCGCTCAAATTTGTCTAGGCTATCAACTTTTCCCTCAATTTCACATATCAAGAGCACTTCCCATGAATTTGATTTTCATCTCAAAAATGGTTCCCACGAAAACATGCATGCAACATCAGAAGGTCTTATCAAGGTTGTAATGGGGCCTGGCTGAGGGTAGGATAATCAAGGATACTAGGCTTAAGTCCCTAGGAACTAAGAGAGCATGAGCATTAGACACATTTTCTACTCAAATTCCTTTTTCCATTTTTCTTTTTGCCTCGGGTGACTACAGCCTTGTCCTTGCTATTTTTTTCTGTTTTGCCCCTTTTCTTTTGGCAATTTTTTTTTTTTAGATCAACCTTTATTTTTCTTTTTCTCACCCCCAATATGACACATCACCTTGTAGCCACCCCAAACTTAGTTCCTCACAACCATTCTCTTGCTATGCTTCCATGCTCTCCTAATCATAAGATTGGGTTAACATGGTTTTTCAGATTTTGGCTTGTAATATAGGGTCATGAAGAAACAATAGGTCAATTAGGCTCAATGTGGCTAACTAGGGAACATGCATTAGGGATGGTTCTTTTTAGGCCAAGTAGTTATTCAAAGAAAATTGCCTAAATCATTTGATGCAACACATAAACATGCAAACCATGAAGAGATTCAAGCAAATTCGGGAAAGTGCAACTTAATAGTGATTCACACAATCAAAAACAAAGTTGGAGGCTCAAATCCTCACCTGGACATTTTGCAAATTGTTTGACCGAGATACGATTCCTAGTGTGTGCACCCCCTCACCCCAAACTTATCATAAATCAAGTAATCACAATAAAATTCTCAAAGTTCAGTATTTCAATTTTTCACACGGGGATCAACTTTTCTATTTTCAGAACCTAGGGGGAAATCATCAATGGTCAAAATAATTCATGAAATCAATCTATGCTCAATTTAATCAAAATCCAACAAGCTTGCCGACACACTATTCATACACAAACTCTTGATCTTCTCAAATTATTCAAGAGCGACAAATAAAACAAAAGCAAAAACAAAAACAAAAGTGAGGAGAGGAGAGGGTGCTCCCTGATCAAGTTTCCATGGTTGCCTCCTCATCCAATTGGTCTCATGGGCTCCCTTCTGTTGCATAGCATCCTGGAAGAACTCCTGCAAATTAAAACCTTAGGTGCAGATTCGCGAGGCGAGAAACAACTCGCGAGGCGAATCTGGAAAATTGTTATTCACACTTTCCAGAATAGCGAGGCGAGTAGTATCTCGCGAGGCGAATCTGGAATTCCAACAGATGATGATGCCCAGAATTGCGAGGCGACAGTATACCTCATGGAACGAGACAAAAATGTGAGCAAGCCTCTGAGATTCAGGGCTTCTGTCTCGCGCGGCCACTGTGGATTCGCGTGGCGAATCAAGCTTTTTTTTTTAATAATATAAATGAAAATGACCGAAACTAAAAATAAAGGATACCTATCTTGGGTTGCCTCCCAAGTAGCGCTTGTTTAACGTCACTAGCTTGACTTATTAAGAAGCATCCACCTGGATCCCATAGCCTGTGAAACAAGGGCCAAGAGACGCTCATCATGTGAGATCCTCCACCCGAATCCCATGGTTTGTGAAGTGGCCCTCGCAGAAGCAATATGAATCTATCCATGATTCCACCTAGCCTGAGTGTGAAAACTCCATTGACCTCTGTAATTATGAACTCGCTTCCTCTCGGGTCAAATGGTGTTTTCTCGAGGAAGTGTGCCAGACAAGTGGGAGGGTCTAACTTACCAGTGTCCACACATGCATGCAAGCCAACATATTTATCTAATGCAGGAATTTCAGGTTGCTTGGCAAGCATGGTGGAGTCCACTACCACTTTATCTTCATTTTGAACTCTACCCCCTTGATCCGGTGCCTTGTCACTTGTCAACTCCTCTTTCTCCGGTTGCTCTTCCTCAACATGTGGTAGTTCTTCCTCAACTTCCTGAGAACTAGTTGCATCATATTGGTTCTTAGGGTTGTTCTCGGTATCACCTGGGAGAGTCTCTGGGAGACGTTCATTTATTTGCTTTGCGAGTTGGGCAATCTGCATCTCTAGATTCTGAATTGCCGACCCTGTATGAGTGGCCAACTTATCAATGGCTGTGCTTGAATCGATTGCCAACTTCTCAACTGCCGCATTCAGCTTCTCAAGAGCCAACTCCCAAGGTTGTCTTCCACCATCCGGTTGAGGTTGTTGTTGCCAGTTCTGTTGAGGTTGTGGTTGCCAAGCTAGACCATCGCCAATATTACTCCAAGCGAAACCCGGATGGTCTCCCCTCATATAACCCCAATACTGATTCTGACTC